>CM042758.1:11243383-11248383 GCA_022496165.2 Catalaphyllia jardinei | reverse complement strand
AGATATTTCAACTTACCTAGCGCTGAAGCCGCTAGTATTTTAACCAGCGGACCAAGATCTTCACGTCCGCCACAACCAGGGAAGATAGCTTCGATAACATAAGATCCAAATACAAGAAGAACCATGATCTGACTAGCCGGCCTCTGAAACAGCACAAACGTCCACGAGAACAGGAAGGCTGGAAGGGGTCCATACGCCTCCAGCAAGTACTGAAACTCAGCACCAGATCTTGGAATCATAGTTCCTAACTCACTGTAACATAACGCGCCAAAAAGAGAAATTATTCCACAGATGGTCCAAATCACTAAGGACATTCCTACGGAGCCAACGTTGAACAGCACCCATTTTGGAGTTGCGAAGATTCCCGAGCCAATTATCGTGCCAACAAGGAATGCGATTCCCCCAGGAACTCCCAAAGAACGTCTTAGGGAGACTGTGTTTCCTACAGGTTCTTCGACATCGACTTCGCCGTTTTGCGTTTCACTGATGAAGCTTTCGGACTGGGAATCCTTCGCCATAGCCACTAAATCTAGAATTATTTACCAGACCCTTGCTCACCCTGTGTTGTTTAGTCTGATCTTGGGGCTTTGTTTGATCTTCAGCAATCTGTCAAAATATTTCATTCATGGCCTCCGGTTTTTAATGGTGTATTGTTAGAGAATAAAAATACAAGCTAGTATTCTATATTAATTGGAGTTGTAGCGTTACACGAGACAACCACGACCCCAAGTCAACCTGGAGTCACGAGCCAACCTCGAGTCAACCACGAGTCAAGTCAATTCTTGTAATTTTCTCCTGAAAAAAAAAAAATCTGAATTTCAAGAGAAAATATAGCTGAATGTAGATTATCTTAGCATTTTAACAACAGCATATTTTGATAACAGGCTCAGATCGATCGCGACCCGCGTAATCTTGTAGTCTTACGCGACATATATTCAGAGGACATGCTATTTGTTGTGCCCATTGCCGATTATCAAGGCACGATTGTCTTATATATCCAAATAGTGAGTGACATGAATCTACCTTACTATCTATTGACTCAGAGAAAAACGATATTATAAAACATCCGTGCTACAACTCCATTAATTAACTCATTCGTTACTTAATGATAAGGAAAAACTTGTTTTTGGTGTTGGGTAACGTAATCGTGTGATATTCCAGAGCATTAAAAAAGGGTTACTTGATTTTCTATTTCTTTGCTGCATACTAAATTTATTCTCCCTCTCATGCTATGTTATTAGGCTTGAGGTTATTCATATTCATTGAACACCATCGTTTCGTGATTTTTTCCAGCTGTATTTACTCAGTTGCCCTGGTTGGTTTCTTTTGTCAGTTGAGATAATGAAATAAATCCGATGTTTCGTTTTTGGAAGCGCTCATCCTGGAAATAACCATTTGGCATTCTCTAACTTGTCGGGATTTTGTTGTGAAATTTTTCAGCCAAACTTTACTCTTTAAGTAGTCCTTTCAGGACACTGTTGTCTAATTAGAATTCGTATCTCGTTCATACCTCGCACAAAAGAGCCAGGAAAAGTTTAATGACCACAATCGACAATGAGGCGTCTATTTGTATATGTTTAAACTCAAGAGCAACCTAATCGTGCATATTAGAAATGTTACCACTGTTGATTGAGAATTTTGTCGCAGTCTTAATTTATATAATAAGTACTGAGTCACACGCAATCAGGGGAAAGCAAACAAAAATATTGAAAGAGTCTCGACAAACAAGTGGTCGTCAATCATGAAGTTGTGTGGTTTTACCTGGCTTCATCCTATAGTCTGTTCGCAGACGCACATCTGCCGCCCTCAAAAAAGTGCCTTTAGATAAGGTTTTGGTAATCAAGAGTTTACCACAGCAAAAATGGGTCTGGTTAACAGTTATTTTGAGAGCGATTAAATCTACATTGAGTAGATATCCCTGTTACGTACTTACAAGATTACACCATTTTTATGACGTATTGCCCAATGACGTCACTTGACACGCAATCATCTTCGATCCGCCATCATGTGTTTCTCTGTTTCCTTAAAAAGTCCAAAAACTGAAATTAATACAAAATTAAGCCAGAAAGTTTATGAAATGTAAAAATAATAGATTTTCTGCAATTCGAGGAAGAGGGGAAAAAAATGTCAAAAAGTAGAGTTTTGGCCAGACATACGTGCCGCTGCCATTGCGCCGTCCAAAATCATGGACACAATTGACATATCAAAATTTCCTCGAAGGATGAATGAACAGCTACTGGAAGTTTCAGCATCTTAGAGTAAATCGTCTTTCAGTCCAACGGATTTTGTGTTCTTTATTTGAACTACAAGGTATGTCGAAGGATTTGCAGTATATGATTATCATGGTCATTTTTTCAATCTCTGCGAGATAAGAGTATACAACGCTTCATCATAACCGGCGTATGTAAACGCGTTTAAGATGCATGTTCTTAAAGTTAAGATTAGTCTCTCTTTTTTGATTAGAATTAATTTCAAAGTATGCTTAAACGTTATTCTGAGAGAATATTTCGTTAATTGGTCGGTTTCGACAAGTACTTCATTTCATTTGTATAGTGTCTTCATTTTAGAATAAAAAGAATGCTTATCAGGAACAAAGTAAAACGATATGGAAATTAAATAGAACTAAAATCAACAGACTAGAGTTTATGTAACAATCTAAATAAAGTCAGTTGTTTATATTCTGTTGGCATCAATCGTGGTCGTGCTTTCACGAGTTTTCGAGTAGCTAAGGTCCAGAGCAAGCATCGAATCTAAGTCGCGTCGAATAAATTAAAAATAGATGCGACAAAGGGTCGACTTTAAATTTCAGCGTGGTAGCAAACGTCGAACCTCCGTCGATCCTATTTCACAGTCAAGTTGCACTTCATTAAAACACAGGAATAAGCACGTGTCCCCGTGCTATTTGCTCGATGCACAACTAGTTACTGCTAGGACTTGCTAACAAAATGCCGAAATACAGTGCTCGTCGGGGGCCTTACTTTTACAATTAATTACAAAAAATAGGAAGAGAAGACTTGTATTACATACAGCTCTAAAAACAGAGTATCAAAGACTTCAGCTTTTGGTCTAACTTGCATGCTTGACCGTGCTTTTGTCAGGGAACAACAATGGAGCAGCAGTCTTGAGCAGCGGTCTTCATAATGGGGAGGGGGGAGGGGTGGTATGTATTTTTGTGACATTTGTCCAGTCCATAACATTTGAATCAAATATTGTGTAAATTGTATGATTTATGAATTGAGTTCAGGCGTGCTTAGAGCGGCGTTTGCTGAAACGCCGAACCATTGTCGCATTATCCGACTTGGCAAGTCGTACCTATGTCAGGGTCGAACCAATTAATTAGAGTCGAATTTAATTGCATCAAACAATTCATGCGCCTATTTAAAAAAAAAAATAGGTTCAACGAATTAATTCGACTAAGATTCGACGTTTGCTCTTGGCCTAGGCGATTGAAGGAACTTGTCTCATGAAAGTCGTCGGTCATCCAGGAAGCTCTTAAAAATTTAAGCGAGTCGGCAAACATAAATATATTATACTTCCCAACTCAAATACGTTTTCCGATTGGAGGAGAACGCGTCACGTGCGGTGGGTTAAATCTCTCTAACTCCCTAGGGCGAATAAAACTCAGTAACTCCCTAGGGAAACAACAACTTGAACTGTGGACTCGCACGTGATCGCGTTGTGCACCTTGAAACCGCGGGAAATTTGTGTACCAGTCGGCCTGTTGTCAAAGGGACACAGTCAGCTTTGTGGCTGCGTTGATCTGGACACTAGTTTTTCTCACTTTGAAAAAAGTTTACCTCAACCTAAACTCAAAGTTCATCTAGAAATCCATTTCATTTTACACCGTGATTTGCTTGATTTTCAATCGTTTACTGAAAAACCTGTTTTTGAGTGTCCTTTTGCTCATCCTGTAATATTATTTTTATCATATCTGGTTGAAAAAAGTATTTATCGCGTCTTTGTTATATGCAAATTAGCCATGGAATGGTATGTAATGCGCATGTGCGCCAGCTGACTGTGTCCCCTTAAAAAGCCATTGAAGTGGGACAACGTTTCTCATTTATAGAGACGGCATTCATTGTTCAAGAAAAGGGATTTATAGTCGCAAAAACATATGCAGATTAATATAAGGGAAAATATAAACGTTTGTTCATCCAAGCTATTGGTTTGGCGCCAAAAATGGGTCGCCCACGTTCGTCAACTCGCTCTTCGATGGCGGTCGGCAGGTAGGAAAATATTTGTGTAATTTACAACAAGATATGCTGTTGCTGATCAAATCAAACTCAGAATGCTCGAGTCAAGCATTACACTGAGAAGCCAAAGCAACTATCTATATTTTTTGTTAGCCACGAAGAAAAAGAACAGTGGGAAACAGTGAGTTTTGTTTCCCCTCGACCTCAATGTTCTCCTCGGCTTCGCCTCGGGGAACATTAAGGGTCTCGGGGAAACAAAACTCGCTGTTTCCCTTGTGGCCAGTTATTCAGTGCTTATTATCATTTAATGTACATGTAAGCCACCAAACCAGGTATCTCAAGCCACCTGGCCTATGAGGAACCCCTTCTGGTCAAACATCTTTTAAGTCCGTAAAATCGGAAAAAGAACATAACACAAAGAACTTTGATAGGTTTCCAAACTATTACCCTCTTCTAACTATGCTTCAAAGATAACAACTGACGTTTTCTTGATTACTTACTTGCACGGAAGAGCAATAAACATGTACTCTTGCTTGACCTTCTCATAAAAATTATGCTGTTTTTGTTTGTTTTTCGCTCTTAATTTATAAAAAAAGCTTGCATAACTGCTAAGCTTCGAAAGTCGTTTGAAACTAGAGATACGCGCAGGCTGACCATTAGCGCTTAAGTGAGTACGCATTAATTATTAGAAAACACTACGCGCGCTGATTGGTTAAAAATTGTGTTTCGATTTAACAAATAAAGAAGCGTGAGCCGCGTCTTACACTGTGATAAAACACGACGGGTATTTAAGAACACAAAACATGA
>CM042758.1:11219989-11223631 GCA_022496165.2 Catalaphyllia jardinei | reverse complement strand
TTTAAATTCGTGTGATAAACGTCATTCCGAAAAATTAACCGTCAACCGTCAAATGACCTAAAATTTAACCATCAACCGTCAGAACGACTTATTTTTAACCGTTAACCGTGAAAGGGACCCCCCTCCTCCCCCCCTCCCCCACCGCCAGCGAGACCCTCATAGTGCGGCCTAAAAGGGCGTTTTTTCTGGTCAGAAAAGAAATCTTAAAAGTTGACGATGTAAAAATTAAAAGGAAAGTCAGTCCTTTTTTCCTTCTTTTACCCATTTATTTTCCCTTTTATTGCCGTCCTTTCTCTATCTTTTGCCCGCCGGGCTTGGAATTAGCGGAAGTGGCCTAAACGTTTAGTGAAATCAAGGTGTAATGAGGGTGATAGGGGTGAAATCTTTAGCACCGTTTTCATAAATCAAGACATATATTCGAAGAATGGTTGAACCGAAATTAAAATTCGTGGAAATATTAGGACAAGCCAACGAAGCAAACGTTTAATATCGCTTAAGTATTCATACAAGTGCGGCCGTATTTTGTTTATTCAATTAGAGCTAGATGCCGCATATAGGCTTTGCCATTGACAACAATCATAAAATTAATACAAAAAGTATTATTTAAAAAGATATAGGCATCTCAACTTTATAGGAGCTTTTAAATTATATTCGTTCAAAACAACCATTTATATTTATTCCTATGCACTTCAGTGAGAAAGCCTTCACATTGGAGTACTGTTTCGTAAGCACAATAGCCAAAAAAAAAAACAATAATGAACTTCGAAAAAGACTACGGAGAACAGTTTTGGGCAGTTATGTGGACTGAAAGTAATTTAATTAAAGTATATAG
The DNA here is from genome assembly GCA_022496165.2 of Catalaphyllia jardinei. Taxonomy (NCBI): domain Eukaryota; kingdom Metazoa; phylum Cnidaria; class Anthozoa; order Scleractinia; family Caryophylliidae; genus Catalaphyllia; species Catalaphyllia jardinei. Next base: position 11,222,799 of record CM042758.1, on the reverse strand, counting down.
AACAAAATATTTTTGTTTGCTCGATAAAAAAATACATATATATGTTCAATAGGGATCGAGCTTTGATGTACCAAAAATATGAAATTTCACTTCCGGTGGGGTACAAAACCAGGAGACTGGTATGATTGTGACGTCATTTCAGGAGTTAAAAGTTTCCGGGATCGGAAAACAAATATCGAAGCCATTTTCTTATTGTAAGCTAAGAAATTCGCCAAGAAATGGTACAGTAGTGCGTTCTTTATCTCCCTAAGTATTTACTACACTGGCTTCAAAAGCTTGCTAAAAGCATCAACTGTACATTTATACGAAAGCGATACAGCCCGCAGACGAACAAAACATATGGAAATTATCCACTGCCAGCCGGGCAACTATTATGATGATTGCTTACAGGTAAGAACTAATTAAGCATCATAACAGAACTTGGAAATGCATTCCCATGGTAGTAATTAACCTAAATGTTATATATTTTCCATTTAAAACATCAGACAACTTAACCCAACAGTAAGTTAATATGATGGGGCATTTTTGAATCGAATTTAATCGAACCTTGATTATTATCGAACGCGGCCGAAATAAATTTCATGACTAGTGTTAAACTGTAAGTGTTTTCAGTTTATAACTCAGATTGGACAAATTCAACCTGCAATTGATCCGGCAACCAGTTTCGAATACACTTGATCAGTTAACAACAAACGCGGGGCAGAAACGGTAAATCTCAAAATAGTAGAATTTTCCGCTTCGAATTCGAAGGCAAGCACGAGTTCTTGGGTCACGCAATCTTGATTGCGTAACGAGCATTGTTTAAAGTTACATGGCTTTGAGTTACGTGTGCAGTACTTTCCCATAATCATTCACTTGCCAAGTTGTTTTTGGACGGTTTGTTATCGGACAGTTTGTTATTGCACAGTTTGTTGTCGCACAGTTGTACGTATGTATAAAAATGTATACGTTATTAGCTCCCAATTGGGGTATTTCAATTTCAGGAGCAATGTAAACAAACAATGATAAATAAATATTAAAATAAATGGAACTAGGTAAGAATCCCAACTTGCGGGAGGCATACCTTTTGGCTCATTACACGCGTAGCTGAGAAGTTGAACTCGGGGCTACCGAGAACAGCATCAGCAAGCAGTCAGAAACTGAGACCTACGAATTTCAAATCCGGCGCTCTAACCACTCGGCCACGCTGCCACCATCTCAATAAACCACTCACAGTGTTTAATGCAAATTTTACCATTGTGGTAACTTGGCTATTCTTCTTTCTCCGTAATTTTTATGATGATTTGGTGATAAGATTTTTCGGTAATCAACGGTGGCCCATATCTGCAAACACAACAAGCAATTCTTGAAACACAACATAATAGTTTTGAAACACAAGTCAATATTTGTAAGACACAACTCAAAGTTATTATCGAACAAGCGCGTGGAATAATTGTTTTACTAAAAACGCCCCCAAAATATAGAAAACTAGACTACAATAACGGTAAAAAGGCCCAAAAAATCACGCATATGCTTGCCATGGCTAAACCCAAGAAAACTCTCGAATTGCATTATCCAATGATGCAGTTTTTACTAATTAACAATTATTCCACTCACGCTTGTTGGATATGAGATGATAGATAGCCAACGAGGCGCGTGGCGCCGAGTTGGCTATAATCATCTTATTAAAAACGCCCCCAAAATATAGAAAACTAGACTACAGTGACAACAAAAAGGCCCACATAAACACGCATACGCTCGCCATTTTTGTAGATCATGGTATAATGGCTCATATACCATGATGGCTTAGCCAATGAAAACTCTCGAATTGCATTATTCAATGATCCAGTTTTTAATTGCGTTCGAGGTAGTGGAACGCAATCCTAATTTTTGCCTGTGACTCTGCAGAGTTGGTTGTCCTGTGTAAGGTTATTGTCTGGAAAACCCACATTCCTGTAAGGGCACGAAAATGGCCACCCCGCTTAATTTTTGCTGGGGCATGTCACGACATAGTTACTATGTCGTTACCATAGTTACCACAGTTATCAACTATGGTCACGGCCAGTAAACTGGTACCGTAACTGAGACATGTGATAATACATGTGAGGAATATGTGAGCACTTGAGCAGGCCATGTAGACTTTGGACTTTCTTCCCATGCGCTCTCCGCCGTCACAGAGGTAGCGTTGGATACTTTTGCCGTAGGATTTTAAGGCTGAGTAGTATTATATACAATAGTAAGATGTTATTTAAATGTTCGTTCGGGCTCACGAGGAACTTGTTTATTTTATAAGATGCGTAAGAGTGAACCTGAGCCAGGGAACGGAAATGTAAATAATGTATACTTTGTATCAGATCAGCGGAAATACTCGAATCAGTCGCACGGAGTTTGTTTACGATGAACGAGCACGCGATTGCAAATGTGTACTTATATTTGAGCTTCCTGCTTAGAATAATGTACGTAAAAAATATACTTTTACAAATTACAACTTAATCATGTGAGAATATTTAGCACGAAATCTGAAGGCTGATGTAAATATTTTAGTCCTATTAAACTTGTGAGTCGGAACCTGGCGCCGTCACGCAACGTAATTTATACCGAGACATGTTCAATCAGAATGGCATGGAATTTGTCACTGAAATATCTATCTTTAAAACTCGGGTTGTTGATGAAAAAGGTTGGTTTTTAGAGGCTGAAAGTCAGCTAGGGAAATCATTTAAGGTATCTGTATAAACGTTTATACGGCTTCGAACGCACTTTCATAATCTTTGATTACTGCTAGTACTTACTCATATAGCACGACGCCTAAGCCATTGACAACTAGTTATTGA
>CM042758.1:11212489-11214989 GCA_022496165.2 Catalaphyllia jardinei | reverse complement strand
TTTCTCTGACTTTGGAGTAAACAACATATTAAATTCTCATCGCAACCTCTGCGCCATAAAAACCACTCTTATGAGCAGAGAAACTATGAAACGAAATCCTGCACATTCATAATTCTTGAAGATAACAGCAGGTTATGATTGATTTCTTTTGTTTCTTGTTTTTTTTACTACTATTTTTTGGGGAGGCTTGTCTTAGTTTGTTAAAATGGTGACCTCTGCCTTATGCCAAATGCTAAGAAAAACACCAAACATCTGGCTTCATTGCTATTTTGTTTTCGAACGGATTTTTCCTATCTTCTTTATCAATCATAGCTAAACAACAAAGCTAAGGACAAGGTGCATCGCACCCAAGCTCTCTGCAATGGTCTCGGTATTGAAAATAACAACTTACGTGATTTATTAGAAGCTAGTCGGGGGGGGGGGGGCCCTCCTAGAAAATCAGAAATTTAAAAGTGAGAAACATCAACTCCCACCCATCATCTTCCCTTTCAGTTTTATTTACATTATAATTCAGTGTACAATGTTTTTAAGTTTTCTTGCTACCTTTTTCCCACGCTAAAGGCATATCGCAGTTTCCTCCAAAGAAACCAAGTTGAGGTCACATTAGAAGCCTTATGATCTCTTGTTTGGAGATATGCTACTATAAACAATTCCAAACAATTCCAAAAATGTCACTTGTTTTCTTGTTTTGCACATCTCTGTCAAAAAGTACTCTCTTCTCTTTGGTTCCACTTGACAGGCTTTGCTTGTTTGTTTGCCAAAGTCTCGTTTGAGTCAACAAAGTTTTCAATTCTGTTTTCTTACACCCAGCTAAAGTCATCTTCGCTGCTTGTAACTGCTCGGATTAGTTTGAGCGACAGAGAGAGGAATACAAAACAGCCCAGCACAACAATAACTAAACTATACTCCAACAACACTTCTTGAGTTGCTAGAAGTCGCTGTGTTCTTGAATCAGTTCTTGATGTGTTCATGTTGGCGTGAGTTATGTCTTCCATAGCTAGCTGCAGCTGAAGGCAATCAATCCTTCAGATGTTGCATCACCGTCTCCCCGTCGTTGTTTGTCACAGTTTCCATATATATATTTCACCCTGGAGGGAAACTGGTTTTCAAGTAACAGCCTCACTCGAGGTAGTTTTGCGGCTTTAATTCTCATAACCTTTCCACCTGGTGCCTTTTAACAAATTTAAGAGAGTATTGAAACTGATCAATGATCATGACAGCATGGCTAATTGGTCCGGCAAGCGATAAATTTACTTTATCGTCAGTTAGCCATGCAACGAGATACTTGTTTTTCTCCAGTTAGCCTTATGAATGTTACATGAGTAGAATCAATTATGGCGGTATACTCCCAGGGGCGGGGAGGGAGGTACGGGGTACTCCCTACAATTGCGTATACGGGGAAGTCTGCCTGAAGGGGTACCTTTTTCAAGCTTCAGGTATATAAAAGGGCAGAATTTTTTCTTTTTTCGGGGGGAGGGGTGGGGGGTATATCAAGGCATTTAGTTATTTTAAAGAGCCTTTAATTAAAACATCCAGGTAGCCAGTACTCTAATTTTATCGTTGATATTTTGTGCAGTTAGTAGACGTGAGAGAGCCCGTGCAAATAAAGATTGTTGTTGTTGAACGGACGCATCTTATGGCCGTGTCAGTTTCCTTTATTACGCACCACGAACCTTTTTTCCATCTTGCTAGTTATGTATGCATGTGCAAGGAGGGGGGGGGGGGAATCTTTTTTCAATTAGAGGTAAACGGGAGGGGTACCTATTCTGTCAAAATAGTATACAAAACAGGGTAAGGGGTCGAAACTCTGGGTGGAGCCTTGCCGAATAAAACGTGTAGATTACTCCTCGGCCCTCTTTACTTCCGGAGGAGGAGAAACTGGTGTCCAAGTAACAACCTTGCCAGAGATAATCATCACCGTCTTAGTCCTCATAATTTTTTTGGTTGATGCCCTCAAAGCAAAGTAATTGATAATTGATCACTGAGCGTTACCGAAGGGCTAATTGGTCAGACCCGGCAGGCTATTACTGAACTTTTCCGTCAGTTAGCCTTTTAAAACGAGACACTTGTTTTTCTTCAGTTAGCATTACGTAAGTACCTAGCAGGATCAATTAAGACCTCAAGTACGGTATACGACCATTCTTTATCTGTACGAATGGCGTTATCTGTTTGATAGAAGAAAAGCATCTTCCCACGAAGTTCATTATGGACTATTGCAGCTCGATATGTGTCGAACAGTAACATCCTTTTTAGATTTAACAATCAGAACAACAACTTGAGAGCAACTTCCGTGACCCCCGCCGTGAAACTAATACTGAGATTAGACGTGCAAGGAATCTGAAGTACTTCAAACACTCCCGACACGCGATCCAATTTATCTGCTGATTGTGCAGACTGGGCAAAATGGTGGTACATTGTTCATGCGGTACGGTGTAAGAGCGCAATGGTAATAGTTAAGAAATAGAAAACATGTACCGTGTTTGTATCGAGTTATACAAAC
>CM042758.1:11197854-11202492 GCA_022496165.2 Catalaphyllia jardinei | reverse complement strand
ACAAGGGAGCCCATACAAGGGAGCCCATACAAGGGAGCCCATACAAGCAGTGTGTGTGTTTATGTTCGAAATGTAAAGAAACGTATGGGAGAATATTGAAGAGTCTTAATATCGTAAATTTATATCGAGGAATGTCTAAGTTAAAGCTCAAAATAAATGTAAACCTACCTAAGTTGTTGTGTATTGTCGTTTCTGTGGCTCTAAATGGCGAATTTGAGCGATTTGGTGGGATTTGCGTTCACTGTTACTATACGTTGTAAGAAGGAGACAAGCTTGTCTGTAAGCTAGTGGAACTATTCGATTCGACTCCATTCTTGTCGGAATCTTGACACTGCTTCTAAATAGACAATATATATTTTAAACTTGATGTTTACATGAAGTTTGGTGTACAGGTTATTACATCGTTTCTGTCGAAGACTATAAGATGCTGGTTTACAAAGCTTGAATTTACGTTGATAAGAAAACGCACATGATACGGCCAAGTAGGTACTGGTGCACATGCGATGATTTTCTGCTCAGTTTTGTTGGCGGAGTTGACGAAGATAGCTAATTTATGTGAAAAAAGAAGTTCTTCGATTCCCAAAGGAGTTTTCATTTTGTATTATAATTTTTCTTTTTTGTTGTATTAAAACAAATCAGTTTGAAAGGCTAGCTTTGCAGTTTTTTAAGGTTATACTTTAGAAGCCAAACTTTATAGAGAAAAAGATGCTCCCTCATTGTAGAGCTAGGACTTTGATGCAAAGCTATGCAAACTTCATTAACATTTGTTAGGCGAATCCGTGGGGATTATGCAAATGAGCTGACAAAAGGGACTTGACACGACGTGTCCTAGTGTCACTCTACTCGAGGCAGCCGCTTGGTAAATAATGAGTGCACCCCACCCACCCACCCACCCACTCATAGACACACATCTTGCCCTGGCTTAGGCGTGACCAGGCCATCGCAATTCACCATTCCTTATTACCATCTCATGAATAACAATACCCAGTGAAGAATATTATATTATTTCAGCTTTACATTGATATATGCTTTTCTACGAGAAAAAAGGAAATTTATTTTACCAAAATAAATGATTTCATGTAGCTTGAGACGTAATTTGACCGAGTACTTGGTTGCGGGAGTTTCTGTCTTCCGGGATGAAGATATCACTAAATGTGGTCCACCTTCTGTTTTGTGCAGCATTCTCGGCAAGTGAACGGTATTTTCCCTCCTCCACACCCCATTTTCTCTATTTTCTGCACTATCTGGCGGTTTTCCTCTCACCTTCGCTGGGGCTAATACTTTGGTATGTTTGTAATTAAGCTTTCTAAGCTTACTATGAAAATAAACGGCCACATCTGTGGCCAATATATCCCACTTGGGAGTGTCGAGTTTTATTACCCAGCAAACAAAGTAACACCCATATGAATTATGTATATGTTGTATTTAGGTTTGAGGAACAAGATACATAAATATAGCTAAGAGTTTATTCACAGGAGACACGCTAAATCGAAAATAGGACTTGTTACCCTTACGCCTTCCTGCTGATGCGACAAGCTAGCCACAGATTATCTGTTTGCATCATGTATTCGAAACGTGATATACGCATAGCAACAAAAAACTGAGTTGTATTTAACAAAAAAAGAAGCCTAAGCCTAACTTTTCTCGAGTGTTCTCAAACGTCCGGAGTGCTTTATAACAGTGTAATACACGGCTTAGGCTTCTTTATTTGCTCTATGATATGATTTTACGTGCGCAAAACAATAAAACACGCTTTTTTATGTTTTATATTCTGTAGAACATAAGGGTTTTAACCAATCAGAGCGCGCGCAGGGTCCTATCAATATTATAAAACAATTTATATCTCTTCACTCAGATTAATCTCAAAGCCTGATGCCACCTCATTGCCAGTGGTCTCAAAAGCCGACAAATAAACTCTTCTTGTAGGAAGAATACACAAACTAATGCCACCACATTTTAGACTATCATCGTTTTTCCACGTCATCGGAATGACTCGTGTTAATTAAAATTATTTAATTTTTTTTTCAATGATGGGGTATCAAACTGTTACATCCAAAAGTCTAATCCTTCAAGCTTAGAACTAAGTTAGCGCTGGGACAGTATTTCCCTCGTTAATGCCCCATCTCAGACTGCCTTTATTCAGCTACCTAATTAACAATACACATGCTTGCTTAAAATATCCAAACATATGGGCGTGAGTTCGAGTAGCTGAAATATTGACTTTAAGAATTAAAAGTTAAAACAACTTAGAACTTTGGAATCTTGGTAACAGTCGTTATGATGGCGGGGAGGACGCGAAGAATTAAGTTTGCGACTTCCTACTTGATCCGACGATATTCTATTTTCTTTATTATTTCTTTATATATTTTACTTTTATTATTATTTATTATTATTAATATCATTGACCCACTGAACATGTCCGTCTATTCCTCAAGAACTGATTTTTAATATTAATAGTTTTGTTTTTGTTTGTCTTTTTTTTCCTCAAGCAAAACAAATGAATACAATGTTTTTAAATTACTATTTACAGATCTTAATGCAGAATTACTATGTTAATTGATGAATTACAAGCTGAGCTAAAACGAATTCTAACAGCAAAGATATGAGGATGTTATTACATACGACTGTGGCCTGGCTCTGGTTATATAAATTCGTCTTTTTTTGTTGTTGCTGGTTATCATTATAGGCGATCAAGCGTCTCGACCCGAGATTATGATCCTCCAACTTTCCTCTACAAGCAGCTTATAATTATCTTATTCCTGTCAACTTGCCAAAAATATTAAGAGGCTAAAAGTATACATCTATCCACCCATTGGGGCATGAGCCCAAATACTTCTCTTAAACTTACGTACACAAATATCGGAGTTAATTATTTCACTTACACCGTGATTTAGAATTTCTTCATATTAGCAGTACAATAGTGGCTAATTATATGAACTACGAGAAAAGAGTTGATATACTAATGTTAACAGTTCTTAACTGGGATAAAAAGTATGATCCATTTCAGTTTATTGTCCTCCAGAAAATGACTGGGGGATGGCATGATTTTGCACAGGTAGCTGAGTTTGATTGGCATGGTGTTATCGCGCAAGAATATCAATGAAGCAAGTGTTTTCTTTATATGTTTCCATAACTGTAGAAAAGCTCCACTTTTACGGCATTTTTAACTTGCAGTCTACATATACAAAGCAACTGTCAAAATACGCACCAGATGATCATGCTGACATTATGAAGTGGCACTTCACCATTTTCGAGAAGAGTGATACCAGAATAAAAAGTCCCAAAATTACAATCACCAAGCAATATTCCAGTAAAATTTCTTGCATTGAATAGGCCCTGATGTGGAGACATCTGCGTAAATCTCGAAAAGGAGAATTTCCCGTGTGCGATGATACGGATGGGACTGACCTATCCATTTTCTAAAACTTGGGGGGACTTGCTGCCTGCTGACGCTCCTGTTAGTAGTGATTGATTCTAGTGATTATGGAGATTAGTTAACATGTTCAAATCAACTTAAAACAAGAAAGAAAAGGAAAAGAAAAACAGGAAATACAGGAATCAATAGAGGTTGGATAACGATCTTAAGAGAAAAAAAAAATGTTTAATAAGGCCGTAAGCAGGCTGCAGTCACGGAACGGGTTTATATCGGTTGCATTTTTTGGATCGTCCAAGAACAGATGATATAACAGCTTGGGCAAGACTAGAATAATAAACACTTGAACTATATTCGGGTTTTATAACAACCTTTTACATTCTTCTTGCACTAACACATAAATGTCCACCTCCTTTTGAATCGCCACTCTTAATTATTTGAATGGGTATTTCAAAAATGTCCTGAAGTAGCAGACAAGAAAAGAAAGACAAGAAAAGACAAGAAAGAAAACTGAAAATTAAGAAATACGTCACAGACAGGGATAAAAAGGTAAAATAAACAATAAAACATAACAAAAATGGACAGCAAGTTGAGAATTGTTTAGTTTAATGAATCTCTACTTAAAATAGAAAAGCAAACTCGCCGACAAGGTCGTAGGTTAAATCAGTTTTCATTGTTTTATCTGTACGCGAGGCTTCAGAAACACGCCATGTCACTTGCGCTATAAGTGCACATTACCATGAGCATAAACATTCTAAGAAAATTAATGTTTGCATCACACAAAGTACTTGGCTGCTATGTGCACAATCTATGATTGTTTTGAAAATATCGTGTGAATGATGCATACTTTCTCGAATGTTCACTTTAATGAATATCCCATGACGTATACTTATCTGGTTTATTCAATAGCTGTTTCCGGGTGAGCCATATATGTTATGTTAGCAGAATATACACATATGCAGTACTTTAGTTTATTCTTAATTCACTTGCCATTAGAAACTAAATAGCCAGGAAGTTTCGTACAGCAGACTCCTTGATTTGGTAGGGAAGTTCGACAAAGGACTACATGAGATAAAGCCTTTATCAGTGTAAGGCTCGCAGAAGCTCGTAAAAGGGATCGATTGTGCATTTATGTTAGAGCGGTGTCCTTACTGAGTGATGATCGTATTTCATGCTCCCATGTGATAAAGTCAAACGCTGCCAAATGTACAGTAAATTGGATAGAAAGAGTAGAGCATGCCGATATGGTGGACAAGTGCAGAATG
>CM042758.1:11187854-11195354 GCA_022496165.2 Catalaphyllia jardinei | reverse complement strand
TTCACCAGCCCCGTTGCCATGGAAACAGCATGGAAACAGCACACATCCTAGTGAAAATGGGAGAATAAATACTTATGTAGTTAACCTTGACTCTTGCAAAAAACGGGCGCCAAAGCATAAATAGTTTAAAAATAATGGTGAATTAGGCATAGGCTTTTTGAAAACTGTATTCGGCCATCTTAATAGAGAAAGTATGGGAGAACGAAAAAGCTGTGGAAACACTCAACTGCGGCTCATGCTGCACAGTATCTCTCGTTGTCCCAAACGTCCACTCGTTTTTCTATCAGAAACACGGTACGTGTTATCTAATTCCTAAATGCTAAATCCTCAGGTGCAAGAGAAGTAAGAAAGTTGCTGTCTGCATTGTTACCCGCCCTTCCGGGGCTGGGAAAATTTCAGCGTGAAACGTGAAACAGCCAGTTGTACATGGCATGAGGATTTTCAGGATCTTTTAGGAGCTCTACCCTGCCTTGGACATAACTAAACCTCTAATGTACAAATTAATACACACGAACAGTTATCTCACTCAATGCAGCACTATGCACCGCCATATACCTTTACGCTATCGTCGTCAGACAATGAATGATAAGCTAAGATGTGTGGTACTAATTATGTCTCTAACTGTGCAGTCAAACAAGTGTTAGACAAGTGCAGAGATTCCAACACGTCCTATCGTTGCAAAGGAATGTAAATAATTTTGACATAAACGAGGTTAATCAAAACACATATATGTTCTCAAAGACGAGCACGCGGTAGAAGAGCACTGAAGGGTTTTCTGAAGCTACGATGTATCTCGTAGGCTTCTAATTTGGAGGAAATCGATATCTAATTGAATTTTATGACAAGCGCAAGGATCTTCAATAGGAAACGATTTAGGGGATTCCATATACAGTTACAAGGAAGGAGATTAGTTAAACAGCTGGAGTGGAGACGAGTATTCAACAATCGGAAAGGTCATCAAAAACCGTCTCTCGCTATGCCGATTGCGAAATAACTGTTCATATAGTCATCTGTTGCAACTAATTTCCTACAATCTGTAGAGAATGGTTGTAGTTTAATCAAGCTTGTAAAGAAAACTCACAATAAATAAATTAAGTACCTTAAAGCAATCGTCATAAAAATTTTACTTTACTCTGCTTTCCTCGCTATACGCTACAATTTGAAATGGTCCTTTTGGCCCGGGTCTTGACGCCTCCCTTTCTTATCTTCACGCGGTTGGTGGCAAACGAACGTTAGACTCCCTCAATTGACTGTGAGTACGTGCTGACAAAATTGATAGTGGTGTACTTGCTATCCCACGTATATATACAGTTTCAGTGTTGAGTTTTAAAGTCCTTTTTTTTTCTTTCCATTACGTTTTTTGAATGAATTCGAATGTCTGTCTAATTGCTTTTCGGACTATATGCTGCATAGACGTCTGTCGGGTTCATGATCAAAGTCAGGAGGAACCATGAGTCTGCGTCAAAACACTACTTCAGTTGCAGCTGTTCAGTCCAGAATTCATAGACTCTTCACAGTTCAAGAAGTGTTTTTAGAGTACAGTCTGGCCCTGATTGTACTGGGATGTTTTATTCTGGTCTCACTGTCTTCAAAAATAGCCCGAAAGTTTGGAGCACATGAACTTGGAGTATCCAGGATATGGACACAGCAATGAACTTGAATTGCGCCGGCCGGATCACAGGTTGTGGAAGATGTTATAACCATGTTTAGAATGATTAGAGGTAACAAATCTTGGAGGGCTGGGAAGCGTTTGCAAAGCATGCCAATTACAAGTGAATCAAGTGGACCAAGTACGCTTCCAGCTATGATTTTGAATTCATAGTTCAGTGTGTGAGGAAACCAAAAGGTAAACCTTGGAAAAAAAACACGACTTCCATTTGGCTTGGAGGAAATTTACTGCTCGATGAAGTGACAACTTTTGCAATTTTTTTTCTTGTAATGTGTGAAAATAATAGTGCAGCATGTATGTATTTATTACAGCTTTTTGTAAAAAAAAATTATATGTCACTGCACGTACTTGCTTTAAGTACTGTAAATGTCACCGCCGCCTATTTTGTTTGGTCCCGTTAGGACAAGAAGTAAAGCATCTACTAGAAGCCACTAAACATTGTGATCCGATAGATCTCACAGATGTTGGTAACAAAAGAAACGTGTAAAAGATTAAAGCAAAACGTTTTCTGTTGTTGCTCAACGTGGTGCGCACGGCGGTGTATATTGTATATTCCTTGTGTTGTAAGAATAAATTGATTTCATTTCTTAGAATTCACCCAGCGCCACTGTGAATGACAAGCCAGGTTACTAGTAAGTGGCATTTGGAATGTATTAAATTTGGCCTTGAAGTGAAGTTTATTATGGTTCACGCTTATTGTCTCGTTACGTCAACGTCTACATTTCTGCTGTTGTGAGTACGTGTGCTTTTCAAGTGGCTGTCTAGCATGTGTCCAATTAAGTAATGGCACCTGCTATCTTCACAGCCACGGAGCTTTACTGTCTGAGAAAAAAAAAATACGAGCTAAAAACTGAGAAAACTACATCTGACAGTGCAACAACTGAACACAATGTTTTAAAGACAGCGGGCAGGGCATCTTGACATGCACTACAGTTAGCTTAGAAATCGTTTTCACCGAAGTCGGTCTTATACTTTGTCTAGCATCTTAATAATCAACCTTTGTTCAGTTTGTAGAGGAGTGTGTATCCTAGGGTACGTTTTTACCATCATCGAAAATTTTTGTTCTCATATTATTGCAATCATATATCGTAGGGAGCACAATCTACATCAGTAATCATAAAGAATCACACTGTTCACTTTAAAATGGCGATGTTCTAGTGCAACTGACAACGAACTCGTGTTAGATCGTGCATGTATCTAACTTGCGTGTTTCAAGATGAGTTGCATGGAGCCCCTTCCCCCAAGTTTTCGTACGCGCGTTGTATGGAAGATATACCAAAATCATTTTACTTTTACAATGCATAGCTCTCAGCTTCCTCTACAACAAAAAATTGTGATCATGAAGTCTGGTTCGCCATCCACCATATGGTAAACATCTTAAAAGATGTCAATCTCCTTGCATACCCGATCGAGGGTTACGACGTCGTCAAGTCTCTATTCTCACAATAAGGTACATGTATGAGTTTCTTAACGGACCTTAACCTTTGGAGGTACAAAGGGGGATAAATCATATAATAAGTAAAACCGTTCTCAACTGATAATTACTGATAGAACTTACAACCTATGAGCTCGTGGTATGCAGAGTGAGTTCTAGCCTTGCAAACATTTTCCTAAGGATGAATCAAGGCACGAAGGCGATCAACGCCATGATCAGTACCTCTGTATGAGAGAACAGATAAGCATAAAATGGCAAATGGACGCCTGAAATATAATTTGGTCCGACCTTGAATGACGGGTTCTGCGATAAGTCCTTGAGCTGGATATGTAACACTTAAGCATTTGAAACGCAAGTTGTCTTATGTGATGATGCTCGTTTGCATATTCCACAAGCGCTGACAACGTTTGCAGTAACGTATCCTCAAGTTAAATAGTTTATCGAGTGAAGACTTTCTATTTTATTACAGGACACCCGTGCAGGGACATGACCCATCTAGTGAACGAAAATGGACATTTCTACTCGTTGTATTAAGGCTTCCAGAAGGCTGTCGCGATATCTCAAAGATCAATGAAGCGATTAGCCACACCTTAATTACGCAATCTAGTCTCGAAGGCTTGTTTGTAGCATTCCATTATTTCCCTGCTTTTAAAGCCAGTGGATTTTTGTCTTACGTAATATGTATTCGAAAGGGTGTCTTTCTAAAAACATGGTTTGAAGACGATTTTCCCTGCAAGACGTACACGCAACAGCGGTTAGTCACAATACATTCAGAAAATGCTCAAAAGGAAAACGGCAGAGTATTAGAAGACAGCAAGATAAATCGTTAGATTACTAACTATGTAATTAAACATTTACTTGTTGTAATCGCATGTAACTCAGGGCGTGTCTGAAGACTGGCATGTCATCGTGACCTTGCAAGACTCATAACTCTAACTGTGGTCAAAGTATAAGGCAGCTGGAGACTGCGTTCAACACCGAACACCAAAGCGTTGCTGAAGTTGGAATAGAATGAACAATTCACTAGCACTACTCGCCAACGAACCGCCAACGAGACTAGTTGGATCGAGATATTCTCGGTTGATCAGGTGCTATTCATTCCAGGAAATCCTCTTTGAATATTGTATCTGTCTTCTTCTCTTGGTTTCCGTCGCTTTGGTCATTTTCGGCGTACGTTTTCTCAAGAGTGAAATCTGTGGAGAATTATGCAGCGATGATTGCACTGACGGTATTCTAGTGTCATTACGAGTCCTTTCATTGTGCCAATCACCGTGAAAATATACAGCTGTAGAGGAATTGGCCCATCACATGAGTGAACTGAGATGAAGCTCTTCACCTATAATTTGGCTTTGCCGAGAGAGAAAAAGAAAAGTTGTACAATCAACACAGTACAACAGACCTCTATCTTGGGAAAACAAACACAACAGAATCTTATAATATAAGTGGAATCTTTTTTTTTTTTTTGCTCAAGTTAGCGCTGAGTTGATAGCGGCCAAGACTGTCACCTTCCAAAGTTACTTCAGTTTTTACTAATTTCTTTTTGCTGTCGACCACCTGGCTGCAGTAATGAAGAACTAGGTGGAAAGTGAGTGCTTAAACTCGAGACTTCCGCTGGTCAGCACTCTTAGATTCATCCCTTGTTTTGAACATTGCCGTAGTCTAACTGAGTTTGTAGGATCTGCTCAACGTTACTGACAAACTTGCAGCATTAACCTCTGTAAGTAGGAGGTCCATTTAATCTGAATTCACTCTAAGCAGGTTCGCAAATGATGCCAATAGTTTACGACTAATATAAACAAAATTAGTTATTGATTATTTTGATAAAGTTAACAATTATCTATGGTGATTATTGAATTCATTAACTAACGTTGGAATCTTCTCTACCACCTGGTTTACCAGTCACTAGAGCTACAGAAAAAGGACATTTCGTGGATCAAGAGTGATAAGCAGAAACATCCTTTGTAATCCGTCATTGTTCACTAATGAACGTTTTAGAACATTTCATATTTACTAATATACATTGTATTACTTTAGTGTTTAGTTATGCTGCCCTGTTTGTCCTTATAATCACTTGTGAAACTAAAACACAATAGTAAACAGACTGGGAAATAGATAAATTTTTCTCCTGCATGACCAGACTTTCTGCTGAATAGAGTGCTGAGGGATATCGCCAGAAAACCCCCAAAATGCCAATTTTGTCAATTTGAGATAACATATGAACAAAAATAGCTCAGTCAATACACCATTTTGCTAATGATCAGTTCCTGGTGAGTTGTGGGTAGCTCCAGTCCTTTGTGGGGGCAAACGGGCAAAATTACAATTTCAAATTGTCCTAAACTGGCCGTTTGCCCCCACAAAGGACTGGATCTACCCACAATTCAAAAGGAACTGATCATTAGCAAAATGGTGTATTGGATTCCACGAAGGATGCTTAGTGTTTAAGGATAATTACCAATAGAGAGCAATTAATATTGTTATACCTCCCAACTCAAATACGTTTCCTGATTGGAGGAGAACGTGTCACGTGCCATTGGTCAAAACTCAATGACGCCCCAGGGAAACAACACCTTGAACTTTGGACTCGCACGTGATCACGTTGTGCAAATTGAAACCGCGGGAAATTTGTGTGCCTGAGGACGTTTCTCATTAGAGACGGCATTCATTATTCAAGAAAAGGAATTTATAGTCGCAAAAACATATCATGCAGATTAACAAATGGGAAAATATGAACGTTTTGTGTCTCCAAGCTTGTGGTTTGGCGCCAAAAATGGGTTGCCCACGTTCGTCAACTCGCTCGTCGATAATGGTCGTCAGGTAGGAAAGTGATTGTGTAATTTACAACAAAATATGCTGTCCCTGATCAAATCAAACTCAAAATTCTTGAGTTAAGCGTTAGAAGAGACCAAAGCAACTTAAGTACTGTCTATATTTTTTGTTAGCTGCGAAGAAAAAGACTGTTATCGTGATTTTTCGATAGAACAGGTTGGTTTTGGCAGCCGCTCAATTTTGCGAGCGCAGCCAGTGTATGCAATGGCCTCAAGCAAATAATTTTTTTCGGAGCTTTTTCTATTTTCGAGTCGGGAGGTATGACAAAACAGTTAATAACTGGCCCCCCGGGGAACATTGAGGTCTCTGGGAAGCAAAACTCACTGTTTCCCTTGTGGCCAGTCATTAAGGGCTTATTTTTTATGTCCTTGTGTAAGTGTTCCTTGGGTTCAATAAGCGATCTGTCGTCATCCTATTCTTTGCCACATGCTAAATTTTAGAGAGGTAGTTTAAAACTGGAAACCCGGTTCAGAGACGGGTCGATGCAATGTCCGGCAACGGATGATGGTTGCCTAATTGACATGGGCGGGGGAAATGTTCATATTCTAAGAATTTCTCTTTTAACGTGAGGATGGTCATGAAATCTACTGTGAGAGAGGTCAAAGCTCAACCAAACTTGGAAGCAATTCAATATATAAGAATGTACGTAAGTATTCCAAAAAATTAGGGGCTGGAAGAGTGCAGCGTCTCTTGAGTTCCCCAAGCAGATGAAATCAATCGTGTTCTTTAGTTTCATTCTCAAAAAAGCAACATGTCAGAAAGTTTCGTAAAACGGCTACATGCCTCAGTGGGAAACTGAAGCGTGAGTAGATGCAACAACAGTATAAGATCAACATAAAAGAGAACTGTTTGTCCAGCTACGCCGGTAAAGACCTAGTTGTTACGTGTAAAGGACCTAGCCAAATATAGCAAGATATCAGTTTCCTTTTCATGTATTTCCTTTGGATCCATCAGCTTGGATTTCAGGAAAGTCGGAAATGGATTGTTTAATTAAGATGCTAATGCTACGGTGCAACTCAAACACCAAGAAATCTGTTAAATCGGCGACATTTGGCTTGAGATAAATGCCGCTAAGGAGACCAATATCGACTAAATTATTGGCCCCATGCCAGTTGATGCGTGACACTTAAAGATTGATATTTTAGATTAAAAAAAACTGCAAGAAGAAAAACTGGAACAAAGTGATATCTCGTGAAAATATTTGCCTTTAACATGCGGTTGCTATGACAGTATCAATTGATGAAGCTTAACGTGAAGTTAACACATCATTATTTACTTTGTCTCGCGCAGAAACTACCGGAGGCGGTTTCAGCATAAGAGGGGTAATCCTCCTTTTACAAACTATAAGTAACCGGTAAACGTTTTTGTTAAGGCGTTGGTACACCTGAAGGCTGTTTTGACATCGCCTAACACTGCCTTTCTGCCAATATCTCGGTCACGTTTTAAGCAACGCTAAATCCAGTAAATCTCTCTGCTTATTATCATAACCACCGTTTCGGATTTTTGTGTACATTTTTGGGTGATTTTTGGACATTTTGGGGAAGAGATATTTTTTCTCAAATAATAGGTA
>CM042758.1:11140354-11180354 GCA_022496165.2 Catalaphyllia jardinei | reverse complement strand
TTATACAAACACGAGTGGAAGTTTGGGAGAACGAGAAATGCTGTGGGAACACGAGCCGCAGGCGAGTGTTTCCACAGCTTTTTCGAGTTCTCCCAAACTTTCACGAGTGTTTGTATAACTCGATACAAACACGGAGTACATGTTTTCTATTTCTTTTAGAAAACACCACGACGAGAAAAAGGAAAACAACTTGTAAACTTTGATTATCAAAATGTAAATTCTCTTTGCTCGCGCCATCACTACGTCAACAGCGCGCGCTTAGTTCTGTGTCTACATCGAGTTATACAAACAGGATTTTTAACCAATCAGCGCGCGTGCTTTCTTAGGGCTGTTTTCTAATTATTAACATCGTTTCCTCGCCGTGCAAGCTTGGCTGTACTGTGTACGGGACTCATGGTCAGAGAAGCGACAAAATGAAAGTTTTTAATTTACTGGCCCGGAGCCCTGAACAATTAAGAACAAAAAAAGAGGAAAAACTATTTTGTATTACTTGTGAGTCAGTCCGCACCATATCGAGTGGATCCAGTTCTTTGTGTGTTCCTATGAGTCATAGTTCGAGGCCGAGATAATTATTACTGAACGTATGCTTTTTTTTTAAACAGATTGCTGTAGTGGTCTTCCTGATTAATGATTTTTTTTGTATATAAGTAAGTATTTTAGTTAAGTGAAGTTAAAAAAATAAATAAAATGTTAACGAAATTCGTTCTCGGCCTTAATCATCTTATCAGGCTTAAAGAAAACTTCTCTGATTAGCGGGATGAAGCAATTCCTTCTAAAACCTGGCCCTTCTAATTCCACTTGATGGACAATACCGTATGCCTACTGTGAGCAATTCAGATTATCTATGCATTTGTTCTCTGCTCAATAAAAGCAGGAAAGTTAATAAGATAAGTCCGCTACAAGCTTAAAATTTAATTTGCTCGTTTATACCGTGCTAACAAGCTGCGTTCAACTGATAATAAAATCATCGCGTGAGATACATAGCAGTCATCATATTGTGCATATACACTTACTGTTAGGCTGACAGAAAGTTGCTTCATATTACGTTCTTAACACATGTGCAGTGACGAAATACCTTGCCATTGGTTCATTTCACGTTTAATTGTGAAGATAATTACCCAAGATTAGGATCAGTAGACTGCAAGCAGCTAAAATGGTAGCAAAATCAGATGTCGTCCTTTGAACCTAATGGTCATCATCGATGAACAGGTTAGCAGCTAACTTACTGCACTCAAGAATGATTTTGGCCACAAATAGTCACGAACCCTTCACGTGTTCATCAGCAGAGTCCGTTGTGATTATGGAGCACTTAGCACGTGATAACATAAATTCGGTCCTCAACCAGCCCAACCGTTCTAGAGTACAGAGGCTACTGAGGGTTCAGGAATTGTTGTTGGAGTACAGTTTGGTTATCGTGGTGCTAGGGTGCTTTTTCCTGGTGTCACTGCCATTGAAGAGCCTTCGACTCCTAATCGCTACACACGTCGAAGGCGAGACCGTCTGCGCCTTGTAGAGATCTTAGTGACAATTGGTGATTCAAGGCAAACCTCCTTGAAAAGAGAAAAAAAAATCCTAGCTTTAATTGCAATTTGAAGCTTTTCAAAATGAGCATCTACATGTGAAACATTGTGTTGGCATGTTCGTGAACATCTGAAGAGACTATTTATCTACATCACCATCACCACTGAGAAGAGATGCCAAGCATTCTTGCCTAAGTTACTCCTTGACGACTCCTTGAACTCAGTGGATTTGGCGACGTCAGGAAAATCCAACACAGCAACGGAAACTTATAGATAAATTTCTTGTTTGTGAAGTCGTCTCAGAGTTTAGATGATGGAAACCAATCACTCTCATGCTACAGTTCCTTTAAGCTATGAATAGGTTATATAATGCTTGTTTGTTTGTTTAGTCTCACTCTGTTTTGATACTTCTTAATGCAGATTGATTTGAATTTTCTGTTTCTTCAAAAGAACAGGCTATCGATAGCAGCCAAATAGTCAATGGAAAACGTCAACTTAATGTTTACTTGACTTAACTTATTGCAATCAAAGAGAAATCAGACTTATGTGCAAGTGAATTTAACCTAATGGTGTCATTTTACGTATTTATGCATCAGTCAATTGAAACCCCGGCCGCCCGATCCCCCGACCCCTGGGACATGGCGGGAGTTTAACGCGGCAAAAGCAAAATGTTTGTAAACCGGGCCTGATCACCGGAAGCGGAGATAACAGCCGGGGATTTAAAACGAAGTACTTACGGACCATCAGAAAAAGTGATCGAGGCCGGGGTGGGGAGAAAACAATAAGAAAAAATCATGTAACGAAGGGTGACTGAAAAAAAGAAGGAAAAAGGAAAAAAAAAACTTCCCCCAAGATGACCGCTTAGATCAACATTCGGCAAACGTTGTAGTCATGGAGTTTTTGACACAACTTATTCGTTCAGTATGGGCTGTTTCAATCTATTTTAAGTTTTTGTACTGTACCTTAATTTGTGACTTCAAGCGATTCGATAAACTGTTATTGATGGGATGTGCAAAAATTACTTCTGCATGTTTTAGGATTGGCTGCAGCTAAAGCAACTATACTTTCAAATGAAGCAAAGAATTACCAGTTAGTAGAGATTATCTTCTGAGTAGGACTGATTAACCGTGATTTTGATGAACGGTTCTTGAAAGGTTCTTGAAAACTGAAGAGGACGACAATTGAAGTAGTTCACGCAGCATCCTTCCATTAACTAAGTCAAGGACATTGGTCTGTCAGTTTTTACTAAAATGACTAAATATAATTTACACAAATCCCTAAGCAAAAAAAAAAAAAGAAAAGAAGCGATATCAGCCTTGAACAACACAGTAAACAAGCTAATATTAGACGGGGGAAGTTTTGAAAAGTTACACAAAAAGTTAACGTTTGCCGACCCGGTTTTCATTACTTCAGGTATAATTATAATCGTAGAAGTAGTAATATAGTTAATAGTAATAATTATT
Organism: Catalaphyllia jardinei; assembly: GCA_022496165.2. NCBI lineage: Eukaryota > Metazoa > Cnidaria > Anthozoa > Scleractinia > Caryophylliidae > Catalaphyllia > Catalaphyllia jardinei. The sequence continues at coordinate 11,177,371 of CM042758.1, read as the reverse complement.
ATATAATGTTATTTTCAATCAAGTTAATTTAAAATAGCTTCATTGACTTATACCCTCACTACTTGGAAGATTATAACAAAGGGTTTTTATCAAGTTTTCTTTCATATTCACGAATGTAATCATGTCTTTGTTTGTTTAGCTTTAAAAATAATAATAATTTCTTTACTCTGATATGTTTAGTACCGATCAATTTGCATCTGTACGTAAGTGCTCTCAATGTTAAAATCGGGTAATATTAATATTATTAATTAGTATTAAGTTAGTATTTTAAGGCGGGGCCGGGGGTAAACATGAATAGGAGTGAATTTTGAGGTAATATCGAATGGGAATTTGATCAAAAATAAGACACAAACAGCAGTGATAAACATGTTGAATTTATACATTTTATGACTTGACGTTTCGTATGTACTCTACATACATTTTCAAAAGTAACCGTTGAAATTTAAAACAGCTATTTGTATATAATAAAGGTGAGTATTTACGAATGGGAATTGTTAGGAATAAAATGGGTCGGAAACACTACCAAACAGCTGACCCCCTCCAAAAAGAGCCCCAGGTTGGTAGGGGACTGTTTAGTATCCGTCTACTAATTCTTCACTTCAAATTTCAATTTTCCAAATCCATCAAATCTTCAACATTTCATATTTGCTCAATTTAACCTATCCTTTGAGAAAAAAAAATCTCTTTCCCGAAATGCCCCAAAATCACCTAAAAATTTACAAAAAACCGCCAAACAGTGGTTAATGAAATAAGCATAGAGATTTAGCGTCGCTTGAAACGTGACTAAGATATTGGCAGAAAGGCCGTGTTAAGCGACCTCAAAACAGCCTTCACGTGTACCCCCGCCTTAAGTTACGTTTTGATAGTGTTAGTAATACGTGGCATTAATAAGTTATTTTTGTAAGTAACTTAAGTAGTCGTGGTGTTGTAAGTTGTAGTATTATAAATAGCTGTAGCTTGTAAGTATAATTAGCCGATTCATATTTTATTGTAAGAAGCTGTAGTTACTTAGAATCAAGAAAAAGGACAGGCTGTTGATCATAGCGAACAGCTGGCCGAGCGCTCTCTGGTAAAATTACATTTTCAGCATATAAGGGACCGTTCATTTTTTGTCAGTTATAGGTTGGGCAGGTGGGATTTGAGGGAGGGTCACGCGGAAAGAAATTGGCTAAAAATGGAGGGGGAGGGGGGGGGGAGGGCGTAGAAAACTGAAGGAAAGAGGTGGTGGGATGAAAGAATTAGATTTAAACATTATAAGAGATGAGATGTTTAAGAGATGTTGCGAAAGTGAAGCTTCATTGCCTTAAGGACGTTCGCGATAATTGTTTCTGCGCATCCTTACTGTGCACGCAAATTCACATGCCACGTCATGCATGAGCGCGCGCGGTGTCATAAAATAAACAAATGATAGGGCAGATGGCCATTGCCAGAGCTTTTCCTGGATTTAACGATCTTGAACGTTCGGTGACCCCAATTTTTCTTTCGATGGATCATTTTTTCTACTGATTTTCTACGTTTAGGGAAAAAATGAAGAAAATCTATCCACTGGAAGTTTGATTTTGGCAAAATGCACCATCGAATTCCGTTCTTATCAGCTCTACGTGCATCTGTGCGGTGGTTTCAAATGCCTCTTAAAGGGTTAAATTTTGTGAAAACGTTAGCAACATTGGAATTATTTACGCAACAGACCCACTTCTACAAAATATGACTAAGATTGTTTGCCTTCGTTGACTCACCTTCGTTATTTTAAACTATAAACCCCTGTAGACCGTATTCAATGATATGGGACAATTTTTCGAAATCAGTTTATATAATAGCCCAAGTTATTCTCGCATTTTGATTGGTTCTCGCCTATGATCTATTAGAGGACAGATGCACTATTGACGTCATCATTACAACGTTTTTCCCTCTGCCGTTTTAAAATGGCGGAAAGTTTTGAGAATTAGGATGATATTTTACGTGACTGGGCAAAAGATAAAGTACAAAAAAGTCTTACCGAGGAATTGAACAGGTTTGAGAAGCCAGGAAACGAAATATAAGCCCGTTTCTTTCAAAAAAGTGATACAGAAATAATTTTCTAGCAGCCTTAGTCGGCAGTTGAGCGCGACTAAACCACGCACAAACTTGGTCTTGGTAAGCCGAGAACCACTTCTCGAATTTAACAAACCCAATAAACAAAATGTTTCTGAGATTAATTTATTTAAAAAAATATAACTCAAAACAACTGTTGCCTCACTGATTGATGTCAGGAATGAAACATCCAAACATCACTTCTTAAAATTGGTAAAATAAAATACATAACCATGCTTTCCAGTGCGAATGTTCCTGTCCGTTTCAGGCCACAGCAGCGAGCTAAGTATAGCTAAGCACAGCTCACGGTCAAGAGTATCGCAGCTAAAATGTGTCTCCAACACTATATAAAGCTGATTTGAGAATCACCAACCACGTGTGCCACTTTTTTGTTCTTACCACATTTTGACGTCATCTGTGATCTATTACTGAACAGACGCACGGGAACATGGAATCTATTTGTTTAATAGTTTACCACACGCTTTTTCTTTGAAACGAAGACGGTGACTCCTTTTTTTTACATTTCTAGCATGAGTAACTCATTATCCGCCTGCAGTAAAAAAATTCGCGCGAACGTCCTTTAAAGTTTCATCATGCACCGGGCCGGAGTGTTGATATGGGAAAATCTTCATCCAGGTTACCAGAAAAATTGCATGGTTGGGAGTGTGCGGCCCAGTTCCAAAAACCCTTTCCATGTTTATGACCAAAAGCTGCTCCGTGTCCCTAGCTTATTCATGACCTGAGCAAAAATTAGATATCGCATCTACGACCGTCGCGGCTGGCACAGTAGCCTAAACTTAATTTATGAAGGGCTTTTCTGGATAGTTTTATCAATAATGTCAAAAAAAGGAGCTTTCTTTAAAAACACACTCAATTCACAAGACTAGATTGAAAAAAAAAATGCACTATTTCTGAGCAAAATGGCCAAATTCAATACCTTATTTATGACCAAAACGGCTGAAAAGCCATACCTTTTTGGGCAGCACATAAGCTATATAGCCCATGGGTTATCTCTGCTGAACTTAAAAATTTGATGTATCGGAGAGATCGTCTCAAAATTAAGGCTTTGCGGACAGGCGATCCAAGTGATTGGAGTAACTTTAGAAGTTGCGTAATGAAGTGAACAACTCTATTAAAAATGTAAAAAGGTCCTACTACTATAAAACTTAACCTTTGAAACTTACAATGGAAATTCCCGCAAGAAACTATTAATGAGGTGACCCGCCGCGGATAAAGCTGCAGTTAATGAGCTTGAGCTCAATGGAGCGAGAATAACTAATTCAACCGAAATCGGTCCTGAACTGTCGAGGGATATATATAGAAGAAGTGGACACCTCATTCGATGAATTTGATAATGAACCAATGGTTCTGCCCTTTAAAGTACAGAACCCAAACGTGTTTAGTAAACGGGAATAAATCGTCTAAAATGTTCCTCCGCTGTGGTGTTCCACAGGAAACGATTCTTGGGCCCCTTCTATTTTTATTATATTTAACTGATCTGCCTAATTATCGCCAGCATGTACGCCGATGATACCGCCGATGATCATTCATTCATTTTGCTGGTGATGATGTTGATGAAATGAATAATTGTATCAATCTTGACCTAGAGGGAATTCGCGTGTGGCTTGTTGCCAACAAAATTACTTTAAATGTTGCAAAGACAGAATTCTTACTGATTGGTTCTAAGCAAAGGTTATTAAAGACTACAGCGAAACCCACCGCAGCAATTAACCAGTTTAAGATAAAGCAAGTCTCGACTGTAAAATCCTTAGGTGCACACATTGATGAAAATCTTACTTGGGAGCTAGTGTCATGTCAACGAGCTGTCTAGAAAGATTGCTTCTGGTATATAAGCGCCATTTAACGTATTAGGCATACGGTTCCATATATATATATTACTCAAGACTCGACAACTGTAATTCATTCACCATATGGTCTTCCTTGCGGCCTTTTCATAAGTTACATCTTGTACAGAATTGCGAAGCTCGCTTAATGTTAGGTGGCTGCAAGTATGACCATATCACACTCTACTGACTTAATTGGCTTCCCGTTGAACATCGCATAACTTTTAAAGTACTTTTAATAACTTTTAACGGCTCTTAATAACTTAGCTCCTTATTATATTCATTTGGTTATCTTCTCCACTTAAACACCCCAAATAGGTTATCAAGGTCTTCATCCAAATTTCAGCTTAAAGTTCCTTCATCGAATCTAAAAACTTATGGAGACCGAGCATTTTCTCAATGTGCCCCTAAATTATGGAACTGCCTTCCTAACAATATTAGCTGTAGCCCCAGTGTCTGTGCATTTAAGTCATCTCTGGAAACTTATCTTTTTAAACGTTATTTTAGTTCCTAGGTAATATAAGTTTTATTCTGTTTTCTTAATCCATTGCGAAGCGCTTTAGAACTTTTGTATAAAGCGCTATATAAATATGTTATGTTGTTGAGTTCAACATTGTCGCGCTAGGGCATACGCACTAGTTCGATTTGCAACATCCAATATGTCACAGCAAGTCACAACGTAGTGGCGTGGCGCGCAACATGTTGCTTACAACAATGTTGCACCCAACAATGCTGCGATATGTTGCGTTGAAAGTTAAGAGTCTATAGGCTATACCAGCACAAAATTTAGACTTTCTCGTGGTCAACTCCACAGCCACCATAAAGACTTAGCATTTGAAGTGGTAAGGACACGGTAGTCGTACACCGTAACATAAAAACCGGGTAACTTCAAGTAATTTTGTATTCTGTAACGATGATGATGATGATGATGATGATACTTTATTGATATGTCAAAGGAGGATCTAGCTTTTAAATGACACGGTGCTATTTGGGGCGACAGTAGATAAAAATCAAAATTCAAAATATATACAATAACGATTACCTTAAAAGTATACTAGTTAGAACTACAGTAATTTAACCCTTAATTTTTTTTTTTTTAACTGATGCATGTGATGACGCCAACCCCCAACAGTTAACACAGCACGAAAATGTAGATTTAAGGCTAATTAAAGTTGTGTAAAGTTGCGTAAAGGGGGTTAACAACCTTTACACTAACTGTACACTAGTAGTAAAGATCTGTAAAGGTAGATTTACGCAAATGGTCGTAAAGCCGGCGTAAAGTTGGCGTAAAATTGACGGGTCGAATTTACGCTTATTTACGCAAAACGGAAAGATCACGTTAAGTCACACTTTACTCAACTCAATGTAAAGCAAATGCAAAGCTTGCGTAAAGTTACGCTTATTACCAGGGATGTTTACCTAAAGTTTGTGTAAAAGAACGCAAACCTTTTTTCCACAAAGAACTATTTATTTCGACTGCTCACTGGGCCAACTTCTTTATGAATTGGATATTTAAAATCTAGTCACAGAAAAAGTTAAAGATAATCTAAAAATGAACATATACAAAATTATGATAATTAGGATACTTATGATAATCTACTGGTTTGAAATGAGCTACAGCAATATGCTAGTAATAAGGAACCAATCAGGAGCTCAAGATTGTTCATATCTAGACGCTGTCTATAGGACATACTGAGACAAGAGTGTTTTTCTTGCCCTTATTATAAAGGGCTGCTAATGTAATAATAATCCCATTTTTCCATTAACCTTATAGTTTGAAAATGTTCCCTTGCTCCAAGCTATGTTTAAAGTATTTTGCTTCTAAAAATAATAGCTAAATGTGAAACTATTTGGTCATTGATTTCCTTTAATAGACCATTTTACAGTTCTCTGCTCAGTGACCTGACCACTGAATGGCAGTGAGGCTGCAGGCTCCTTCCTCAGTAAAGAGGAAAAAAGTGCCAAAATCAAAGAAAGACACTGCGCGTAGGCCCTTAAAAAGAGTTGTCACTTCTCCAGAGTGATAAGTTTATTGAACATTAACGGCATTTATTATAATGAGGACGATTAATTTTATTCTGGGGAAACCTCAAAATTGCTAAGTTTAGTCAATTTCAGGAAGACATCAGTACACCAGTTTCAATTTTTATAAGGACATGGCCCGCAATGTTTTGTTTTAGGTGCATAAGTTTGTCTTTTTGATGTTACAGTTTTTATGAAATGTTTGAAAAGAAAGCTCACTAATCAAAAAAGGACAGTGCGCATAGGTGACTTTGTGGCGAGTTGACACTTGCCCAGTTTACTGAGTTTATTTAATGTTAAATGATCACGGAAATTGTACTTTGTCGTTTTAGTGTTACTGTAATGTTGGAAAAGAAAGCCTGAAATAGAAATTTAAAATTTATAGCGACTAAGATGACAGTGATGATGATGATGATGACATATTTTTAAGTGACATAACAAGAGGTTCATAATTTCGTCTTGTTAATATAATGTTACATTGTTCAGTAACTCAGGGCTTGCAAGCAGGGCTTCTTAAAAAATAAATCATTTTGAAGAAGCACTGTACTGTCTTGATTGTCGCTTTCCGCGACGCGTTTAAGCATAAAATTGGGATTAAACTGCCTTTACGCCAAGTGTAAATATGGCGTAAAGAAGTATTGTCCTTACTGTCGCTTTACACGCTACTTTAAGCGTAAAGTTGACATTAAATTGTCTTTACGCGAAGTTTAAAGTTGGTTTAAAAGCGCCTTAACGTTATCTTCACACGAATGTTTAAAGGAGGCGTAAATCTCGACTTTACACTAGCTTTACTCAAGTTTAAAGGCGGCTTAAAGAAAGTCTCATTACGCCAAAGGTAGCGTAAAGCTTGGACTTACATATCGTAAATTTAGCGTAAAATTTTGTAAAGGAGAACTTTACGCTAGTTTTAAGTAAACATTTCGCCAACTTAAGTTTGATTGTTCGTGCTGTGTAAGTCAGGGTTAATTCAAACCCTAACACTAGTCCTAACACTTGGGTTAGAGTTAACCCAAACCCTAACCCTCCCCCACTGAGTTTGTGCCAAGAATAACTCTTGTGTTAGTCATGGCTTAGGGAATGTTTAACACTAAGGTGGGTAGGGTTAGAGTTAGACTTGAGGTAAGGATGTTAAGGTTTAAAAGCTTTCTTTCCAGCCAGGAAATTCCAAGCGAAATATAAGAGAAAAGGTTTCTTTTTTTTTTTAATGTATGGTTTGGCTGCCTATTTGTCCAGTAAGGGACTACTTAAAGTTAATTCAGATACGGGCTGTGGGTCTAAAATCCTCAGGATTCCTTTTAATATGCTCAGAAATTTGAGGTTTTCAATGAAAACACTGTATTTGAGAAAACAGAAAGACTCGAAAGTCCTGACAAATAGCAGAACACATGTTGAAGTGATTTGGATTAATTAATTAGCTATCATAACGCAACATGTAAAAAGTAAATGTAAAAACTAAATGTAAAAGGAAAAATATATATTCAGGTTCACATCTTTTAAATTTTTAAATACGTTTTGTTTTTCCTTTTCACTTCAATTCGAATTCCTTTAATAAAGTTGTAGCTGTGAAGGAAAAAAAATCAAACACTAGGTGCCATGGCCGGTCGAGAGTCCAGTCCAGGTTTTAGGCATTTTACCATGTGCCTGTCATTCCGGTTAAATTGAGGTTTTCAATGAAAACACTGTATTTGAGGAAACAGAAAGACTCGAAAGTCCTGACAAATAGCAGAACACATGTTGAAATGATTTGGATTAATTAATTAGCTATCATAACGCAACATGTAAAAAGTTTCGTTATTTTCGTGAACTGTCTTAATAGGTTTGGTTTGACGTAAAGAGGAGGGTAGAAACATCCGCGATAGGACTACAACTAATTCGCATAATGACAAGGATAAAGGCAGATCATGGATTATTTATGAAATTTTCCGTTGAAAGTAAAGATACAATTTGTCTATCACTCTCACTCTAACTTAACTGAAACTCTCTTTTTTGCTGTCTTAAATGTTATAATAGGTTATGGGGTTTTTGTAAAAATGACTTAAAGGAAAGCAGGTCCTTATGTACATTAAGATAAGTAAAGTCTGCATACGAGCCAAGTGGCCCATCAGGCCGGAGCTTATCCCGGTTTCCTTAGCATTAAGCGACTAGGAGTATTTCTACTCCCCCCTGGATGGGTTACCCCCCAGCATTAAATTCGCCGGTACCGAAGAGAGGCAATGTGAGAGTAAAGTGCCTTGCCCAAGAACACAACACAATGTCCCCGGCCAGGGCTCGAACCCGGACCGCTCGATCCGGAGACGAGCGCACTAACCATGAGGCCACCGCGCCTCCAGATTAAGACTAAGCACCCTATATGCGTTTTTGTAATGACAAGCTTATATGATCTGATTTCTATATTGGCTTATCAAAATGGAAGAAAAAGGGCAAGGATGCTTGAAATCTAGAGTTATTAAAAATTTAACCTAACCTTCAAACGAATTGTGCATTGTACTGAAAAAAAGCAACCTTCAGCAATAATGTACTTTTGAGGACATAAAAGAACTGTTATCGTCTAACTGCTTTAATTTAGAATACGATTGTTAAGACGAGAGAGAAGCAGGACCATTTCCACCACCATCACACCAACTATCACTAGCGATCTTTATCTAAAAGTAGGGCTTAGCTTTGCCAATAAAATCTTCTTTAGAAGGATTGGCAAGGCAAGACATCTAGCCTCTAAACTCTGGAACTCGTTACCTGTGAATAATAGAACAGTGCGTTCATACAAAGACTTCAAGCGGCTTATCCAGAACTATAATTTTTATGCGTAATTTGTTGGTTTATTACGTTATTAACATATATATATTTAGAAAACAGTCCTAAGGAAGCACGCGCGCTGATTGGTCAAAAAGCCTGTTTGTATAACTCGATGTAGACACAGAACTAAGCGCGCGCTGTTGACGTAGTGATGGCGCGAGCAAAGAGAATTTACATTTTCATAATCAAAGTTTACAAGTTGTTTTCCTTTTTCTCGTCGTGGTGTTTTCAAAAAGAAATAGAAAACATGTACTCCGTGTTTGTATCGAGTTATACAAACACTCGTGAAAGTTTGGGAGAACTCGAAAAAGCTGTGGAAACACTCGCCTGCGGCTCGTGTTCCCACAGCATTTCTCGTTCTCCCAAACTTCCACTCGTGTTTGTATAACTCGATACAAACACGGTACATGTTTTCTATTTCTTAAATAAAGTACGTAGCTATTTTTGTAGTTTTATATTTTCTGCCTGTGTTTTAATATTTTACTTTTCCTCGGAAATATTAGCTAAGTCCAGCTGCTCTGTAAATCCGAGATTAAATAAAGTGTATGTATGGCAAGACTTTTAAGGCTTTTAAGGTTCTAACCTGATGATATGCGGGAGCTAGCTTGGATCCGCCATCAGTTAGATTTCATTTTTTGTTGTGAAAACGTAATAAACTGCCAAATAACTGAAAGTTATAAAAAAAGCGGTAAAATACCTATATATAAAAATTCATATTACGAGGAAATAACTTTTAAAAAGTAGTAAAAGCAGAAAAATTCAACATTTGCCAGTCGTGCATGTCGACATGGTGGATTTCTCGGAAACAACCATGTCATAACAAATTGGAAAATTCGCAAGTCTAGAGTTCAATACTTTAATACTTCTAAAGTTATAAGCGTTCAGCGTTGGCGAGAGCCTCTAACCCCACACACCACCACCACACTGAATAGGGTTAAATATTGCAACAAGACACCAACTATAGGTAGCAAAAAATCAAACAGAGGTGTTCTGTTGAACGCCGCCTCTCGTCAAATAATGTGCTCTTAGATTTCCTTCTCCGCTCCGCGATGGTTATCTATAAACGTCAAGAGAAATTGGAAGTTATGAGTACTACCAACTCGGTTCTAATATGATTAAACTTCCACCTTACCTAATAGAATAAGCTTATTTGCTGTGATACCGTGAGCGCCTTCAAATGTTACTGTTCCATTTTCTTGAATCTGCAGAATATGCAACTGCTCCTTTTCTTTACCGAAGAGCCGATATCTGTGGAAAATGTCTTCCACACTAATAATATGCCTCTGGTTAAGCATATTTTCCTCGAACCAACCAAGATCTTTCTCTGAGTACTAGAATACGTTAGTGCACTTGACAAGGTCTGCAATGAATGTCCCAGAACGGAATCTACCTCTAAGAAAACACAAAATGGAAGAAACCAAGCTGACGGAAACCAGCAAAACAAGGCAGATGCAATATTCTAAGAGGATTTCCTGGACGGAATAACGCCTAATCACGCGAGAATATCTTGATATAAGTAATCCTGGTCGCTCTTCGATGGACAGTGGATTGCTCATACTCGTCACGGCATCAATACCTTGCTGTTGTCTCCTGCCTTTTTAAAACACCCCCTTTTCTATATGGTCAAGGTAATACCATATCATTTATAAGACCACTGAACTTCATGGGATTAACCTCAATTGTCAAACGAAACGGCTGGTATCTGCATGGCCATTCTTGTATTTCCTAGCATATTGTGTTTATTTTGACCAGCGATACTGCTTAGACTCTCTGCAGTTCCGATCCAAGGTAAAGGAAGAGTTAGACGATGCTCGATTTCTCTTTAAACTATCGTATTTAGACTGATTATGTAACCACAACAGGATAAGGCGCGAAAATTTAAGGAATGATGCTCTCCAAGACAGAATCAGCCAAATTGATGCCAGCTGTGTCTAATCGCTTCATGGATCTTTGATGGGAGGAAGTCTCAACGATCTAATTTGATAAGTCAAGGCTAGGATCGAACGTTATGCATTCGTGTTTGGAACTCTTAGCATAACAAATATGAGTAGCCGTAGCTTGTATCAAACTTCTAGTTACTCGATGAAGGAGATTAACCTGGCGTACAGGTAGATGTTGACTAGAAAGGAAAAACAACAATTCGTGATTTTGTTTTTGTTTTTACGAAACACCTTGCTTAAATGTTATGTTTGAGCAACAGATTATCCAGCTAAGTTAACTTTAGAGATCCTTGGTTTCACTTCTTTTAGTTCTGAAACGGAAAACTAAATCTGACGGTAATGCCACCCAGTAGGATAGGCCATAGTGCAGTTGACACATCTCCCGGGGATTAAACCGAGAATGTATTGTAAGTGGCCATACATTTTATCTTGCAAATCGACCTCAATCTCACTTAACTGCTAACCTACAACCGACAAACTCGCTTTGACTGACACAGAGTAAAATCATTCGAATTATTGGGCGAGGTCGGGCAGGATGAGGATAAGGGTCTGAATGCAATACTTGGATTATGCGACGTAGACGAATGTTGAGAGGAACAAATAAATACAAACCGAAAAGTTGATATTTATACAAACAAAAACAAAAAAAACAAAAAACAAAATCAGCATTGGTCATATTATGCACGACATGTAAAGCAATAGTTTATCAATTTAATATCGATTGTGACATGCAATGACGACCATGATTTACAGGAGCTACAGGACATCAGTAATGACGAGGACTACGCCTCGGAAAAAATGTTTTATTTTACCTTAAAAGGTCACAATTTTGTTGATCTGTCCAGTACCCCCTCCCTCCCCCCCTCCCCCCCATATCGATCTAAAAACGTTCTCACTATGACAGCCTTCAATTCGAAAAAAGACAACAAGAAAAATCAGCCTTTGTGGTTCACGTCAGTCCAAAATGAGCGAATCTTGTTCATTGCACGTTGTTGTTTTGCCGGTAAATAACGGATAATGGACCAAGTGCACGGGCTTCAAATTCTTCTGCTTTACTAAACCTTCCTCTAGGAAAAGTTTTTACTGGTGTCCCAGTCGTGATTTGCTGAGGTCCTTTGTGGATAAACCAGGAGTTTGGGTTTTACTTAAAGTTAACGTAAACACAATTCTTGCGATTATCATTATTATTATTGTTTTTCCCCAGGCTGCATTCTATCCCTCATGTAAGAAGAACAAAAGTTCCATCGTTTAGCTACTTCTAGCAATGCAAATAGAATTGGTGCGAACCACGTTGAAATTAAAAGCAGACAAACAAAAACTCGGATCAAAGTTATGTAACTAAACTCTAAGTGGTTTTCATTCGTGAATCCACATAATAAGGTAACTTGACTTCTGCTTACAGGCTATCGGTTATCTCGGGTTTCTGTAGTACTGATAAAACGACTACGAGAATCTTTGCTCCCGTTGGATCAGACGCTACTCCATCGCAGGATTACCTCCCAACTTTAAATTCTCCAGTACTCAACTACATGTATACACCTGGGTAGAGGGATACACTGAGAGTGAACACAACACATTGATAGCGGCTAAGGCACGAACCGGACCGTTGCGATCCGGATCGATTTAAGCACACTAGCCACGGTGTGATGCTTTGATTGTTAATTAGCGCAAAGCATACTGTTGTTTCTGCTCAGAAACCTTCCGGTTTGCCGTTTCTTCCACTGTGCGATAGACTAGTAATGCTGGATGAAAATGACAACCATTTAGCTGTGGCTTGAAGGAGTCTATAGTAGTTCACCTGATTATTTGGAAAAGGATTAATCCGGATTTAATTGAACTTGATCGTCCCGATTCCATACTCCTCACTCACTTTACCCTTTTACACCACAATTTAGAATACTCATTCTCAAAGTCATTAGTAATTTATCATCGAGAAGATACATCAGATACTGACAAACGCGTTGTGTTCTCAACTCTCTTCCCCGGCGGTAGGTTTGGAAATGTGGGCAAACGCGCTTCAAAAAGGTCAAAATGATATTCCTTTAGTGAGTAAGTATTCCTTTGACAGATAAACATTCATATCTAAAGCTTCAATTCATCCCTACACAAAGAAACAATAAAGAAATTTTACAGCTTTATTTAAGTTTAAGCCAAAAAAGATAAACCCCATCGGTAAGAACACTGAAATAAATAGATAAGTTACAGCTCAAAGACATAAATATAACTCTTCATATTAAATAACATCTTTAACAATACCGAGTGAGGTCAGCAGGCTTTCATCTTTATCTTAAGCTTAACTGAGTTTTCGGGGTCGTACTTAATTACAACCAAGTTGTAGGCTTGTTTTCATATGACATGAAATTTGAACAACTGAAAAAAGGATGAGTCTCGATGCGATCTTCTGTGTAATGATAACCTGTCTTACACCGTTCAGAAACGTACGAAGTCTGAGTGAAAAATAAAGCAGGCTGTCATAAGTAAAATCTGATACTTTAGGTCAGCGTCGACGAGTTGCTCTTTTTTCCACCTCAATCAATCTTTGATCTTTGTTTTTGTGTTCACCCAAGTCTATTATTCAAACTTGAATCACTCCCAGTTGTTACAAGCATACCATGAAACTACTGTAAAACTGCAAAAGTGGCCGTGGACTTGCTTAGCTTGAAAAGTGAAGCCTTAAAGCACATGCCGCAAAAGCCATACCCAGTATCACGGTAACCACGGCGAGCTCCAGCAGCAACTCTTGAGCCCCGTAGAGCCTGTGGAGTCTCATTTGACTTCCAGCAGAAGACGTCTGATATCTCGGTTGCGACCGCTCTGCAAGATGTACTGTGCTATGTCTGTTTACTGCCACTGTTAAACGTTCATGTTTGTCACGAGAGGCGTCCACCTTTGTTTTTTGTATTTCCATTTTAGTTATCTCTTCGGAAAGTCAATGCAACTTAGCAATGACGTTGCTTTATTGGGAACTCTGTATTTAAAGGTTTGCTCTTGACCGGAATCGAGTGCTTGCGTCATGCAAGGCCGGTATAACAACATCGTCACAAGGCCAAACTTCTCGTCAAAACAAGATCGCGTTTCATGATTCCGGTTTGTCAATCAGCTTACAGCAACCAAACATAGCTATTTTTAGTTTTGCGGGCATTTTTCGTGGTATCAGAAATATCGAGAAACGTCGCGGTATTTCGTGAAGTGGAGTGCCGATTATACCGAATCACATTACATGTCTTCGGCACGCAAACCTTCATTAGTGAGCCACAACTAGCATTATAAATCGCATGCAGAACCCTTGCTGCTTTAATTTACTCTCAGTTATTAAAATGCTTAGAAAGTCCAAATTAAAATAAATAGACATTGCAGACATCAATCTCCCATGCGTTTTTTATATATGCTTACATGCATTAAACCTTTTGAACGTCATCATTGCTGACGTCACTGTACTCGTAAAAATAAAAAATAAAGTGTTGCGGCGTCTCACCCGTCTAATCTGCATTGTCACAAACGACCGAAAAGACTGTCTGCGAAGTCTGCGAAGCAGGCTATTCACCCGTAGACAGATATTTCGAACAAACAAGTGTATAGATGAACACTCACAATAACACAAAAGAGGATTTAGGGGCAGCTACACGGGGCACCTTTAACATACATGTATTTGACCGTCGAGAAAACACCAAAGAAACATGTGTAAACATTCAGTCGGCAAGTTATAGATCAAGAACCCTTGCAACGTTGCGCTTTAGGCTTAATTATACTTTTACCGTCGAGGAAACTTGATCGAGTTAGCAAAAATAGTATTTTGTTTAATCTTTTTTATTTGGCAACTCTCTTACATTGTAAAAGCAAAGCGTAGTAAATTATCCTCTAGATGATAATACCCGGATCGAATATACAAAAATAGATACGACTGCGTTCTATTGCAAAAAAGAAATCAACAACCCACCTTAGTTAAACCTGATTTCGACTAGAAAACAATGATGCAAGGCTGATACTTCTTAGAAAACGTAACGGGACAACGACATGGTAAGAGTCCAAGAATTGCAACCGTGGACAGTTCTTTCGACCTTGTTGGGTCTCGTCAGGTAGCAAGTAATGTAGTAATAAGTTGATCGATGTTGGCCAATCTACAAAAATTTGGATTTGAGTTTCATCTGAGGTATTTAGTGGGTATGGATGATCAACTGATTACTTCATTACTTGCTAGACCCCACAAGGTCGAAACAACTGTCCACGGTTGCAATTCTTGACTTTCAGTTTGGACTCTTACCATTTCATCATTTTTCATCATCATTCATCATTTTCATCATTCATCATCATTTTATTTCTTCAAAAAATTACATATTTTACAGTTGGACTGGCCCGCGGATAGCAATGCTAGTCTAGGCGGGCCAGTCGATCAATTATTACAAATTATTTATTATTATTATTACTATTATTAGATTTATTAGTATTAATATAACTATGAAAAGTAGAACCTAGGAAGAAAGTGAGCAAAATAAAAAGAAAAAGACAGAAGAGAATGTATTTAATAGATATTTCTTTTTTTCTTTGTTTGTTTGTTTATTTGTTTAGCTACATTTTAACTTAGAAATGATTTAACTTTAGAAATGATTTCATTTTAACTTAGAAATGATTCTTACCACTGATGTCGTTGTCCCGTTAAGTTTTCAGCCTCGCATCATTGTTTGCTGTTCTTTCTATTTTTGACTGATCAGATCTTTTACAGATCATAAGTAAACCGGAAACATTTTTTTTTGCGGTACTTTACATCATTGTGTTTAGACTGAAAAGTTGTGAAGTTTTTTCTTAATTTGTCGATGGAAATTTTCATGCGTCAATTATTTTATCGCAACGTTTGACGTTTTTATGGTAACCATGTTTTTAAATGGTGTTTTAGTAGGAATTAAAGTCTTATTACCATTTCATTCAAAATTATCCAGTTGTATCAATCGTGAAATTTTCTTAAGTTTCTTTATTAATTCTGGAGCTGTCAAATTTTAAATCTTTATTTTTGAAATCCAGGATCGGGGATCCAGCATGACGGATATTCAAAATGTGTGAGATTTTTTGGCTTAATAAGACGTAATGTACACATGATTTCTACTAAAAGTAAAGAAGTTCGAAAGCTTTCCACGCTATGCTTAACCTAACTCCACACTCTTCCCCCTGCTGAGAAAGTACTATACTGGACTGAAACTTAGTGATAAGGGCCCTAGCTGAAATTTGGAAAATCGCCCTTTGCGCGCTCTTTTCAAAGTATTTCTGTAGCACGAAGTAAAGTATAAGAAATTCAGTTCTCCTTTTTTTGGCCTTGTCGACTTATTTCTTATTTACGCTTTCAAGCACCGAAACAGCCATACTTGTCAGACCAAGTTCAGAGGCATTCCAATGTTGCCTAACACCTACATTTTTCTTTCGTCGCACTTTTCTTGAGGCGCTAGGCAAAAAGCGCGCCTCAGTTTTTAACATAACGGCGTACTTGACCTACTGTGACAGGCGATAGGTAGCGATTGTGAAAGAGACAAACAAGACTCACAGTAACTTCATTTGCCATAGGATAAAGAATCTAACCGATGGTGTAACCTCTTTAGAAGTTGGTAGTAATTGTGCAACGCTGTAGTGTCACGAGAAATTTGCTGTTTTAGGTCAATTGTTACTTAAAATCATTACTTTTAGGCTTAAATCATAACCAAAATGCTAATTCTGTAAAGCTACGATAAAGATATCAAATGAATTTTATCACAGAGGGCTAACCATAATAAATTTCTTGAGGATTTTTAAAACACGTAGCATCAAAACTCGAAAAAAATAGCCAAATTTTTCAAGTTTCAATCCATTTCCATCCATGCCATCCGTAGCGACAGGCGACAGGAAACACTTTCAGTACCTTTAAAGAGTCTTAAATAACAAAACTAGATCATTAGTTTTGTAATTCAATTGATACGAAGACACCTAGCTTCTTGTAAAGTTTCCTAATAGCGTGACAATGCCCCTTAAATAAATAACTAAGATTGCACTTAATTACTTTTCTATTTCACCCCTTCGATGGGATAATTCAAAAGATACACTTGTCCGGGATGTTGCTACAATAGTAAGTAAAGCAATGTGTATTTCTGAGAAATGACTGGGCAAGCTCAAGTCGACTCTCGACCTCAGGATTGCTTCAACGTTCAGTTTCTGCGCATCTAACCTTGACATGAATACACAGGATTTCGTGACTATACTTCACAACTACTGATTGTCGGTCTGTTCACTGCATTTAACAATGATATATCCAAAGTCAAAACTGAAGCTCAAAGCAAGAGTATTGAAGATCTGCAAGAACCCTTAGATGATAAGGAAAGACCGTCTTTAATTTGAAGCCGTATCTCTTGTACAAACGTATTGCTGGTGTCTGTGCGCTGGTGGTGGTTAACTCAACCTTCTCGAATTGTTGATCCTTGGCGTGTTTGAGGAGCTCATCGAGAAGTTTTCTTGCAATCCCCATTCGTCTGCATCCTGGTGATACAGACATCCTCTGAAGTTCAGCGACTCCTGGCTTGTGGCTGTCATTATGAATGAGTACCACCATGCCCACAACTTTACCGTTCCACTCAGCTACCCACATGTGAGAGCCATCATTGGACATGTAACTCTTTTCAATATCCTCTAAGTCTGTTTCCAAGCAGGAATTAATGAACTTCCAGCACTCCACGTAGATAAGGACATAAAGCAAGGCAAACAGAACGAAACAAGTGAAGACGTAAAGAAGGATCGTCGTCACAGACCACTGTAACATAGCAGCAATGGGTGGAACAAATGCGCTAAATGCTGCAAGACGCTGAAAATATTTTGGCATGACAACACGTGCTATCAGGCCGATTAACTGTTCCATCCCTCGAGTAAAAATCTCTCGGCAGTCTTGAAGATCTGTGTTTTTGAATGCCCTTATGTACACACTACTGCCGCTCAGTGTGATGGGAGAGTGTTGTCTATCACTCATGGTTGCTTTCACAAATTGTACTGACGACTTCTAAAGACAGGGGAATACGTATTTCACTGGCAATGGCAGAATAGGTCTTATACGTGATCATGATGTGTATTTGAAAGATCAAGGCAAGCATTGCGTGTGACACAGTTGCTTGTCACTAAACAAGTAGCATCTGGGACGACATCTACATATTTACTCAGATATACCTCCATATTTTAGACGGTGTTCATGTTAAGCTTTCTCGCAAAATCAACACTTAGCTAAGGATCTCCCCGGCTGAATCATTAAGTTTCTCCAACTTATTATATGGTTGTATGGCACAACTCCTCCAGAGCAGTGAAACACTTTAAGAACATGTCATTTCAAGACACCTCGCGTTGTTTAGAGAAAACAATGCATTTTTCAACAAAAAAAAAGCGTTTTACCTGCATTCCAAGAGAACCATCACACAAGAACTTCTCGTCTTCTTCGCTAAACAATCACTGCGAACAATAAATTTCGTTACTTTCATTATCAAAATGAAACATAACTCTGTATACAGAATCTTTTCCTAATTATGAAAAGTTGGGCTCCTTCATTTGCTCTCGATTAAAGACTAGATTTTACAGCTCTAGTATACTTTAACTCCATTGGCATATATCTGAAGAATAAATAAACTTGCAAAAAGAAACTTAGAAGTTCTGCGATCGTGCAAGAACGAGACGCCAACTGGATACCTGTGGATAACAACTATCCAAAGAGGGCAATATATGAATAATTAGATGATTCAACGATGGTGACAAACAAATTTACCGTACCGGCACCTCTCTACAATGGCTACACCGTCGTGGCTATTTTTTTGCACAACGTAAAATTGTTGTATCTGGTTGAAATGAACACTGAATAAATATATTTATAGCATTGACGGACTTTGTTGTTGCCGATTATTATCATGTAAGAAGGTTACAGCGATCATTTGTATGGGAAACATGTATCAATAAAAGAACGTTATGGGTGACAGGGAAATGCACTTACTTTACAACATGGCTTCTATGAACAAAGTTTCACCTCTTGATGTCGAACAAAGTGCAACAGGCCTACAGACGCCCAGAGAAAAAAAGGGGTGCTTTCCAGTACTTTTCGCCCTGTTCAGTGCAGTACGCAAGGTGGCAGGATTCCTAATTTGCATGCTCATGATGCGATCATGTACGTGATGGCATTGTAACTTAATACAGCTCGTTCACGATTTTTTCATCGATGTCTGAAAAATAACGCGATGTAGCACGTGTATATCAGGTGCATATTGTCTGTGGCAAGGGATTATATCCGGAAGGAATTATATATTTACATACACACATACACACACTCTTTAATGAGGCAGGTTTGAATATTGCAACCTTGGGGCTTGTGTGGCCTTTCCATATAATTTAACTGACCTAATATTTACAAAGAACGAAAATCTTAAAAAAAAAAAAAAAAGTTTGGGTTTTTAGAATTAATTAAACGTACCTCTTTTCCAAATTATTTCTGGCCGAGAGATCCGAAGGCATGTTTTAGTTTTCCTTTAAAAAGCAGTAAGAATGAAGCGTCCCTGATGATTTCAGGGACGGCATTCCATACCATGGGGCCCCCTAAATGTCAAGTTCATCGGTATCATCGCATTCGTGCGTCTCGAGTTGTACTTCTTATTAACTGTATTACCTATCCCAGGAAGGGGTGTGCGTTGTTCAAGTAAAGTGTTATTGCACATCTGGTACGTAAAAACCTTTGCTGGTAATTAATTGGACTAGCGGGTGGGAAAAAAAAGAATAGTGAACGAAGGGAGGTTTAAATATTATTACATTTGTAATTATAAGGTATCTTATGCCTTTTCTTAACAGCAGCAGGTATATAGCATCAGGACTTGGCCAGCAGACGTGAGTGCATACAACATCTAAAAATGTACCGAAATTGTTTCCATTGTAAACAGATAAGACGTCTCCTCCATATACGTGAAAGAAACTAACGGGCGTGGCTCGTTGGAGCAGTGACCTACCAGAGGAACAAAGGGATCTCAAAACTACCAACGGTCACTTTTACTTTAAAGTGGGATCAATATCTCTTTCAGTAATCGAGAGATCAATAACAACCCAAGCTTTCCACATTCAAAGAAGAGACTTCTTGAAGTCAACATTGACTTTGCACGCAGCAGAAGGTATATCAATCGTGAAATTTACGACATCACTTTAATCTTGCAAGCCAGCTTATATTCTTGGCATCTGTGTTACTAATACTCAAGTGGAGTGTTTTCAGTGTTTGTTTTCGTTGTTCGTTCTTTTTTTGTTGTTGTTTGCTAGTTGAATTAGAGTACTTCCCCTGGGACGTTCAAACGTTTTGCAATTTGAGGCATCCTTCATTCATTCATTCATTCATTTTTTTATTCACACTTATTCAATTACAATATAACAACAATAAAGAATAAAAAAGAAGTAAAGAAACAGAGCTAACTAGATTGAGCTAAACATAACAAAAGAAAAAGTGTGTAGCAGCCAAAGGAGCAAAGCTTTCGAGTTGGCTGCTACCACGGAACAATTATAAGTGGGCGGAGGTTATATGGAACTTATAAAACTAATTATATAAGCTCTGGTTAAATCAATTACATTGAAAAGGTAAAGTATATATGAGATACAATAACTATATTTAAATAAAATATTTAAACAAATAGAGCTAAACAGTAGATTAAGGTTATTCAACATGCCTGACTTTCAATTAGGGAGAGTTTATATTCTTTTTTAAAACTGTTGAATACAAGACACTTAATTTTCATGGGTATAGTTTCCCAGATCTGCGATGCCACTACCCTAAACCTTGCCAGGCCATAATTAGTTCTAGAAATTCAACAGATCGTATGGAATCTTACAGTAGCCTTTACAGTGAAATACTTTTACTTTTACGAGTTGAAAACGCAAGTCCCTCTTTAGCCTGAGAAGACCTGAGAAAACAGACGAATTTCCGGCTGTCACTGACTCCACCAAATCTAATTGCCGAGTTAACTGCACGAAAAATGCGACGTTCAAGTCAATTAAGTGCGATATATTTGAATTAAATGCGAGTTCAGTCGATTATTCGGCTGATCCAGTCGAATTTTCGACTGAAGCTCAGCAGTTGATTTAAACGTCACATTCTACATGCGCCAAATTAAGTTTACAAATTAGTTATGTTAAATTATGACTTAACCATAACTCCACAGTTTTGTGCTGCATGACATGCGCACAAAAAGCGGAAGAGAATTTTTGCCCGTAATTACAACAGGAGATGTACAGGGAAGGCCGCTGAAGACGCCAGGCTGAGGTGTGGATCTTGCTTCGCTTCAGTTACTGCGCTAATCCAATTAAGTTTCGCTGCATCTTGTTTGCGCCAATAAATGGTGTTTGAAACGTAAAATGTGTTCCTTATCATTTTCTTCCGTATTAACTTGACGCGGAGTCTGGGAATGAAAAGGTTATTCGAGCTCAGCAAATTTCATGATTCGGAACAAAAAAATGCGACGTTTAAATCAAACGCCAAACTTGTCGATTCGAGTTCACTCAAATTAGAATTAGATTCGACCCATGTAAAATGGAATGTTTAAACCGGGACTAAGAGACAAGCGACAGCCGGAAATACGACTGAGTTCGCAGGCTTGTCCCTCTCGTTTTATTAATTGACTATCTCGCTCCTCTAGACGCGATTAGCATTCTACTAAGCAATGAGTACTATATTTAAGTTTGTAAGAACAAATAAAGTTTGTTGCTGAAGTAGTTTCTGTGATTGTTGCTGCCTTTTTTTTGGATGCTGCTGTTGCAGTGCTCGTTGTGATATCCTTTTCTTCTTTTTCTTGTTCTTCCCCTTTTTGGTACAGCCAGCTGTGGATTCAGTTAATGTCTGAGAGGGCCAAAAAGTGTCCGGTGAATCCGATTAAGTTTGGAAAATTCCTCGGCTAATAAATTTTTGCTAAGGACCGTGGGAAAGTAATAGTGAAGCTTTTCATTAATACGCGTAATAGTAAGTCACTGACACACTGATAGAAAGTGGAATTCTCCCGAGAAATACTTTGCCACAACAATTCCAATAATAGTAAACGTGTATTCTCGTTTCAGTCTCAAGATGTGCTTACGTACTTGTGATGTAGATCGCGACGTTTCGGCTGCATACTACTGGTCTTCATCAGGCGATGACTGGACTGGTTTGGCGAGCTCGTAGAGCGCTAAGTACTGCTCAGTGTGCGTAGGCCGCTTTCTGTACACACCGGTGTTGAGGCGGCAGTCCGGTTCTCTTGAAACTGCGGTGTGAAAGAAAGCGAGTTTGTATCCTTTCTCTGTCTCCATGGTGAAGCGGATCGATGGATGGCTGCTATTTGTTCAGATGCTATAAGAAGCTATCAACGTTTCCGCGATCCAGGATGTTGAAAGTGTTGTCAACGTACGTAGCCGCGTTTCCAGATCCGGGGTTTGTAGGATGAAGTAGTTATTGCCTGTTGTTCGAAACTCTCCTTGTATAGGTTAGCAATAACAGCGGAAACCGGGCTCCCTATATGGCTGCGCCTTCTAATTGTTCGTAAATTGATACGCTATAATGTTAAGTATGTGAATCCCAATTAATACGCTGGGCGGTCTTCCTCTAGTTTCTGTAGCGCGGCTTGTACAGCTGCGTCGATAGGAACGTTGGCAAATAGGTAATCGACGACGGAAGACACCATGATTTCGATAATGTCATAGACGCACATTACCTTTCTCTTTAGACGACACCAAATCGCTAGTGATCCAGATGAATACTTCCACATGTGAATAAACGTATATTCGTATTGTATGAAAATCAAGCAAAAAATAGATACGACTTAGAGATCGGTTGTTGGCTAGTACCTGCCAACACCCTTCCAAGAGTCGAACGAACCATAATGCATGCGCAACAACACTGACCTTGTTAATGTGGGCGCAACGCACAGACAAACTCTTATATGGGACACGATGATAAATGATAAAGGCTGTTTGGTGATCTCTGCAGTAGAAAATTCTCTAGTCAAAAACACGCCATCTCAGCCTGGTGAAATTCTTACAAAAACCAAATTTGTCAAGGAAAACTAAGTCATTTGCGTGAAGCAGGATTTTATATCTTCAGAAAATCGGTTTTCCAGCTGTGACCACGTGTAAATTTTACTTCATCTTAATGCACCCCCACAGAATATTTTCTGTAAACGCGAATTTGTCGAGCAGTAGCCGTACAACGAAGCAAAACTGCATCAAATCCGCTATTTTTAACTGATCCTGCTTAAAAATAAAAGTCTTGAAAAACTTTCATATAATTCTATGCTAACAAAGCCCATTTGTACTTCTCAAAGGCTAAACTATTAAGCCATGTGCTTTAGAGTGCAATACTACTTGCGATAAGTGTATAGAAAGAGCGACAGTTCCTTACCATTGCTGGATGATCTCCTTTACAAAAACAAATAAGACCGGCTGCTCTTTTACCTGGAGTACATCATTGTTTAGACTGTCTGTCTGGGCAATTTTTCCACGGTCAGTTTGCCTTTGAGCATTTACACTGGTTGTCAACCTTGACAAGATCTTAAGGGCCAGTGTTTCTGAAGACTAGACCGTCACGATCACTACATCATTACTAATTCTTGAAAAGCATAAGCTCGAATAAGCACCTGTTGTGCACATCACGATTGGCAACAATTTCTTAACTTAGCTGCATGCAATACCTTTGCTTCAAGCTGGCGGCAATTTTCTCATATTTCGTCTATCAGTATTGCCGGTGACTTATTGCAGCGGGCAATGTCATGCAAAGAATGCTTTAGGAATCGAGAATGACAGATTCCAATATCTCATACACCCTACTAACTAATTAAAAATCGAGTTCAATCATGCAACGTTTACGCGATACTGTGTCGTAAAGAGCATTGCCACCTTTCTGTCATAAGAACTTTACCACATACCTTCATTTCTTCCCTTAGAGTCTTAAGCTGGGAACAGCCTCATGTGCATATCAGGGCTGAATCCGGTTCTGGTTAAGAGTTCATTGGTCAAGAGCGTTTTGATGAAATTTAACACAAAGTCAGTATCGTAATTGACGTAAGTACTTGCACTTTTTGCACTATTATCAAAGACAATGTTCATTAAATGGTTAACTGGACCCCCACCGTGCTACAAGAGGGCAGCGGTGGATGTGTCCCCCCCCCCCCCCGTATGGTTTTCTACTGTTAAGGCGGAGCAAAATCAATTTACATCGATTAGATAGCCCTGTGCCTGCTCTACAAGATGTTACCATTTTTGTTGGTAATGAGGTGTATGAAGTCAAATGGCGTCACTTGACCCACCATCTTAGATCCGCCATATTACATTTTGCTATTACTTTTTCAAAAAGTTAAAAAGAAGAAAATTAACACAAAATCGACCAAAGATCGCTAAACTGAAAAAAAAAAAAAACAGAATAATCTCACACAAATGTTTTTTGGTCGGCCAACATGAAATTTGATGAATGCCATGGCAACGGCAAAAATGACGGACACACAATGTATGTATTAAAATTGTCGCAGAGAATGAAGAAACAGCTACTAAAAGTTTCAGCCCCTCAGAGAAAATCTAATGGGGCATTTACCCCCCCCCCCCTTCCCCCCACTGTACGCCCAAGGGTTAAAGGTACCTCACACGACCGCTAAAGAAAGACATGCAATATCAGAAATGAAACGTTATTAATAATATTGCTTTCAATCGGCGCGATGTAATGATCGATTGCTTAAAATCCAAAGAAATGCCATTCATGTCGTAACCAGGGCTTCAAACAGTCCGTCTGTTCACATGATTAACACTGTTACTTTAAACATGCGACTTTCTCTACTGAATATGCGCTATTTCCAGCTTTCACGCACAGATGCACCTAGACCCGTTCGGGCTTCCGGGAAATGAAAAATCTCCCATGCAAAAGGTTCAACCTCACTGCAATCTGTATACCAAGGGGGAGCCTCCACCTTTAGATCCTCCAAAGTCTTGAACTACTTTTGGAGACAGTGATATCAGTAGAAAACATCCCAGCACAATGATGACTAAACTGTACTCTAATACCAATTCTTGAATTGTGGAGATTGTGTTAGTTCTGGACTGATCAGCAGTAACTGAAGTCAGGTTTAAGCGCAGAGGTTGCTCCATAAATGCTCTTGACGTAAATAAGCTCACCTGCCTTCTGTGCCCCGGTTTGAGTCCGGAAGACAGTTTAAGAAGAACTTTAAGCTTAATAATAAACACGATAGGAAAACTGCTTTTGGAACCTGTCACCGAAACTGTATACATGCGATCTGATAAGTACCCCTTAGAAAAAGGTGTCAACGCTCACATTCTTACGGTAACTGAAGTAGTGAACATACTGTTTCCCACCAACCTAGACAAATATTAAGACATGAACCGCATTGTAAAAAGTAAAGTTTAAGGCAAAGTAACATCACCCTCGTGACATTTCTAGTGTATTTCAGTAACTCGCTTCGGTTTTATTTAATGAATTGCCTCTCGGCAGCATGCAGTCACGGAACTGCAAGAGCTTAGTTTTAAAGTTAATGAGACTCTTCACGGTAATGTCTACCACTGGAAACAGGTTTAACTGACTCGTTATCAACTCGATAACTCATAATTAATTGAACTTTCCAATCAGATGACAAGAAGGTCTTAAAATGATCTGAGGTGGGCATTAACTCTTTTGCATTCAACCGAAATTACTTACTGCTTATCGTATTCTTGCTTACTACATGGCATTAGTCCATAGTTTTGACTCCCTTATCAACAGTGCGCATTAAAGGGTTAAAGGAGATAGTTTTTTAACCCTTTAGTGCGCAAGGGGTCTCCCTTTGACGAGTAAAATCGTCTGGCGTTAGACAGAGTAAATCTATAAGTCAACAGTGCGCATTAAAGGGTTAAGTCGTCATGAACTGTCAGTGAATGAAATGACAACGGCGCCCGTTGAAATGTCCTAAAACTAGAATTTTGTATGAGGCCATATAAAAATTTTGACGGTTTGTTTTCAAGTGAAATTATCACTAGAACATTACTTTATGATGTAAGAAAACTTGCCTACGTCAAGCATAAATGCACAAAGTTGAAAAACCTTCAGAGCTGGCAAGGAGCAGTTGTTGCGGACCGTGCAAATTATACAACACGGCTTGTTGTGCATGAAGCGTTCAGTAGCCTGTCCGGCATGTATACCTGCCAACTTTTTCTGAGATATAGGCGTGAGATTTTTATCCTGAGAGTGCTGGGTTTTTTGAAGACGACACGATAATTTCCGAAGATTCCCGAAGTAGTCCGAAGTCTTCTGAAGAAGTCCGAAGGCTTCCGAAGGCGTCCGAAGATTTCCAATGTCTTAGGACGCCTATAAACGAAAGCTCGCTCCCAGTGCTTTTCACTTCAAAAATCAGAGATCGCGAGGAGGGTATTGTCATTTATTCATTTTTCACATGATTTTCGTTCCTTACAAGGGTCTGAGTTAACATATTTTTGGAAACTGTGTCAAGCAAGATGGCAACAACTCACATTTTGCAATCAGGCGTGAGAAATTGGCCCGATAATTTCTCGGTTATTTAATTCTCTTGATGTGAAAAACTAATTAAACCAATCCGAAGCAGGTTCTTGACGGTTATTTGAATAACCAGTGAAGTATATAAGCAAAGTTCTCTCTAAATCAACATCTCATACTCATAGACGTCGAAATAACTTGCTTCCTTTAAAAAAATAACGTCCGTATAGCGGCGCACTATTTCACCTCCCTAGACAATGATGACAAAATTTATTCGAGGACCCACCCACTTTGCGGCTTGGGTTGACATGAATAGATACGTGACCAGCCGTAACCAGGGTACTTTCTCGATGTTGAGAGCGGACCCTAGGATGAAAACACTCGACTACGTCTCATGTTTTGCCCTAGAGTTCTTTCGTGCTCTACCGCGTCCTAAGTACTTTACAATAGACCATCGCACAGGGGATGTTAAATTTAATTCAAAAATTTGAAAGCCAGCTAAATGTTATCAACCCGTCCCCAAATCTCTGATAAAGAACGCTGTTTCAGCCAATCAGAGCGCGCGTTGTATGGAAACTTTATTACAATTATCTATACAAAATAATATTTCTTTGGTTTCACATTTCATGACAGAATCGTTTTTCAGCAGCAAATTCCAAACTTTCCATCATACTACATGCTGGGGCAGTTTTAACGAAAACTATCATTAGTATGAATCAAAAAACATGATTTTTGCACGCGTGTCAAGTAGGACGTAATCATCGACCGTTGCGAATTTAAGGGCTCAAACTAGAAAGCATTTGTTTGACTGACGTTTAAAAATAACGAACGATAAAATCTCGCGATGAAATAAAATGCTACGTTTTTAATAAATAATCAAAGTTGTTTTAGTATATACTAAAACAGTGAGATAATATACACCGCAAAAGAAAATACACTTACGTCGTCAGGCTTCCGTTGTGCCATATGTCCTACTACTTTTTCCTATTCTTTTTTTCCGGGGGGGGGGGGGGGGGGGGTTAGATGTTTGTCGTAGCCAAACAAACGATGGAATAGGCCAAAGTGGACAACATAAACCAGCATTGCACGATTTCAGCCTTCGTTATTTTATACTCCGCACAAATGCCTCTTAGATCAGAGCGCTCACATACTCAAAGACCCAACTGAAGCGTAACACAGCACCGCGCACTTTAGGTAGTCGCGCCCCCCTCGATACGCGTAAATATTATATTTGATCGATTCCTCAAATCGTGAGTTTGGGACGCCTGTGTAAACACAACACAGGGGCACGTTGGTGTTCAAAGCCAATCCTGTGCATGTGAGAGCTGAACTCCTGTCTTATGTAAACACATTCGGAAGTTTGCCTGGAGTTGGCTGGCCACGAGAGTAACAACACTGTAAGCAAAGCATGGCTGAGCAAAAGATTTGGAGGGGGCCATTTTTGTTTGGAGGGCAAAACTGAAATTATTTCATGTCACTAACGACTCGAAGAATATCACCTTGCCGCGAGAGTGACATAAAATGCATTGAAGTGGATGCTCATGTTAAGGCTGCCCAATAAAATGTATCGTTTTCAACCTTCCGTTCAAAGCATGCATTTACGCATGAATGCTGTGACCTTGTTGATGCTAAAATGACTTTTGTGGGGAAAATAGAATCAGCTCTCTTGTTGTCATTTTGTTATGTACTGATTTCTCAATATCTTGGCAAGGGTGATGGCGTTATTTATGAATGAAACTCAAGAATTGGCTGCTTAATTAACCCTTAGGTGGCTCAGTTTCCAGCACATTCCAAGACTTAGATTTTGATATGTCATTATAACTACTCTTTATCAATTGATGCTACAATCAAGGTATCAAAAAACTACCCAATCACTGGTGAACACGTTGGTATTATTTTCGAGGCACAATAGGTTACCATAGCAATACTATGACCTGTCAAAAACACCCTTAATTTCAGCTTTAAGTGCTTATATTTCAAAAATGGCATGGTGAAAATTTTCTTATTATAGAATTTTGATAAGCAGGATTTGGCAAAGTTTAAAACAATTCTGTACATGGGGTTCAGTGCCACCTTAAATTTTCGAAAATTTAAGGTAGCTCTTACAGTGTAACCTTAGGGAGGCTGACGGTGCTTTTAATTTTGTTTCAGCACGCCTTGATCTAACCTACAAACGCAAATCTTTCTGCATGTCGCTTGTCTCGCCGGCAATAAGTCTGTGTTCGCAGGTTGTTCTTGATCTGGTTGATGCCGTCATGTTGAGCTGGTGAATCCGTTACTAAGTTTAAGATGCAAAAGGTTACAAAAATGTGATGAGTTCTATTATAATGAGAACCAAGCTTAACTGTGCTAATTCTTATCGGGGGCGATGTATTAAAACCTACTAACGACTTAAGAGTCACTTACACTAGCGATTTCAAATTGACTGGTTTTGCTTTCGAGGTGCGTGCCGTCAGCGTGACTTGAACAGAGAAGTCGTTCCCGATCCCGCACCCGTCAGACACGCAATAAATATCTCACTAACCTCGTCTTCTCGGTGCATACTGTAAGTTACCTCAAGCCACCCACCAGGCGTTAAAAGAGGTTTTATTAAAGGTGAAGCCCTTAGACTTCTTAGAACAAACTCTTCTGAAACAGCCTTAATGACAGCATCACAATTTTAAATCGCGTCTCACTGCGAGCGGCTATCCTTCCAAAATGATACAATCAGCGTTATCAGAAGTCAGCTTTGCCGGAAGACAGTCGGCACTCCAACAAAAAGCAAAAGCACGAAAACAAATCTTGCCATCCTTAATCATATTGCTCCTAAAACAGTTATGACTATACTAAGAGGAATAATTACTTGCTACAAAAGCGTAAATTCATCTCTCGAAGAACTCAAAAACATTCAAAAAATACTTTTCCTAATACACAAACTGTTCAGATAGTCAAATCCCCGAAATAAGTCACTTTTTTAACCAACATGAGAGTTCTTTCGGCCGTCATGTCAATGGAACGCCACGCGAAAGCTTACAAATTCAAGCGTGGTATATCATCAGTCACAAAACTAAGAACCCATTTGCAACGAAAATTTGTATGAATATTAGTTTTCAGCTGCTCATATACAACATGAAAGTAAAATCTTAGCAAGAGCAATAGTTTTTTTTTAGTTTGAATTGCAGTGACGCCATGTGAAAACACACCACTACCCTTCGAAGAACAAAATTTTTGATCAAATTACGATGGCGCAAGAATAAAAGTATTTACGAAACCAGCAACTGTGATATTTCTTGTAAAATGATAAAACATGTTGTTGTTTTTTTTAATATGTATGTTTTCACCTTCCTCTCATATAAATCCATACCATTCCCTATTTTTGGCCGGGATCATTTGCAGTCCAATCTGGGGAACATTTCCGCTCCAGGTTCATTTGCGGTTCAATTTGGGGGTCATTTGCGGTCCAGGATCATTTGCAGTCCAGTAGGGGGATCATTTCCAGTCGTCCGGGCCGGGACCATTTGCTGTCAAATTAGAGGATCATTTCCGGTCCGGGCTCATTTGCGGTCCTGGGAACCCGTATTCCATGTTTGGTATATGCTACCGACATCAAACTATATACAGGCAGGTGTTTTATTGCGATGAAAGAAAAATACCTCGGTTGTTCGGGGCTAACTAAACATATATAGTTTTGGAACACGAAAATAATATGAAATTTCGCCAACTTGAGGTCTTTTTCAGGCGTTGCAGCTTCTTTGCAGCACCCGACACAACATAAAAATATATATTGAGAGTTTGAGAGTTTGAGTTGATCCGACCAAAAAAACCGCTTGGTGATGAAGCCAATTATTATAAGCGCCTAAAGGAACGAGGTGGAACTCTTCTGATAAAAAAAAGTCTCCTATCGTCACTGAAGCATTTAAGCCGAATATGTTTATCTGGTTGCTACAAGATCAAAAAGTTAAGAAGAAATATATTAATCTGATCCAAAATACTAATTTTTAGTAATTATGCGAACACTTTCCACATTATTTCAGCGGTCATCAGTCACACGCGCCCTTCAAAGATTTTTTTTACCATTTCAAAAACTAAATTTTGGTGGACGTCAATCAAATGTATCCATGACAATAGTCGTGTCAGTTTCACGGCCATGTTCGATCGTCGTTTGATCAAGAATAATCGCTCAGTTATTATGACAAAGTAATTTGCAATTTCGCTGAAATGGAGGGCTGTTGTGAAGAGAAAACGTGGTTTGTCTTTGAATTGCATAGCAGAATCACTTTCTGCGAGCGAAACGTTTGTGAAGAAGGCGGCGTACGAAACAAAACAAGAGCCGTAAGCGAACCGCCAGAGAAAGTCAAAGAAACGAAAGATGCAGTCAAGTTAGCTGAAAAAGTTGGCCTCTGAAATGATTCACTTATGTGGAGATTGTCTTTTTATCAGCTTGTTATGGATGCAGATTATTTTCGCCGCAGAAATTCTTGTCATTCGTCTTGCTAAAACATAATCCATGCAGAGATCTATCCCGACGCGCGAGTTTCAAGCGTGGCTGGAATACCAGACTGGCAAATTGCACATGCAAAGCAAACTATCAGCAGAACCATACGGTAAGTAGGATTGTCAGTGATAAAAAGGTAATGAAAGGCGCAAGAAATTAGCAGTTAGATTTTTGTTGTTCATTCTGTAATAAAGGTTATTATTTATATTTAGTTCATTCTCATGTTGTTGTCGTTGTACACTATTGTAAATTTGCAGCTTCAAAACATTGCCCGTGAGCGAGACGAACGAGAAGGCGCTTCAAACGATTTTATAAGTCTTACTTCTCAGTTTCTGTTTATCGACGAGTCAAGTAACGATGAAAGACTCAGAGCAACTCGGATACTCCGAGAATTGACACTGAATTCAAAATGGTTCAAAATGGTTCTCCGCTCGCCGTTGTCATGGATACATTTGATTGACGTCCACCAAAACGTAGTTTTCGAAATGGGAAAAAAGCGTTGTAGGGCGCGTGTGACTGATAACCGCTGTAAATCCCGTTTATAAAAGTGCGCACCACTAAGGTATGTGTGTCTCCTTTACCGTGCAAACAAAATTGGTATGTCTTGGAGTAAAAAAATATGTTGAAATAGAGAATAATACATAAGCGACCGTAGATATGGAATTTCTCTTCAATTGTTCAACTCGATATCAAGTTGAACACGAGATCTAGAAATTCCATATCTACAGACAACCATATAAACATATTAAGGGCAACGTTTTCCACTATTTCCCGAATATTTCCGAAGATTTCCTAAATTATTTGAAGGCCGAACATTTTCAGAAGATTACCGAAGATTGCCGAAAACGACCGAAGAAGATCCAAACATGTTCCGATCACACACCAACAAATTTAAGTGTAGTTAAAGAGACAAAGAAAAAGGTTACAAGGAAATGTTATCTTCACATGTGAGGACGTCATATCTTCACATTTGATAATATCATTTAGTATAAATTTACCATATAGTCTATTGTGAATCGGTGAATTTGATTGGCTTTATTACCGTTTTATATCTGCTGTTATAAAATAACTGAGATACTACGCACGCTCTGATTGGTCAACAGAGTTGCTAAATCTATGTTCTATTGAACCGATAAACCACGGTTCCCGATCTATGGCAGCTCTACGCGGGAACTAGACAACTCGCAACTCTAGCGATAACAAATGTAATAAACAGTTTTGCCTTTCACTGGCTGAGCTATTAATAACACGAATATCTTTTCATTCAACATACACATAGAAACCTGTAAGGAAAAACAGGACCAGAAGCTGGTTGTCATATAGAGCTTTATCTTTTTTTCCACGGCAAAACTTTTACGCCGACTCCGGTTACGCTTGAGATTAAGACTAAAGAAGTTTTAAACCGTTGTTTCGGTGCTTTCCACGGTCTGTGGAGGACGAAGTCAGCTGGGCTTGACTGATCAATTTAGGTTGTCAAACAAGCAGGGAAAAGTTTTCTTTCTATTAGGAATTTTCAGTTTAAACTCAACGCATTCATGCATAACATGATATATGAATTTAAATTCGATAAACTTAGCTTTCAAGCAATACGGTTTTCATTTAGCAAACTACAGAGAGAAACACAGACTTCATAGCCGCCAGCATAAGTAAATAAATTCTGAATAAATTTCGGAAGCAGCGTTTCTGTTACTAACCTTTATTCCACTCGCAAAACCTTGGGAAATTATCGCTAAACACTGCCTTAAATCACTTCGCCAAGCACATGAAATTTGTACTACTTCCACACTTTTCGTACAGGCTTTTACTTTCGTGATGACCGATTCCACCAACGAATCCCTGCATTTCTCCGTCAGAATATAATAATAATAATAATAATAATAATAATAATAAATAATATACGTAATTGGCCACTCCCCGTCGGGGCTTTTCAGGACCAATGCAAACAAACAATGACAAATTAATATTCAAATAAACATAACCAGGTTAAGAATCCCAACTGGCGGGAGGCAGACCAGTTGGCTATTTACAGGCGTAACCGAGAAGTTGAACTCGGGACTTCCGGGAACAACATCAGCAAGCGGTCAGAACGGGATTTGAACCCGCGACCTACGGATTTCAAACTCGAAAAGCTTGTAAATCACTCGCCTAACGGCTCGTGATTTACAAGCTTTTCTCGTGTTCTCCCAACATCCCGCGTGGTTTATTGCGCCAGTAAACCCATAGAAAGAGTGGTCTATTGCTTAAATAGAAAACAGTTAGGCATCAGTGCACATCGCGCATCACGTCTGAACCTGATGTGACATAATCAAAAGAGTTCTTTTCTACGTGTTACCTGATTTTTTTTTTCTTTTTATGCAATGAGACTACGGTAAATTTATACTAAAACCATTAGACTACTCGCCCTCGTTTTCTACGAGCGATAGTCAACTCGGCTGCGCCTCGTTGACTATCTGCTTGTAGAAAACTCGGGCTCGTACTCTAATTGTTAAACAGTTTTTATCAATTTGTTACCATTCGGTATACCACTTACTTTTACATAATAAAACTGTTTAATATCAATTGGCCAAACGCGTCTATTTATAATAGCAGGTTGCCGTTTTCAATCGTTTTAGTAAGGGTAATAAGAAACAACTCGCAAAACAAATTTCAAAGCTGCTTTAGCAGATGTTACCAGCATGTGACTTTATAACGGGAGATTTTGATCATTTCCCGGTTACCTTGTTGACTTGCTTTTAATTCTTCCCAAGAAAAAAATACACACATATCATATGCCCGTAGCAGTGTATGACAACACTGGATTGTTGTTTTCACCCGCAAATAAATACAGAGTAATCGTGACATTTCTTGGTGACTGATGAGGCTACATTGTCTGCTCAGTTTTCCAGCTTCTACTTCTTTTTGTGCTACATCACGTTTTCAGAATAATCAGTGTTCAAAACGTGCTGGTTAGTGACATCATGTAACTCTTCAAAGCTGGAGAATTGGAATTTGCTGTATATCCTTATATGATTTTTTTTATTATTTCACTTTCGTTATAAGCCATTGTTGGTTAAATTGTTAGTTGGGTTTTCTGAGAACAAACAGCAGAGCAGACAAAGAAAGGAACTCTGGCACTTTCTCAAATGTAGGCTGTGAAACATCCCTGACGGTTTGCGTAAACATGTTATTAAGGGTTTTCATCCTTAGTTTTCTCAGTCTCAGGTATTCCATGAATGTTAACACTCATCACGCATCTTATTGCTCATAGTGTGACAGGCTACTGATTTGTCTTTGTACTTGCTAATCAAGCCAAGATGGGATGTGGTAAAGCTCCATAAACGTTTGGGCTCGTCCAAGTGAGTAAAAACTTGACAATAACTATAATGCTTACATTAGTCCCAACTAAACAAGTCCAATGAGGGAGTCAGTCGTCCCGCCAGTTCTCACCTGCGATTTGTAAACGTTGAGTGAATAGTTCACACGGAAATCAAATTGAATGTGTACGTGACTGCTAGCCGACGAGCAATTCATTACGTTTTAAGGTCATCATCTGACATTCTAGAAAGTTTAGCTTATCTGTGCAACATTTTAGAGCGATTCGTAAAAAGAAACAAAAGGAGCCCCAATAGCTGCTACGGTTTAAATGTTTGTTATTTCATTATTTTGCTCTAGATAATATACTGCTAGAGCCCGAAAGAGTCTTTGCGTGTTACACTCTATCACCGTTAGATGGACCGATTAGAATTGGTGTTTAGTTCAACCCATATGACCTGATCTCTATCAGTTTTCGCTTTCTATAAATGGCTTTTAGATTGTGCTATTTGTATAGGGTTTCATTCTAATAAATAAATCGCAAATTTTCAAACACGAAAAACAACAAATGTTCCAGATGTAGTTTGAATAATGGACAGCGACTGAAAGTAAGAAAAGGGAGATGACCTGGTTGCCTCGAATATTTTAACTCTGCAAAGATAACTTCGATAAAGAATGCAGAGCGAAGACGCCACACCAAAGCCTGATATTATTCCAAGTATATTTATTATTTTAGTATTATCAGGGGAGAGAAAATCTTGTTTACTTGTCTCTTCGACCAATAATACAGATTAAAATACAAAAAATCCGCAAATACCAATTTGGTGTTTGAAGAAATTTCAAAACGTGTTTTCCCTTAAATCTGTTTTTCCTTTAAATCTGACACTGATTTTATTGAAGTACATCCGCCAAGTACTACCACGATCGGCGGAAGTTCATTAACATCCCGTGAAGCTATTATACTGGAGCTCATATTTCCTGTTTTTTTGGTTATAAACTGTTTGGAAGATATATCATAGTCAGTCACAAGAAGAAACGCTGATCACAGAAGCTGCAAGCAGTACCTGACAAAACAAAATTCAATTTTAACGCTTCATATTTGTTTGCAAGCAACCATATCTTGACTAGGATGGACAGGTTGACGATAACGAATCCGGGGAATTCCTCTCCTAGTCAGCGTTTCTACAGATGCCTCCACATCAGGAGACATTCAACACAAGAGTTTATTCTGGAATTTTGCTTGATGATTGTTCTACTAGGATTTTTCATCATGGTTTCCCTCTCACTGAAGTTGGTGAAGTGCCACTTTACGGCAATGTCATCGTCATCTTTGGCTCAGCCCCTGTAAGATAATTAATTGCAAGTTACTGACGCCGGAGAGTACTGAACTTGCAGCCTGAGAGCGCACTGGGGCAAGGCAATTACTCCCTATTGACACTAAACGCGGAAGATAAACCGAATATGACGACCACACGAGATACTCATCCTTGTACAGCCCGATAATCGTGCAGTGAAAAATCAGTGAAAATAAACAGTTAAACTAAAATGAAAGACAGGATAAGAGACTTTTAATGTTGGAACACTAGGTGGTGTTTCGAGATTATTCGAGCTTGGAGATTTTTGAGCAAAATTTGCTGTGATTTTTGTAGTCATACATTATATTACTTTGAAGTGATAACTAGTTAACCATCACGCCCCAAGAGTTAGATTGACATTATATTTACTTCAAGAATCCATGTCTTGTCTGACCTTTTCAACCAGAATGTTATTGAAAATAATCATGTGGGGAATGTTGTCTGGTTGTATTCCAAAATCCTTATATTACTAAGCAGACGTTTTACAAGTTTGATCTCATTCAAAGATTAATGTCAATTAAAAAAATGAGGCAAATGAGACGACAAAGTGCTTATTTATTTCTTATCATCGCGTGCATGTGGCCTGTAAGGAGGTGTGTGCATGTATAAGTTAGCTCTTTCTAGATTTCATGGAGTAGCCATAATATGCCAATTACGGTTTCTGTAGTATCATTTCCAGCAAAATGGAGCTCAGCCATGATTCGAGTCATAATTTCGGCACTGTTTGTATTATACCTACTGACATGTATTCGAGAAAATAAACTGAATAAACTGTAAGTAAGATCTAAATTGTGAGTCATAATTTTTTAACCTAATATTTACCATTTTAGCAAAATATGGGGGTTTTAACCCAAAGTAAACTGAACATGCAAGCATCTCAATTATTGATGTCCGCTGATCTCAACGGCAATTTAGACAATAAATTTTTCAATGCTGCCATTCTGTACCGTACATTTAGCGGCATTGGAGTGATGACAATACAGTAATGGGTGACTGTTCAGAGCAAAATGTCTCCTAGTCCGGCTTTCGCGACATGTAGATGTAGTCCTATCATTTGTTAAGTGCCTATGAAGTAAAAAATAATTCCAGCTCATATGTAAAGCTTTTCAAAGCAAACAAGAATCAGCGAACGTGGCGTTTTCCTTTTTGGAATATCCTTTTTTTTTCGTTTTACAAATATTTATCATTTTAGTACACAAATATATTTTAGTACACGAATATCTCTAGAAGTATTAAAGCAGCCAGTGTTCTTTAAACTTGACATCAGAACTTTAGGGATCGTTCATTTTTTGTGCGGGAGGGGGGGGGGGTGATAGGGGGGCTGGTGGGTTCTGGGAAACACCATTTAAATATCGCATGTCCCCCCCCCCCTCAGCTTACCAGTTATTTCACATGGCCCCCCTTACAGCAGTCATTTTTTGGATTAACCCCCTCACGAAAAATAATTGACACCCCCCCCGCCCCCAAGGTTCCACCTTTTTAATATTCTCTAGTATTCCCCTACTTGACATTATTGTGCTCACTATGAAGACGAAACTTACAATCCCTATACTACAGAGAGCTTTTCGGTTAAAAAAAAAAACAACACAAATCAAAAGAAAGAGAAGTCAAACACTTTTTTTTTCTTCTTACACAAAACTGCAAAACAGTGGTTAATGAAATAAGCATAGAGATTTAGCGTCACTTGAAACGTGACCGAGATATTGGCAGAAAGGCCATGTTAAGCGACGTCAAAACAGCCTTCACGAGTACCCCCGCCTTAATC
>CM042758.1:11099590-11106734 GCA_022496165.2 Catalaphyllia jardinei | reverse complement strand
ACCCGTTTCATGTTAAATCAAACTGGAACCCACCAGTGCAACCATCAGTTACACTAGAAAGCTACCTAGAAGAGGTTAAATTACAACCAAGCCAAAGAACAACTTGCCTCAAAATGAAATCAAAGCGATCAAAGAGCTTAAAAATAACCCAGAAGTCAACATTAAAAAGGCAGATAAGGGCACCACTACAGTCATTATGAATAAACAAGATAAGATTGCCGAGGGTCAGATCCAACTAAATGATGAAGAAAACTACCGACCGCTCGCAACACCTATGGTTGAGCAAACCTACACTAGGGTGGAGCAACTTATAAGAGAACTCCACCAAAGCCACCATATAGACACAATGACTAAAAAATGGCTATCTCAAATAGCAAATCCCAGGGTCCACGCTGGTTTCTGGATATAAAATTCAAGGAGTATTTAAGGAGTATTCAAGCACCAAAAAACGAGTTTTCAAGGGTAATTCAAAGCAAGTTACTTGTTTTGAACTATGTTTTGAATTTTGCTCTTTGTTATTACCGACTTAAAAGAGATACCTAGATATGAAATGTATTTTAATTTAATTTAACCCAGCATGCAAAGGTTCAGGTGGAGCAGAAATGTTTTTGCAAAATCTTGTCGCAAGTTTAAAATTACCGTAATGCAACCCTAACTGTTTCCCATTCCAAAAAAAATTCAAGGAGTTGCCATTATTTTTAAGCACTTTTACCAAAAATTCTTCTTTTTAAGGGCTTTTCAAGCGCCCTTGAAATCTAATATTAAATTCCAGGGCTTTTCAAGTACTTCAAGGAGTAGCACGAACCATGAAATCCACTGCGTATCCCAGAATTCTACACCCTCATAAAGATCCATAAAGTACACCCAGTCAGTAGACGTATCATATCGGGCTGTGAAGGCCCCACCGAACGTATATCATCATTTGTAGATAGTCTGCTCCAGCCTATAGCTAAACTACAAGACTCGTATCTCAAAGATACGACAGATTCCATAAACTTCATAGATAATACGATAGTCCCAGAAAACATCATTCTGGTGTCTATGGATGTAACAAGCCTGTACACAAACATACCGCAGGAGGAAGGTATTACTACCGTGTGTGCAATACATATGAGCGCTTCCATAACAACAAGCCTCCTATTCCAACCCACTTCCTCATAGATATGCTCAGACTAATACTTAAAGAGAACTCTTTCCAGTTTAATGGAAAAAAAAAACTATCTCCAGATACATGGTACCGCTATGGGAGCTAAAATGGCAGTCTCTTTTGCCAACCTATTCATGGCGGCGGTTGAGACAGAGATCCTTAATGCGAGCACAAAAAAAAAACACTTGTGTGGAAAAGATATATCGATGGTGTGTTCTGTTTGTGGAACAGGAGGAAATAGATGGGTTCATTGAACAGGCTAACAGACATCATCCAACCATCAAATTTACGGCTGAAATATCTGACAAAGAAATCATATTCTTGGATACTTGTGTTTACAAAGGGGATAGAATTCAAGAAATATCTATCCTTGATGAGCGAACTCACTACAAGCCTTCAGTATACACATTTCTTTTCCTGCCACCCACCAGGGGTCAGAAATGGTTTCATCAAAGGCGAAGCACTTAGACTTCTCCGAACCAACTCTTCAACAAATTCTTTTGAGGAGAATATCAGAGCATTCAGATCACGCCTTCACGCAAGAGGTTACCCAGATAATCTGGTAAACAAAGTTGTCTCACAGGTGAAAGTCAGCACTCCTACAAGAGATAAGAGGCACAATAGAATTCTTCCTTTTGTCACACAATACCACCCAGCGGTGACAAACCTAAAGAGAGTCTTAACGAGCAAATGGGATTTAATACGGAATCACCTTTTACTGAGTGAAATATACAAAGATCCTCCCATCATCTCGTACAAAAGAGGAAAATCGCTCAAGGACATACTCGTGAGATCTAAACTTTAGAGGCACAGAGACCGCACTTGCGAACAGCGGGAGCCGTGTTGGCCTGTCAGAACTTTTTAATATATACATTTCATAACTTGACAAGCAGTCGAATGGTAAAAGTGAAATAACTTCGTAAAAACAATTTTATTCTATTATTATTTTACGAAGAATCAAGCAAACTAACAAAAAAAAAATTCTCAAAGGGGGGGTTGCAACCCCCTCAACCCCGCCTCTGGACAATTAGCAAGAGGCAGCTACATAAGTCGCTAAAACTTTATCGTGCAAAATTAAATAGTTACATGTTCACGGTGCATGGTGGAGACTCCGATAATACATCGTTTCTACAGATATAGATCGTATACGTACCACCGTTTAAAATCACCGATTTACGCCAATTAATACAACCGAGATATTTTATTTCACTTCCTCTCCGATGACGCAAAAGCGGCTCAGCAGAACACGTCAACAGCGGCACGAAGTAATTGAGAAACGTGGCTCATTATTTATGTTCACCGTGAATGAAAACTTAAGTCAATTTTCTTCACAATACTTAGTGATACTCTTGTTAAAGCTACGAACTTAGATGTGAAAACAATGCTTTTAAAACTGAAAGCAAGTGACGTGTTGTTTACAAACTCGCGCTATATTTAGCAGGAATAGTAGCCGGCGAAATGTGTCGCGAACGTGTTCCACGACCGAACCATTTCTTTCTGAACCAAAACTCCTTGGGTGGGAGAAAACGTATTGTTCAAAGACAACATTTCTGGATATATTGCTCACTCTTAAAGCAATAAAAGGATCGTGACGCGGCTTTTCCGCTGTGGCACTATTTACACGGCATTGCTATACTTTATCGGAGTATCTCCCGTGAACTTGAAATGAAATGTATGCTTAGCGGATGATATTCTTTTCCTAAACAGGGAGAAAATCAAGCAGTGGTATCCGGTCGTTTCGAAACAAAGTCGTTTCGCTACAAATCGAAGTCGTTTCGCTGCAAATCGAAGTCGTTTCGATACAAATCGTAGTCGTTTCGATACACATGTAAAGTCGTTTCGATACACTTCTAACGATTCGATACGAACTGAAGTTTTCGTAGGACCTCATAGCAAAAGTAAACTAGAAGAAATATCCAAATGAAAGTGTTTTAAGACACATACCGCTCAAAGTTCGAGTAATAAGTGCAAAAATTATTTACTAACTAGTAGTAATCAAAGATTATGAGAGTGCGTTCGACGCCGTATAAACTTTTATACAGATACCTTAAAGATTTCCCTAGCTGACTTTCAACCTCTAAAACCCAACCTTTTTTCATCAACAACCGGGGTTTTACAGAAAGATATTTTAGTGACAAAGTCCATGCCATTCTGATTGAAGAGGTCCCGGTACAAACTACGTTGCGTGACGACCCCAGTTCCGTAGACTCACAAGTTTAATAGGACTCAGTTTAATAGGATTCAGACCTGAATAGGATTAAAATATTTACATCAGCCTTCAGATTTCGTGCTAAATGTTCTCACATTAATTTGTAATGTTTAAGTGCAAAAGCTAATTTGTAAAACTATAAATATTTGCAATCGAGTGCTCGTTCATCCTAAACAAACTCCGTGCCGACCGTGCGACTGATTTGAGTACTTCCCCTAGCCTGATTAACAAAGTACACAGTATTTACATTTCCGTTCCCTGGTTCAGGTTCACTCTTATGGATCTTGTCCTCAGAGTACTCTTCCACCTATTCCAAATAATATTCCACCGGATACGACTGACCTTTTTTGTCGCAAATTGGAACTAAGTCAACAAATGCAATCAAATACAGCCGTAGTCTCCTTTGGGGTGTCACGCAACGCTCCCGGAAATTACAGCTGTTTCCACGGTTAACATCCCAAAGCCTAGGCGATTGTGTTCGTGTACATATAAAATAAAAAAGCTCTTCGTGAGCCCGAACGAACGTTTAAATAACATCATACTATTGATTATAATACTACTCAGCCTCAAAATTCCACGGCAAAAGTATCCAACGCTACCTCTGGCTGCGATCGAGAGCACATGGAAAGAAAGTCCAAAGTCTACATGGCCTACTCACGTGCTCACATGTTCGTCACATGTATTAGTTACGGTACCAGTTTACTGGCCGTGATCATAGTTATAATAACAAGCAGGCCGACACGTGAAAGAAAACGTGAGACAGACAAAGCACATGGTCGATTGCAATGACGTCATTTGCATCTGAAGAATTTGCCCCTGAAGAGTTTTTTGGGGGGGCCAAATTTGTAACGATGAATACACGTCAAAAATTCTAAGAATGTCGATTTCGACTGCATTATGAAAGCGTTTTTTGACGAACGCAAATATCTACTCACAGCACATTAACTTTTTGAATACCATTAAAAACCCTCTCACTGTTCATTTCTCAAGGTGACCTCGCGATTAAATCCCCAAGCATTCTCGAGAAATTTAATGTCAAGCCTCGTGAGAATGCTAGGTTTTCGCCCGAATGCAAGTACAAGTATGGCTTGGTTTATTTGCTAACGACTAGAACAATAGAGCAAAATTAACAAGTTCTTTGAGGTTGACCTGGTCTCGTTTGCGTGCTTTGACTGCGGAGGCTTGGGTATCTTTCGTTACAACGGAATGTCGCGATGGCACGGAGGTCATGTTTGTTGTAAAGCCTATCTTTCTTTAGCAAATCAAAACTATAGTTTATTGACTTCAGTTTGTATCGAATCGACTTCGGTTTGTATCGAAAAAACTATGATCAAAAAATCATTTCCTTTTTTCCTTCCGATTTTGAAAGCGTGTTCGCTTAACACCTAACTGGCAAAATTTAGAGCTTTGAGTTTGATCCCAAGGCTGTTTATTTTGAGTGTAAGTTTTGGATTTGACGGTCCGCCATTAATCACGTTCCAAACTGACCGATAGGACATCAGAGGGTTGGATCTAGAGAAAATGACGTCATTTACTCACTAGCTTAACATTTCAGTGTGTAAACGCAATTTTAGTATTGTTGGACAAATCAATAACTAGCTTTGTTAGGAAAACTCAAAAAGCGAGAGCCGTTCGATTACAGCCAAATTTGCATATTGTAAAAACATCTTCAATGAAGCTATCGTATTTCCAATTCACTGACTACTTGCAACGACTGCTTGGGTTTCGCTTGAGTTTTCCTAACAAAGCTAGTTATTGTTTTGTCCAACAATACTTCACAAAAGAAACAGTTAGAGGTGAATAACAAAGAAATACCTATACGTATGCGGGTATGGACTGCGCATGCGAAGTTCGCTTATTTCAGATCGGTACTGTATGTCATAAAAAAATTAACTGTAGTGTTTCACAGAGTATAATGTGACTATAATGTCAAATTCATAATAGTTTCGAGTTGATTTTACAATATTGCAAGTTGCTGTTGAAGAGACAACTGATTTTCAATACCATAATGTTGATGTGACAGAGTTTAGAGTACTTAACAAAATGTTATTTTACATATAATTTTAGAAAACAGTCCTAAGAAAGCACGCGCGCTGATTGGTTAAAAATCCTGTTTGTATAACTCGATGGAGACACAGAACAAGCGCGCGCTGTTGACGTAGTGATGGCGCGAGCAAAGAGAATTTACATTTTGATAATCAAAGTTAACAAGTTGTTTTCCCTTTTCTCGTCTTGGTGTTTTCTAAAAGAAATAGAAAACATGTACTCCGCGTTTGTATCGAGTTATACAAACACTCGTGAAAGTTTGGGAGAACTCGAAAAAGCTGTGGAAACACTCGCCTTCGGCTCGTGTTCCCACAGCATTCTCGTTCTCCCAAACTTCCACTCGTGTTTGTATAACTCGATACAAACACGGTACATGTTTTCTATTTCTTAATTATTATACAGTTTTTTCGGAATGTCTGTTGCTCAATGTTGATGTTTAGCCACCGTTCATTTTCTCAGGAAAACAGTTTTTCACAGGTTACAATAATAGCCCCCTCTATGCACCGAAACACATCATGAAGTTCTGCTCTAAGATTCTTTTCTAATTGCCATTGAAAGTATTATTACTTTCATCTCTTTTTGAGGACAGGGGAGACAAGGCATAACATCGAATATTAATGAAAGCTGAAATAACCAAACATTCTGAAACAAAAAATGCCACATGCACGCAATATCTATTCAAACCTAGAAAACCCCCGACCTGAAGACCTTTTCAATTGATTTCCTATCATAACGATACCATTGTCTTGCGCAAAACAATTCTTCACAGTTCAGTTCATAGGGTAACAATTACCATACTCAATATCGTTCTCCCTTTCGGCAGCATTTTTACCATTTAGGTATTCTAGTATATCTAATAGAGATGAACCTGTGACTAACCTACAAAACTACCGGTTATCTGTTATTTATCCCTGTGTTATCTCATTTTATATCTTTGTTTTGTTCAATTCCATTATTAGGTATCGATCAACAGTTGGCTCGCCATTATGCGCACTTATTCATCCGGGATCCGTTGACTTTGTTTCATGAGCATATCTATGAAGACGATGAACAGAACACTGATCACTTTGAGGTAACACTGATGTCATGTACACTACCGCCTCCACCCTCCCCTCCCATACTGCGCCTTGTTTTTAGAGATCCCCGTATGATGATTCGCAAATTACTGCAAGATATGATTTTATTTTTATTGTCTGAATGTAATTAGACAGGAGCCCATCACCAGGAGCCTGCTACTACCCCATAGTTCCGTCACGCCGCTTTCACAGACCGATCTATTTTTAGTTTGAATTTATCTCGAATTCAGATCCCCACAGGAACCTCACTGACCAACTGCAATCACAAGCACGGACAAATGTCGACATGTTCACGCGAGGCCGCATTGTTTTATCCACACCGAAGTGTGTTCATGTAGACTGAAACTGGCCTATTTAGCGGGAAAAATATCTAAAAAAAGACTGGTCTGTAAAAATGCCGTTGCATTGGCTCATTATGGGAGTTGCAGGCTCCTAGTAATCAGTTCCTGAATTGGATAAATGTGTTAGTAGCTGTCAGCCTGGAACAGTCACGGTCTTATTCAAACTTGTTGATTGTTAAGACTTTGTTGGAATTTGGTAATTCTATTAACTCGTATTATTATACATTGTACTCACTATCAGCGTTCTGATTGGCCAAAACCCCCTTGCTTATTTTGAGAATTCACGTGGTTTTGTGGACAAGCATGATTAGGGTATAATCTGCTA
>CM042758.1:11077090-11097090 GCA_022496165.2 Catalaphyllia jardinei | reverse complement strand
AATTCTTGTTATTGTTGTTGTTTTTGTTTTTTGAAAAAAGAAACAAACAAAAACTTTACCTCCGTCTTTTTATGAAAGGTTGACGAAAACATGATAACCGCCCAGCAAAGAGATGCTGCTCGTCAGGGAAAGTTCCACTTCAGGAAAACTTTAAAGAGATGTAAGTGATAACACTGTTCCATTTGCTTAACGATTTTGTTTTGTTTTGTTTTGTTTTGTTTTTGTACAATCTTCGCGTAGCAATTCAACAATTTTATTAAAAGGTCCCTCGTTTATGTATCCAAGGTCCCACTGTGACTAATGGAGATGTCCAAAATGACGACTCAGATTGCGACGGGTTCGAGCTTATGACGATTGATAAAATTATCAATGGCAAGGTGAGACAGACTGAAAATATTTTCGTTGCATTTTTTTTCGGCTTTCTGCAATCCAAGTTTACACTGACTCTGAACTTCCGCTGGAATGTGGACGGAAAGCATCTGATGCGGTTTCAGGGTGAATACGTGGCTTTTAGATTTCTCCGGAGTAGTGTAGACTGAGTCTAACTCGTCTACATGTGTAGGACTTCTCTTAGAATCTTGTTTATTCGTGCTGCTGTTGCATCATCCATTCTTAAACAATATAGGTTATGGGGTAAACTAATGTGAACGCGCCAACTAAGTTAA
Organism: Catalaphyllia jardinei; assembly: GCA_022496165.2. Lineage (NCBI taxonomy): Eukaryota > Metazoa > Cnidaria > Anthozoa > Scleractinia > Caryophylliidae > Catalaphyllia > Catalaphyllia jardinei. The sequence continues at coordinate 11,096,425 of CM042758.1, read as the reverse complement.
CACATACGTGAAGCAACCAGCCAACTAAAGTGATTTTTTTAAACTTTCTTTCTTGGTCGTTATTTCTTTCTTCTCTTGCTTTGTTATTGTTTATGTTATTGTTATTGTTTTCTTATTCCTTCTTTAATTATGTGTCATGTAGGATGGTGAATTCCCCGGACTCATACCGCTGATCGAAAGTTACCTCGGTAACGTAGATGTCGACATTGACACGCGATGCACCATTTCCCAATATTTGAAACTTATCTCCAGGAAAGCTTCAGGTGAGTGGTCAACGAGGTTTGGTCGATCTTGTGCTCCGTTTTGAAAGTAATATTTCGGGGGCATAAATAACTAACCTTAGAATTTGTGAATGCCATCCAAACAACAACAAAAACAAAAACAAAGAGACAGAAATATAATACCCCTTGTTCTGTTAGCGCTCTTCTTTGAGCTAACAAAATAGATAGGAACCCTGGGCGGTGAATTAGTCTCCTACGATAAGCACCGCAGTGATGGGCTACCTAGATTTATGTAGACACTCTTGATGTATGTTTTTGGAATTTGCATTTTCTTGTTCATTTTCTTGAATATGTGAGTCAAACGTTTTCCTCTCTGTTTTAGGTGAATTGCTGACTACAGCGCAGTGGGTTCGCAGGTTCGTCGAGGAGCATCCTGACTACAAGAAAGATTCGGTTGTGAGTGAAACGATCTGCTACGATCTAATGAAGACTTTTGATCGTATAAGTCGTGGAGAAGTCGGCGCACCGCAACTCTTCGGAAAACCCACGTCGAAAACGAGCGACGTGTTGTTGAAGAAATGCCTGGAAATTAAGGAAGAGATGCGGAAAATAGAGGCTGGAAAATAAGCGAGATGATTCACTCACCAATGAAAACACTGTGTTGTATATAAATCGTATATCAAAATCTAACACTTGAGCCTTCGATTAATATGTTTTAGTCAGTGTATGCACTGCGTGTAAGTAACATAATGTGTCTGACTAGTAAGCCCACGTCTCATCTGAATAAGTGATTCTTCTTGCACGGTCGTGGGACTTTCAGTATCATACGTGAGCGTAACAGTTTCAAGCTAAAATATTAATTCTCGCTACTATAAACTGTGCATTTCTTAAAGATAAATTATGAGAATTAAGTTGAAGATCTAAAGAACATTCGCTAGCTAATATAATTTTGTTTTATCCTTTTTTTTCCTCTCGGGTGGTAAAGCGAATCAGCTGTTGATTACTCAAGAAACGAAAGAATAAAAAGCAAACTAAAGTTAGCGTAGAACGGAGAAGATAGCGAGCTCAGACTACCACCGGGTTGCGCCATAATGCAAGTACTCAGTCTCAAACGAAAACAAAAATCATACGAAGCTGAGGAAGGAGTGGATGTGAAGTTATACCTCTGTTCATGATGGATCACAGCTTCTCAGCGATTTCGGATATTTCAGATTTTTCTGTTAATGCTTCAGAGTTCACTTTCTTCGGTCCTTTGCTCGCGTGTTTTAATCTTTGTTGTTGATCGAAGATACATGTATCACACAACATGATCTGGTTTTGGGTATCGTGTTGTTTGTTTGTTTGTTTTTCGGTAGCTTGTGGTTGTTTATTATAATTATTTTTGTAATTTTTAATTGAGTGAATGCACACAATACATAGCATTTTTACCATTTTATAAACTTGCAACTACATGTATTCATGCTGGAAACTTCCATAACATCCATTTAACCTGGTGTGAAATTATAAACAATTGTTCCATGAGGATTGTCGGGATATTTGATGTCTCCCTTAGCGTTATAACACTTGGAGACCTAAGTGTTATCCATTGTAGTAACGAACTTAGAACGAAACTCTGAACGGAGAACTCATTTGTTGCCTAAGTGACACTTTTCCTTTCGATGGTTCTTTTAGTGTGTCCTTGGTTACTTTCGAAGATTTTTTGGGTATTTTCTGCGTCAGCATTGGCCAGCATCTACATTTTCTGCATTTTGTAGCCGGAAGTGCGCGCTCGTAACAAAAATGAAAAAGGAAAAAATACATCTTTATAGCTATGTGATCGTTAAAACATGGTTGTCCTCACTATCGTCACAAAGTTATGCATTATAATAAGACCTGACTTCTAGGCTAGGTTTCGTATTAGTAATATAGTCTTGGTTGATTTATTTTGCACCAGTTCTCTACCTTGCTCCTAAGGTTTTTCCCTTGGATTGATCGATATGGGTTGGAAAAGGATTAGGGCTAGGTTCCATTTCTCACATTGAGCATTTCGAAGGCATGTCCATTGATTCCGAAACTTCAAGATACGAGGACCCACCCCTGGTGACGGTGCTTAAACATGAAGTTTGAAATGTCGACTTTGTGGGACACTCCGACTTTAAAACTTCTCCAAGTCCCATGCCACAATAGCTAAGGAATAACTACCCCCTAAGTGTTTAAACGACCATGATGCCAAATTATCATACATAAGCACACATCTTTAAAGCTTTCCAGTAATGAATCCATTTTGCTATTGCTTTTAATCTGTAAACAAGAGGCGACGCAACCATTGCTATGGGTGTTGAAATATAGATAGAAAGCAAGCGACATCGCTACGTTTTCTTCACAAATTGATCTAAAAAACGCAACCGTGCCGGGAATTTGGATTACTTGTCTGGTTTGTTTTTAATACGCTGTAAAAACTTTAAGTTTTTATAAAACATGCATTACCTTTGCTTAAATACTCATTACTACAAACAAAGCGATCAAGTCGCACGATGCAAACAAAACATGCTGCGCTTCTATCACGTGACTTTTAAATAGCACTTTAGTTGATCATGACAACTTATTGACAGCTTCCAATTAGAGATAATTTATTCATAAAATCTTTTTTTTTATTACTTTGTCTAGGAGGAACCCTTTTTGCAATCAAAAGAACTCGATGAGATGTCCTTAGGAATATCAATAGATCATTGTCACTGTCAGGCAATAAAAAATGTAAATCGAAAACTATCCAGTGAAAAAAGGCTAAGAAATTGTGACCTTATAGAAGATAAAAAAAAACAATACACTTCTCCAAGTTTCAGGCCCGTGCGTTTCCCCAAACTTTAGATATTCGTCGAAATGTTTCGCAGCAATTTACAGAGCTCAGTATGAAAACGCCATGTGTACCTTCGTGGTACACCAATATGGGGACCGGAAAATAGTGTAAACATCTGGAACTTACTTTGGCTTTCTAGGCGATTGATTATCAGTACTGAAAAATTAAGTATTTACATGAGCACTTTTCCTAATGCTCTAACTTTTAAAAGGGGTCAAAATCATGAGAAAAGTATATATTTTCCAGCAAATTCGATCGTAGCCTTGTGTCACGCATTACTGGGAAATTCAAAATGCTCTGGTTTCCAAACGAAGCACGTTATTGACCTGTAAAATTGTAAACAGATATAGATATCTTATACCTGATGAGCATAAAAACTTTGGTGGATCTTTAGTTTTAGATTTTAGAAAGCGATGACGTCACGGGAAAACGATCTATTGGTCGTTTTCACGTCACGCAAATAAGCTTAATTATCACGCAAGTGAAACATAAAATCGCCGCTTACCATTCAATAAATTGAGGGAATAAATTGAAATATCGTAGAAGAGTAATGAATAAACAACGTGCCAACGTGCAATATTCCGAACTCGAGTTATTCGGCAAAAGGTAACACTGAAAATTAAAGTGCCTATTATGGAGACGCCATGTTGGAGCCCGTCGAGGGGAACTCGAAAACATCAGGTGAATCGATATTTTCGTGCTCGTAACATGTTACCCAGAAACAATGCCGATGTCATGCATTGTGAAAAAAACCGTGTTCTATTTTCAAAATTAAACAAAGCAGTCTACCGAGCTGACGACAGGCCAACAGATATATGTTTAAAAAGGACTTTACCTGATAAAGGTAAAAACTTAAAATTGTTAATTTTAGTCTCTTCTGACGTCACGTGAAAACCAAGAATAACTAACATTTGGCAAAATTGTCGATTTTGGGTTATGTATCACCCATAAATGTAATAAAAACCATAAATGTAATAACTTCTAACCACAAATGTAATAAAATTTGCCCATAAATGTAATAAACGGAACAGCCATAAATGAAATAAGACTTAACCATAAATGTAATAAACTGGCCACTTACTTGTTATTCTCATTCTTCGTGAAATTGACTTGAAATTTCCAATTAGACTCCTACAGGCCTGGCTCAAGCTCTCTTTGTCCTCTTAAAAACAAAAAAAAAAACTGTTTCTTCCTGTGCAGTTCTAAACGAGGACTCCTTTAACTTTGTTGAATTTGTTGCATATGAAACTGAATAAAAGAAGAGAAGGAAAGAAAAATGGCATCAGCATCTGGAGCAGAAAACAGAACGATGGCCCATTTGCTCAGAACGTTTGAATTTCATCCATAATCTATTTGAAGATGATTAAGGTTCTCGGTTAATCAAGCAAGTGAGAAATTCCCAGCTTTAAGAAGACTCGCGTAAAAGGAAGATTTCAGTTAAACAACACCTTTTAAGGAATAAGCCTGTTTCAATTTTTAAATTTTCCCCATTACACCACGACCCTTCATATGCATACAGTCGAAACTCTCCATACAGACACCTCTCTAATACGGACATCGAACACTTAATTTCGGCCCCAGAGATCAAAGTTCACCTTATTTCTGACAAGCCCGTCTGTGGTATAATTTCGACGATTCCGTTTCGTTCCAGAATTTCAGAATTCCAGAATGCAAATGAGATGTAATACGAAGTAGCGCGCTTTTTGTTTATTAAATGTTATATAGGAATTAGCAACGCACCTAAGAGTGGGAATCGAACCCACGACCTACGGAATAGATCTACCGTTACTCTGCCGACTACGAGGTCGGACAGAGAAAGTCGGGGTCGATTTAGGTGGTGAATCGCGGCGAAGAGAAAGTAAGGGTACATATGAATGTTGTGCCGCGTAGCACTATGAACACAAATGATGTAACAGAGAATTAACTCTGAAGTGTAAATTTAAGTGCTAATTTAACCCATGAATAACTCACTGGGCGTTAGCCCTAGTAAAGGGAATCAGGGAACCCGCACACGAGGTAAAAAAAAAAAATGATACCGTGAGGATTAAGAGTGCCGATTTGAAAAATGAATTTTTGTTCTAGAGTTTTGCGGCTTTCTGTGCTTCCTTGATGTAGGAAAAGGCCGCAGACTGCCATATATTGCGTAGAATGATTCGGCAGATTAAAGTGTCTAGCGACCGGTTTAGATGCGTTTTTGTCGTTTTTGTCCCGACTTTCTCTGTCCGACCTCATAGCTCAGTCGGCAGAGTAACGGTAGATCTATTCCGGAGGTCGTGGGTTCGATTCCCACCAAGGCCAAAAGATTTTTTCTTTACGTCGTGTGGTTCCCTGATTCCCTTTACTAGGGCTAACGCCCAGTGGGTTATTCATGGGTTGAATTAGCACTTAAATTTACACTTCAGAGTTAATTCTCTGTTCTATTATTTGTGTTCATAGTGCTGCACAACATTCATATGTACACTTAAGAGGGGGCCTGTTTTGACCTGTCACTGGGGTCTTAAAAGTGACATCATCGTAACGATATCTAAAATGGAAACTCTCGAATACGTACAATTCGCTCTGTCCCTTCGGTGTACGTATGATAGAGATTCGGCTGTATATATTATCCACTCGTATTCGAGAAATTGTACTCTCCGGTGTGAATGTCATTAACGTTTATGTGCTTCCGCGTTTCCGTAAGTCCGTACCGAAGTTATTGGGATTAAGAAGGTCATAGACAGGACAACAGACGCCCCTGTGTGCACATGGTTTTACGGTAAGGGCACGGTCACGTAAGCCTTTAAAGTTTTGCTCTGACGAGTATGTCTTAATACCCTAGTCCCAGCGGTTTTTCTTGATTTTTCACCGCGCGAGTGAGCCGTAAAGCGGTGAGAAAGAAAAACCTCTGGTTACCTTGGACTTGAATCTCACTTTCATGCAGTCGCCAGGGTCAGGATCTGACACTCGAGCTCGGATTGGTTGATATTTTTACAAACACGCAAATAAATTCGATTGGTCCGTTTGATTAGCAATACCAATGAGACGGTGGGGATATCTTGTGTGTAAATTTTTGCCTATATCGATCTCTCCCAGGGAAAGAATTTGTTTGCAAAGTACTACAGTCTCAGCTTATATAAAAGTTCAAGATTCGTCTGTGTTCTACACTTGATTTTGTTTCTGACAGTGCCTTACTTTTGAAGGAATTTGACCTCTGTACTCGAGGAGCGTTTTAATTTCCAGAGATTAAAAGTGCCAACGAACATCAAAGCATTGCTCGCAGTCATAAATCGCAAAGATGTGTTTGCCATTCTGCCAACCGGACATAGAAAATCGATTTATTATAATTCGGTTGATCCCTGATGTCGGCAAATACCGGCACCTGACAGGCTATTCATACCCTCACCGTGTCATAATTTTGCCGGTTGTGTACTCTGAAGTTGCTGGTGGTCGACTCTCATATTCGCGAACTGCGAAACCGTGGCATTTCAACGAAGACGTCGGCACGAGCTCGATCTGCTCAAAGAAGCTTACGCCTTTCTATTCGGAAGTCCCGAGGCCTTCTTACAAAATCAAAAGTGGAGATACTTGTTTTGTAATATGTTTAACTGCAGAACCCTCGCGATCGTTTCGGATGAAAACATTCTCGCAAATACGCACTTTGACCCCGGCCAGGTAGGTCAAAAGATAACACTCTTCACCACCCGAGTGGAAATATTAGCGGCTCAGTAAGCACGTGATTGGTAAGCTTCCATTGGTCACTTTTTGAATTGTCAAATTGACGCGTTTGGCAGCTGGCGTCTGCATGAAAGTGAGATTCAAGTCCAAGGTAACCAGAGGTTTTTCTTTGTCGCCGCTTCGTGACGCGTGTTCGCCGCTTCGGGCGGCTCTCTCGTAGCTCTCTCATGCAGTGAAAAATCAAGAAAAACCTCTGGGACCAGGGTAACGTCTTAAAGGGAGGTGTGAGATAACGTTTAGAAAAGAAAAGGAAACGAAACATTCTTGGAGATGGCCAAGAAGACTGATGGCCAAGAAGACTGAAGAAGAAGAAGAACAACAACAACAACAACAAACAACAACAGCAACAACAACAAGAAAAAACAAGAACAACATCAAACCGAGGAAGAAGAAGTTGCTGAAGAAGTTAAACTGGAATCGCTGCCAGAGGAGATCCTCGATATGATAGTAAACCTATCCATGACAGGACATAAATTGAACAATTGTTGGTACATACAACTTCCCTAAGCCACACATCGACCAATTATAAATTCACAAGATTATTTTCTCGATACCTTAGAAGGCTACCAAAAATCAGCGCTAACAGAGACATGTACCTAGGTCTCCACAGCATGAGACAGATTCTCAAACAGTATGGAAGAGGTAGGGGCTTGTGTTGGCATCAGTTAAAAGAAACCATAAACAGTCCTTGTGGAAAAATGCTTGGATAGATCTTCTTTTCACTGGCGTTGCATCAGGGATGTATGTAACAGTCTTTTTTTGGAAAAAAAGGTAAGAAATATATAACAATTATTCCATGAGCCCGTGTTGGATATGAAGTGATAAAATAACCAACGAGCGCGTAGCGCGAGTTGGTTATAATCACTTCATATCCAACAAGGGCTCATGGAATAATTGTTTTAGTAAATTCTAAAACCGGGTTTTGCCGCCGTTTTTTATTTCCACAATTTTACAAAGCAAAAAATTTTAAACTTGGCGCACTATTTTCCATATGACGTAAAACTCTAACTATTGGCTCATAGTCGGAGTTTTCTAGCCAATCAAAAAACTAGACGGAGCTGAGAATTTACTAAATACTAATAGATACTATTGAAAGCTACTTGCCTTGTATTGTCCGGGACATAAAAACGGAATCACTAGGTCTGTTCTAGGAAATTTAAAATACTGTTCCCCGCGTATGTTAAAGTTATTTTATTTATTCGCAATCATCAGTATGATGGCAATGCAAACCTGACTCTACACAATTTCTTAATTATTTGTTGCCGCTATTGTGTTAACGTTGTAATAAACCGAGTTTTGTTTAGTCTATAGAATGTTGTTTAGTATTTTACTATTGTATTGCCCATGTGCCTCAAGGGATTTATAGCATATCTTATCTGTTTAAAAATCATACCAGTATTACAACAATCTAGAACTGGCGTATTCCTTGTAAAGTAATGTTTGACTGAATTCGTCTTGACTCAATGAAAACCTCAAGCTCCTCTTTACAAATGGATGGATTGTCATCAACCCCCAGTACTTCAAGGTCTGACATATAGACTTTTTAATCGTAGTTTAAATACTCACCAAATTGTAGCTAACTTGATGAACAAGTCCCGTGTCTTGAAGTAAAAAGTGCACAAAGAGAATGACAATTTGTGGCCCCTTGACTTGGAAATCATAGCCAGCTTATTACATTTATGGTTAAGCCTTTTTACATTTATGGTTGTTCAGTTGATTACATTTATGGGCAAATTTTATTACATTTATGGTTAGTGAATTTATTGCATTTGTGGTTAAAGGCTACTACATTTATGACTGGTATTACATTTATGGTTTTTATTACATTTATGGGTGATATAGGGCACACTGATACCTTAACAGTAACTCTACGATTCCTCGAGACAGGAGAAACGTATCGATCCCTAAGTTTCCGCTTTTGTATTTCGAGAGCGGCGATAGCTTACACGCACGAAGCAAGTATAATCAGTGAATCATTGCAAAGGAAACAGAAACCCGCAAAGCCAGCTCAGCGGGCATGCGAGCGTTCAACAATTTTGACTGAACACGATGGCCAAACGAATGCAACATTTTAGTTCACACTCGAGAGCAAAAGAAATGTGGGATGATGTTGAGGACGATGTTTGATGGAAATCAAACTTCGTTCTATATCATGCAAAATCGTGCAACATGGTGGCCAAACGAGCGCAACATGTTGGATTCAACAATGTTGAATGATGTTGCATCAACATGTTGGATCCGTTTGGCATTTGTGATATGTATGCCCGGGGGTTATTTCCTTATATGGGCTATATAGGTATGTGCAGCCCCAAAGAGTATGGTTTTTTAGCCATTTTGGTCATAAATAGGGTATCGATTTTAGCTGATTTTGACCAATTTGATCACAGGGAATGGTTTTTGTACTCTAGCCCTGATACGGGTATGTTTTAATGCCGAGAAGCCACTTCTTCATCATTATTGTAGAAATAATCAACAAAAGCTCTACACTAATTATGTTTACGGTAATTTAACATTGGTCTGAACTAGGTATCCAATCATAACGCGGGTCTGAAAAAGGATTTCATGTAAGGAATTAGGTCATAAATAAGATTTCGAAGTAACTTCCTCACCCCCGGTATGTATGCATGTATGATATTACTGCAAAGTACTGCCAAGTTCGAAAGTGCTCGTACACCTATGGTTATCAATTTACCATATACTAACAATTCAGACTGTGCGTGAGCGTCAGATTGATGTATCTTAACAAAACATCGACACGTAAGATTAGAATATATATTCATGGGTCTCCGGTTGTAAGAATTCATGCATGTACAGTGTTCACAGAATTCTGAGGCCACTTTTAGACCCATGAAATTGGCATTTATGTTTTCCTTTACATTACTGGACTCATCTAAGTTACCTTCTTCTAGTGTCTTATGATTTTACAGCTTACTTTGTAGAGTCGTAGAGACAGATTTTGACGGAGTTTTTGCGATGTGGTTGATTGAAAATCGCCCATGTAAATTTTCGGGCTGATCAGCATAATTCTCATATTTCGCTTGGATCGATGCGCTTCTCGTTCGAGCACTATCTTTCGACGTACCGTTTATCTAACCATTCAAGGGAGCCAACGGTGTGCTTTCATTCAGTGTGCGTTTGGTGAGTATTTACCTTAATTCAATCTAGAGCACGCAAAATCCCTCTTGGTGACTTTTCATGTGGAGTTGTTGGTTGTTATTTGCATGTCGCTCAATGAGGGGTAGCAAATGGTCCTTTAAAATTCAAAGCCATAAATACCACGTAATTTCGTTGAATTTCACGAGTATTGTAATCACTTTTTATTAGAAGTTATATTCGTCTTGCGGTGTAGATTATTCGATCGAGGTTTAGAAGGCTATAAAGAGAGTCTCGAAGTCCCAAGTTGTATTTTTGTTTTTTAAGATGACGTCTAGACGTCTTACAGTTTGAACGTCTGGCAGTTACATATCAAACGGTTTGAAATCTCTGTTTCGCAATTTTAATTGGTAAAAATGTCTCGGCTTAGTAAGTATTTTGGATTTATAAGTTGAGTTTTACTTGACATGTTTCTGCAGAAACTTTACCTTCCCTGATTGCACGTGTCTCGAGTGATGCATAACTCAAGGCATCACACACATTTCATCTCATGCAAGACTGTGTCTGATGTGAATTTGAGAAAACACTCACCTGATAAAGATACCTACAATAGATTTGTGCAAATTTATATATAGATATGTTTAAACGCGGATACCTTTCTAGGTCTCTGTCTTGAAAACAATATTATTGCCATCCTAAGTGAAGATGGTTATATTATGTTAGTGATTTTGACCCGTGAACAGCTTGGCATGGGTCGCACTTGAGAATTGTAGTTTAGTGTTTAGTATGAATTAAGACGCCATGCTGCTTCCCCTCTGAGGGACTCTAACATGGGGGTCGGAAACTAAAGTAGGCATCTGGAGTTTACTTTGGCTCTCTCAAAACGTTTCTTTTCTCTGTTAAACTAGAAAAAACTCGCACGGGCACTTCTCTCAACATATTGGTTACTCAGAACTCGAAAACATAACGCGAATCGATGTTTTCGTGCGCGTAACATGTCAGACCCAGAAACAATGCCGATGTCACGCATGTCAATATGACTACCCCTACTACTAAGTTTTTCATCTATCTGAACCCCTAGGCATTTATGTGTATCAGTTCGTGCTATGGGTATGTTGTTTACCACAACGGTGTGTTGGGTATTTCTATTGTTCGTTGGTATCGTATGAGGATGAGAAAATTTGGGTATCATCCGCATACATGCGTGGAGTGATTGATCTTAAACACTCAGGTAAGTCATTAATTTATAACAAGAACAACAATGGACCCAAGCTTGAGCCCTGAGGGACTCCGCAGGTGATTGTTTTCTTGGATGATAGTTGTTCATTAATACTGCATTGCTGCTCTCTATTTGACAGACACGATTCGAAACACTTCACTTGTTCTATGCCTGGGATACCAAAACGTTTCCTCATCGTATTTAGAAGAATTCCATGCTTTATTGAATCAAACGCTTTTTTAATTGCTGCGGAGATGTGTATCCTGTGTGTGTATGTGTATGTGCTTTATTGTCTCGATCCCTTGTCACGCCTCGCCATCGATTCGTCATAATGCATGAAGTTGATACATACAAGGACAGATTTTAAGTTACACACCACGACTTGACACGACTTAAACAAAAAAAGGTTATAATGTAAGACTTGGAACGCGCAGAGAGATCAATGACTACGTAAAATATGTCGTTATCAACAGAATGTGCCGCAGAATTACTGTCTTTTAGATACCCTAGTCATATGTCTCACTTATGGTACCAGTTTACTGGCCGTGGCCATAGTTAATAACTATGCCGTAGCATATTTAAAAACTATGTCGTGACATGCCCCAGCAAAAATTAAGCGGGGTGGCCATTTTCGTGCCCTTACAGGAATGTGGGTTTTCAAGACAATAACCTTACGCAGGACAACCAACTCTGCAGAGTCACAGGCCAAAATTAGGATTGCGTTCCACTTCGTCGAACGCAAAAAGGGAGTACGAATTCTCGAATTCATCACTTTTTACCAGAATGCATTGCGCCTCTTTACCAGAATGCATTGCGCCTATTTACCAGAATGCATTGCGCCGTTTTACCAGAATGCATTGCGCCACGACAGGAGCCCATGCCACGAACAACACGAGGTTGGGATACCGTTGTGTTGGCGTCCTTTCTCGCAGTTGATTGGATTGCAGTTGAGAAAGGTTAGTGGTTATGGTTTGCTTTGATTTACTTATAAAGCGATGCGAGCGAGATCCTGCTTGGCTTTCACAACCCTTGGTGTTGTCGTTAATGCAGAATTATCTGGACGATTAATTGTCACATCTTAACTTACTGCGTCAATTTCGTAGCAGTCCCGCCTCCTTCGTCAAATTCTTAATGAAGAGAAATCGCCGGTACTTTAGCTTGTAGAATTATTAAAACAAACGAGAACCGTAGAGCACGCTAATTTTTATCTGCTGCGATCGATTCTTTCCATCCAAACATGAATTTAAGCTAAAATTTCAGGTCCTTCAGCATTTTCACAGATCGCAACGGACGCGTCCTCATCAGAGTCTGTCACATTCCATTCTAGAGACACGTGCGTACCAGTTCAGAATTTGTAAGTCGGCTTTCCACTATTACAATTTCCATATCTTTCCGTTTATTTCGATTTGGTGAAGAGGAGGTTGATGTGTATCAATTCATGTCCAAACAGTTAAGATCACCATGTGCCTTTGTCACGATCACCAGCGATGTAGTGCGTTTTTGGCTAAATTGGAGGAATAGTACTCCGATTTTGGCTTACGAAAGTGATGTACCGATTCTACGATTCCTCCGATTCTACGATTTTACCTGAAGATTGTTATGAAAGTGATGTACCTATTCTACGATTCTTCCGATTCTACGATTTTACCTCAAGAGTTTTATGAAAGTGATGTACCGATTCTACGATTCTTCCTATTGTACTATTTTCTGCAGTATTTTCTGCAGTAGATGAAAGAGCGAGGTATATTCGTGGTTTTTATGTACAGTTATTATATTATGACCTTCATGACAATCTTAAAAAGAAGAATCGTAAATTCCGAAGAATTGTACAATCGGTACATCACCTTCATAACAATCTTAATCGGAAGAATCGGTGTCGAAGTTCATATTTCACTATTCTCCGATTTAGCCATAATCGTACTCTACTGAGGCGATGCGTCATTGCCAACGAGCCAGCCGAGCGTCTTCGCTCGGCTGGCTCGTTGGCAATGACGCAGAGAATAGAGAGGACAGCAGAGAGGCGGCAGAGAATAGTGCAGCGCGATGAATGGGTTATGCGAAAAAATTCTCGATCGGCCTTTTAAAAGTGTAAGTGTAAGGTGTAAGATGTAACAATGGCTCAGTTTAAGCCAATTGCAAAGACGGAACTATTCGAGCCATTGTAGTTTTTAGCCAATCAGGAGGCGCGTTACATCTAGACTTGTCTCGTGGAAGATGATTGTTTTCTTTGCTGTTGTGTTTATCCAAGAGTGAAAACATATCGAACTGGATGTCATATAGTCTTTTCGCGTGGATTCCACTGAAATTTTGCTCTGATTTTCCTGTAAAACGATGTGCAGGAGATCGTGATTGACTTTCGCAACTCTTGCTTGCTTCGAATGCAGTACGCCACAGTCAAAGTTTGTAAAAATCTGGACGCCCGGGTCTGGACGATTAATTGTGACGTCTTATTTTAATCTTAGTATGTCATTTTTTAGCAGTCTCGTGGCGTGGTCGAATTCTTAATCAGGTGAAGAGAAATCGTCGTTACTAAAACTTGTAGAATAATTAAATTAAACGGAAACTGTAGAACACACTTATTTCATATATGCTACGATCAATTCCTTTTAATCCAAACATATATTTAAACTTAAGTTTTAGCAGTTTCACATATCCGGCGAACGACTAGCCTGCGAACGCAGATGCCGGTATTTCCGGCTGTTACTGGTGCCGCCAGCGGAGACAAGCGACAGCCGGAAATAGCTCGCAGGCTAGCGATCGACGCAGTTTCTATTCTGTCAACACTCTAGACTTAATGCGTATTAGTTCAGAATTTATAAGTGAAATTTCTGCCCCTACAATTTCCACATCTTTCAAATTTCATCTTCTCGATTTTCTGGTAAACTTGGGGGAGGTAGATGTGTATCATGTGTGTATGTGTATGTGCTTTATTGTCTTGATCCCTTGTCACGCCTCGCCATCGATTCGTCATGATGCACGAATTTGATACATGCAAGCACAGATTTTAAGTTACACACCACAATTTGACACTACTTTAAGAAATAAAGGTTATAATGTAACACTTGGAACGCGCAGATAGATCAATGACTACGTAAAATATGTCACTATCAACAGAATGGGCCGCAGCATTACTTTATTTTAGATACCCTAGTATCTAGAAAAATGACGCCGTTTAATTTTCCATTATCCATTACTAAGCCATTCATCACACATTTGGATGAGAGCCGTTACCGTGGAGTGTTTTGGACGGAATCCTGATTGAAATTTCCACAACATACAGTTTTCAGTCAGGTAACCATATACCTGACGGAAAACCTCCTTTTCAAATACTTTACTCACAGCTGGTAAAATAGAAATGGGAGGATAGTTCCCACATTGCCGTTTGTCTCCAGATTTAAAAATACGTGCGCGTTTCCAATCATCTATATAGATTCCTGTCGCAAGAGAGAGGTTAAAGATGTACGTCAAAGAAAGTGCAACTATACTTGTTGATAGTTTAAGAACTTTAGGAGAAATTTCATCCAGGCCGGTCGGTTGTTTCATTTGCTTTTAGGCCTCTCAGAGTTGACAGGAATTGGGAAGAATTTAAACTGCGCGCATAGGAACTTGAATTGATATTGTCGCTTGTCGTTTGATCAATAATGCATGACTCTTCTTGTGAACTATTCTGCTGCTACTATCGACCGAATATTAACAAAATAGTCATTCAAATCATCAGCCATAGATTTGCGATTTGACACGCTTTCTTTGGGTCAAATGATGTAACAGAGAATTAACTCTGAAGTGTAAATTTTAGTGCTAATTTAACCCATGAATAACCCACTGGGCGTTAGCCCTAGTAAAGGGAATCAGGGAACCACACGAGGTAAAGAAAAAATCTTTTGACCTCGGTGGGAATCGAACCCACGACCTCCGGAATAGATCTACCGTTACTCTGCCGACTGAGCTACGAGGTCGGACGGAGAAAGTCGGGGTCGATTTAGATGGTGAATCGCGGCGAAGAGAAAGTAAGGGTACATATGAATGTTGTGCCGCCTAGCACTATGAACACAAATGATGTAACAGAGAATTAACTCTGAAGTGTAAATTTTAGTGCTAATTTAACCCATGAATAACCCACTGGGCGTTAGCCCTAGTAAAGGGAATCAGGGAACCACACGAGGTAAAGAAAAAATCTTTTGACCTCGGTGGGAATCGAACCCACGACCTCCGGAATAGATCTACCGTTACTCTGCCGACTAAAATTTACACTTCAGAGTTAATTCTCTGTTACATCATTTGTGTTCATAGTGCTACGCGGCACAACATTCATATGTACCCTTACTTTCTTTGGGTCATCCGACCTAGAGCAGTCGTTAATCTTATCATAGAAAAATCGTGATTTTGCATTATGCATTTGAATATTTACTTTAGTTCGCAATTTGTTGAAACCTTCCCAGTGGGTCTGTGAGGCATATTTTATAGCCCGTTCTTTATGATAATCAGGATTTCTCACGAGGTCCTTGATGCGTTGAGTAATCCAGGGAAGAGAGTTTTCTCTCGTTCTTTTGTGACGTATATAGGTGCATGCCTATTTAATGTCTCAGTAAAATAGGATTTCCATACACTGCAACATGCGTTCCAAGGCATTAGAGATAAGTCTGCAACGAAAAGCTCAGTATCAATACCTCTTACTAACCGAGTTCGAGGTCCGTACCGTAAGTTACGGACCGAGTTTTCCCCCTTTGATTTATGGCGCAAGCGCGCGGGCCATAAATCGTAGGTGAAAAACGAGGATCCGTAACTTACAGTACGGACCGAGAAGACGAGTTTTTCCCCTTTGATTTATGGCCCAAGCGCGCGGACCATAAATCGTAGGTGAAAAACGAGGATCCGTAACTTACAGTACGGACCGAGAAGACGAGGTTAGTAAGATATTTATTATATCTCTTTTGTGTGTCTGACGATTTCGGGAACGATTTTTATCCATGAGGAACGGCTTCAAATTTCTGAAGCCATATCAGGTAACAATCAGGATCCCTCAAATTATAGGGGAATCTGCATAAACAGTTGCCTCAGAAAACTTTTCTCTGCTGTACTCAATAACAGGCTTGGCTGATTAGTTACTAATTTGTAACAAACCAAAGGCGATTTTCCAGATTTACTCCAGACAATATAGTACGTTTTAAGAACGTGTTTTTATGGTTTACTCCTTTGTATCTTTGCAGCATGAGTATCCAACATGGGCCTTCTGTCTTTGGGTACTCCTCTGACATGGTCTGAAACAAAACAGCACGCAGACCATGTTCGGAAACACGGTATACTGCAGTTCCTCCACATCTACAACAAGCTGAAAGATCGCGAAAACGACTGCTTAAAGTGGGGAGACGAGGTAAATTGATAACTTATTGTACCAAATGGGTAAATTGATGTATTTAATCACATTCTAATGCATGCAGTAGATCTTCGAAATCATGTGAGGGTGAGTAAAATTAAGGATTCGGACCTCGGATTTTTCAAATGAGTCAAGTTTTTGAGGAGGTGTTTTCTGAGTAATCAGCATTCTCGTCCCCAGAGCCCACGATCCTTCTGACCTGTGGCAGGGATCGAGAGCTCTGGTTTGGTCCAACACCGGAAGTCCGCGATTCACGGACTTATTGTCAAATCTAGCAAATCCGATTGGTTGAGAATTCGAGACGAATACTCTGCGCATGCTCAGAAAATTGGGTGCGGCCAGAGCTCTCGATCCCTGCTACAGGCCAAGGATCGTGGGCTCTGGGGACGAGAATGAGTAATCAGTTGATAGCTTGCTCACGTCTTCGGAGTTGAACAAGTGCGAGCAGTCTAGTCTTTACAACATTCACGTTAGTTCGGGCAATCTTGCTTCAAGCAGGTAAAAGCCGTAAATAACTGTAGCTTCTTTCAAATACAACCGTAGCATTTGGCATTTTCATCCACAAGCTTTGAGCTCCTTCTTTCGTAATTTCCATTGGAAAAGTACACGTTCTCCTGAGTTAAAATGATGCCGGATTCTTCTAGACTAGCAACTTTTACCTACTTTTACGTCCTATTTAAACGGGCTAAACTGTTAACTGAAAAGCGCACTTTGACGGCATTGTTCTTCCCTCAAAAGACAAGACGGAAAAGTACACGTTCTCGTGAGTTAAAATGCGGCCGGATTCTTCTGGACTAGCAACTTTTACCTGCTTTTACGTCCAATTTAAACAGGCTAAACTGTTAACTGAAAAGCGCACTTTGACGGCATTGTTCTTCCCTCAAAAGACAAGACGAAAGGGCGGGAAAGGTTAGCCGAAGTCCAGTTTGTGATTGACAGCTGTCGCATCGTTAGCCAATCAAATCATTTGAACAATTCTAACAAGGATTGTGATTGGCTTATTTTAGCGTGCTTTATCAGAGATTAGTACAGGCTGAAGCCACTTTTACTCCTTTGGAAAATAAAATTTGGTTTGAAAATTCAGCGAGTGCGTGGGGAAATTATTGAATTCTTTATCATAAAAGAAATAAAGAAGCCTCGACTGTGCTCTTTTCTGTTGTAAAGCTTTTAGGAAGCAGTAGAGCACTCCAGAAGTGGGGGGAAACACTCGATTGCGTCTCGTGTTTTCCCCTACACTTCCTTCGTGCTCTACCGCTTCCTGCGTGCTCTACAACAGAACAGAGCACAGTCGAGGCTTCTTTATTTGTTAAATATCGTTTAGTAATAGTAATTGAACCGAGTAAAGTACGACTCAAGGAATAGTCGCGCAAGTAATTTCAAAATCGCACAAGCGCGAAGTACGAGGCCGATTTGATTACTCCCTGAATTGTACGACCCCAAAGTCCAATTACTAATTGCTGGTTTTCAGTGTCAGGCCATTCAAAATAGATCAAAATAAAAAATCAAAACCGTTCAATAGATTAAGTCCAGAATCTGGAAGTAGAAAGAATATAGATATGCAAGGACTCTCGCCAAGATTCAGGTTACAGCAATTTTTCTTATGGAAGCCCAATTTTATAGAGATTTGTATGGAGACGCCATGCTGGTGCCCATCTGGATGGGGCGATACATTGTTTTCGATACATTGTACGGAATTGAACTCTGGAGCTCTCTTAGGGGTTACACTAGTTTCCTGAAGATGATATGATGTACATCAGATGATCAACTCGTGAATTGTCATTTCTTCCCCACTTATACTGTGGCGGTTTTCAGAGAAACTCAAATAAAAGTTAATTGCTAACAATGTCCAAGGTAATTAAATTATTATTTTCAGCAGAGGTGGGGCGAAAAAGGCGCCCCACGGCTGGTAAACGAAAATACATAGTATAAATGTTGATCCAAAAGGTAAGGGAGAAGAGGAAGGGAAAAAAAGTTTTCGCTGTGATGGTGAAAGCAAGAGGGAGTATTTGAGAATGTGACCAGTCTTTTATACTGATGGACATATGGCACTCTTTAACATGATTGGCTGTTATGTCACATGACAGACCACCATCGGATCAACAAATATGTGCTTTGAATACAATAGGTCAATTTATCGACATAAATAACATCATGCCTTAGCTTGATGTTTATTTTTAGCGCACAAGTTTTCAAAACTGTAAGAAAAAATCGCGAAGGAAGCCGTTAGACGAGCATAATTGACGACCGAATCACCTGGACATCCAATTAAAAAACCTCAAATTGGATACCTGTGGAAACCCACGTGATTGTGCGCCGATTAAGTGACAGATAGGTCCTTGGCGAACCAATCCCTATCGAGAATACGATTGGAGTATTTATACAGTGAATGGGTACATTCATCTGAGATGATTTTTTAGCCTAAGACAAATAATTCGTCTAGTTATATCAGAAGTCCATTATCATTATCATACACGAAAGAACTTATTTGACCAAATTTCTAAGTACTGAGAAGAGAGTTTTTTTTTTTTTTTTTTTAAATTTTTTTTTTTTAAATTTTTTTATTTTATTAAATTACTTACACTAATATAATATTATAATATTTAATTTTCATAGTTTACTGTTGAGTTAAAAAAAAACACGCACAATCGAGTAATCAAAAAAAAAATAAAAAAAAAAAATAAAAAAAATAACGAAACAAGGCATAATCGAAAAGACAGATGATAAGAGTAAAAAAAAACTAACACGGTTGAGCCTAAGCATTACCTTATCAATGAAAGATATAAAAATGCAATACAGCATTCATTAGATTGAGAGCAGAATTCCTATTTAATAATCTAACTAATATTACAATAATGCTATTTATTTGTAATTGTTTGTT
>CM042758.1:11037469-11044969 GCA_022496165.2 Catalaphyllia jardinei | reverse complement strand
GTGTTTGTATAACTCGATACAAACACGGTACATGTTTTCTATTTCTTAAATATATGTATATTTTTATTAGATATTTTTTGTTTTGTTTCTCAAAATTAGGTATCGATAAACAGTTGGCTCGCCATTATGCGCACTTATTCATCCGGGACCCTGTGACCTTGTTCCGTGAGCATATCTATGAAGACGACGAGCAGAATACGAATCATTTTGAGGTAAGCTCTGTAAGCTTGATATAAGGCATATCCCGGCAAGTAAATTACCGCTGAGTAGTAAACTGCGCCCGCCCCAATCCTTGTAACAATGGACTATTCTATGTTATGGACCGTGCTAATCTATACCTGGACTAAGTAAGTGTAGAATTCTTCGTCCCTTATGTATCAATATGCCAGAGAGTACTTAACAGGCATAACAAAAGGGGAGACCTTGTGATAAACAACAAGTCATCTTTTTTTTAATGGCGGGAAGCACACACTTTCCAACATCAGAGAATATCTAAATACAGGTTTTATAAATAAGGGCATGTCACGCAACATGTCACACCTTACGTTGGCGTAAATATTAAGTGGCTATCGCTTATGAATAACGGACAATGTTTTGTTTTGCTCCTCAGAATATCCAGTCCACCAACTGGCAGACAATGCGATTCAAACCGCCTCCCCTGAACTCGTCCATCGGCTGGAGAGTGGAGTTCAGATCTTGTGATGTAATTTTTGATGTTTTAAACTTCTATTTTAAAAATATAGAAGTTTACTTAGTTTTAACTTTCTTCTCCTAAAGAAAGTGATATGAAGGAGAAAACTTGGCATCAATGGTTGCAAATAATAGGGTCAATTTCTATACCGTGACGAGTTTCTAAGTTAAGCGGATTGTTATTCCTCCGATGGCAGCAAATTCATATATAGAACCAATGAAACCGGTTTTAATATTACACGTTGAATTAAACAGAAAGATCTAGACTATATACTCATCTCAATTAATCGTGTAAGACGTCTTGTTTTTTCTTTTAAGTCATTCACTGGAATTTTCGAGCATTTTAAAGTTCATAGTGAATAAATAGATTAACGGTTAGAAGTCTGACCTAAATGTCGGAAATAGCGAACAACACTGAAGTCTTCAGCTAAAATTCAGAATAAACAACTGAATTTCTCTCCCATTTGTCTTTTACCATCAGTGATAATCTTGGTTATATGGAACATGCACTTTCTTTTTATCATTTTTTGTTGTCCTTTTTTAACCAGGTACAACTGACAGACTTTGAAAATGCCGCCTTTGTGGCTTTCATTGTGCTTCTCACGAGAGCCATTTTATCCTTTCATCTCAATCTGCTTGTTCCGTTATCCAAGGTGAGTGTCAAAGCAAAAGGAAAACCCAGAAAATGAAGGGTAGTGAGTTAATCCCGAATACAAGTCTTAATCCTTCGACCTGTCAAGTTATTGCTGACGCAGCGAAGGAGCCTGAAGCGACTGAGCGAAGTCAGCAGATATGATCGGCAAGGGAATCGAGCTTCAAACTTTTCTACCACAATGCTTTGCGCTGTATCCACATATTCAAGCACAATGCCTTGCACGTCGTGTTTCTTGCCAT
Source organism: Catalaphyllia jardinei (assembly GCA_022496165.2). NCBI lineage: Eukaryota > Metazoa > Cnidaria > Anthozoa > Scleractinia > Caryophylliidae > Catalaphyllia > Catalaphyllia jardinei. The sequence goes on along the minus strand of CM042758.1, from coordinate 11,043,385 downwards.
GTGCTCTTCTTCTCGAAGGTTAGTTGCGGAGTTTACTTTAATGTTTGTTATTAAGGTAGAAACGCATACTGTTATAGTGCTTCGAAAGGCTCTGACACAGCTTTCGCGTAGTTTTACCTGAATGTTTCACAAAAGAAAATCTTATTTCGTGATTTGAGTGTTCGAGTAAACAAGCAAGACATCACGAACTGGCTCACCCCAAAACGCAGACCATGCAGACTGCAGACCGCAGATCGCAGACCGTGCACACCATGCAGGCTGTGCAGACCGTGCAGACTGAATACTTTTCTTTTCTCATTCCCGTTATATATTTAGTTCTGACTCGCATAGTTTTTTGGCTCTGGTCACACTGTGATTAAGTGTTCAATTATACTTGTTTGTTATGCACAGGCTGCGCTAGCTCGGTATGTGACTGCATCCTTACTGCGCACGCAAATTCGCATGCCACGTCATGCATGAGCGCGCGCGCTAAGTCACAAAATAAATAAATGATAGGGCAGATGGCCATTGCTGGAACTTTGCCTGGATTTAACGATCTTGGACGTTCGGTGACCCCAATTTTTCCTTTGATGGATCATTTCTACTGATTTTCTACGTTTAGGAAAAAAATGAAGAAAATCTATCGACTAGAAGTTTGAATATTTGGCAAAATGCACCATCGAATTCCGTTCTTATTAGCTCTTCGTGCATCTGTGCGGCGGTTTCAAATGCCTCTTAAATTATGTGAAAACGGACGCAACAGACCCACTTCTACAAAATATGACTAAGATCGTTTGCCTCCGTTGACTCACCCTCGATATTTCAACTATAAACCCCTGTAGACCGTGCTCAATTATATGGGGCAATTTTTCTGCTTTATTTCTGAAACGAAGACGGTGCGCCCATTTTTTTTTTTTTTTTTTTTTTTTTTGCATTTCCGGCAGAAGTAACTCATTATCTGCCAGCAGTAAAAATTTAAAAAAATGCTATCGACTGGAAAATTTTCGTGCGAACGTCCTTAACACAACTTTTGTCGTACAGCTGTCCGCAAACTAATGAGCACTCACCTTTCAAGGGTATATGATCTCAACTACCCCTGGCCTGCACGTGGACGCTAGTCCAAACAGGCTAATGCCACTCTAAATATATATTTCTTTCTTTCTTATGAATGCTTGTGTATGCTTTTGTTTTAATTTTAGGCCTTAATCCAGGGGCGGTGCCTCTCATGGGACTTCATCCCTGTCCCTTTGGGCCTTGCCTTTTTTTATTTATGCAATGTATTTATGTGGTGTACCCAATAAAACTGTTTAAAAAACGAAAATAAAAAAGAAAGGACGCTGAACAAATGCATAACAAATGTTAATCTAGTTTAACTCTCAATCCCTTTCACCATACGTTGCACGTCAGCATTGACTGCTGATAGGCATACTAGCAATTAAGTCAGGTACCTAGTACCTACGCAGTTAATGTTACTTCGACGCGTAAATCAGTTTAAGCTGCTCACGTGACCAAAACTCTGGGTCACAGGATTGGTATTTCTAGACTCTTATGAAATCAGAAGTGATCTTAAAATAGCTAGAGAGCGTTGCGTTGTGAATAAAACCTATATGGGGAATTAACTATCTCACTCAGTAACCTGCTCTGGTCCTATTACATATATGCATGACCACGCCATGAGGCATGTGTGGGGACCGTACATGAGCCTTAAGTGTTGTGGCTTGATAGCCAATGTCGCGTTTTATATTTGTATAAATCGTCATAATTGTAGTTCAACTACAGTGTAAAAATAATTTCCGTTTTATGTACCGACATATTAATTATTGTAATATAACTGATATTAAGCGAAATTAATAAGGAAACAACTCTGATAGTTTACTTTTAATTTTAATAATTTTGTCACTGTCTTTTATAAAATAACAATCAACGAACCCATTATATAAAAAAATATCTGCAACGTTCTGTCATAGGTTGACGAGAATATGGTGACCGCTGGAAAAAGAGATGCTGTCAGCCAGGGAAAGTTTTACTTCAGGAAAACTTTAAAGAAATGTTAGAAGAATATTTTTTCTTTCACTTGAAAGTAACATATTTGTGAGAAATATACTCTGGAAAGAACTAGGCATAGCAGTGTGTAAAACAGCGAGATGATGCGAATATTCCGTTTGATCTTGATTGAGTAATTCCAGAAGCATACGACCTTGTCAAGGTGATATGCTTCTGTAACTCGTCGCAACATGGAATGCGTAATGCGAAACTCCAGCGCTCGGTAGAATTTTGTCACATCTATAAACAACAATTCACTGGCTTACCTGCTCTTACAATGCGCTATTTTGAGCAAAATGAGGCCAACTGATCTAGTTTGTTTCGGTTCTGTTATACTATATCGTTTACGACGATTTTATTTCTGCTGAATAGTTTTCGCTCAGCGATTCAAATTTAGTCGATAGTGACCTTCTGATTTTAATTTCCAAGGCTCCACTGTGACTAATGGACATGTCAGTAACTGTGATTCAGATTGCGACGACTTTGAACTTATGACGATTGACAAAATCCTCAACGGCAAGGTGAGATAAACGCCGACTGGAAATGTATTTGTTACACTTTTTGCATATTGACTGTCATGTCCCAAATCTGCTTTACATATGCGTAGTTCAATGTTTTCAATTGATGTCTTTTATCCGTCTCGTCTTCGCCAGTATTGATTTTTGTCTTTATGGTTCGTTATTTCATCATTTATCTTGACCAACTTTATTTCTGCCAAATATTTCTTCTCTCACGTGATTTGTTTTTGCATCGCAATAATAACTAATTATGGCAACGTTACAAAACTAAAAGTAAATAGAAAATGTTCGAGGTTCTTGCGTGCTTAGCTGATTTGGACTCAAGTAACACTTAGTCCCTTGGTTTATTTGTTTTCCTGCTTTTTGGGGGGGTTCTTGTTATTTTTTCTACTGTTTCTCGTTCTGTTGTAGTCTCGTTGTGATTCCCTATTGTCTTCTTTGTCTCTGATGTTTCTCCTTTTAAGGATGGTGAATTCCCCGGACTCATACCACTGGTCGAATATTACCTTAGCAACGTGGATGTGGACATTGATACGCATTGTACCATTTCCCAATATTTGGAACTTATCTCGAGGAGGGCGTCAGGTGAGTGGTAAACTTGTTTTGATATTATTGGCCCATCTTATGTCTTATAAAAATTGATTCTTTTGAATAATAAGTCAAACTTTGTAAATCTTAGTAAAACAAAAAAAATCTTTGGTGTCTAGCCGTTTCTTTATGAAACAAGTGACTGAATCTATAACTTTATAAAAATATGTTGCACCTGCATGTTGGCTTTAGACTACACACAAGACTGCAACAGGGCAAATTCCTTCCACTTGTAGTTCTGGGAGACGTAGCTGCCCAGAGACTGGTACCAAGGAGCAATTCCCAGTTTGAACGCTGTTAATGGTGTACATGTTATGTTCTCGTGGTGGGCATATCTACTTGCTTCTTGAACAGAGATAAACGTCTGCCTGGTTGGATTAGCATTGTTACCGACCATTACGTCGATATATAGATACTTTATTGGGTACCTGGTAAAAATTTTATGACCTCAGGCAAATTAGATGGACGAATATGAGAGACATACCTTTTTTGCTTTAGGTGAGCTGCTGACCACAGCGCAATGGATTCGCAGATTCGTCGACCAACACCCAGACTACAAGAAAGACTCGGTTATCAGTGAAACGATCTCTTACGATCTATTGAACACTTTTGATCGTATAAGTCGAGGAGAAATCGGCGCTCCCCAACTTTTTGGAAAACCCACGTCAAAAACAAGCCAAGTCACGTGTTGTTGAAGAAATGCCTTAACATTAAGTTGCAGTAAATGTAGGCTGGAAAATAAGCGAAATATTTCACTTATTAATGCAAATAATATGCTGTACTAAGCCCAAGTGACATCATTAGGTATTAGAAGAGTCAACTTTCTTTGTAATATCTCAACTCGGAACCACTTCGTGGCTCAGACAATCCATCTTAAGGTGATTCCCGAGTTTTGCATTGCGCATTCCTACTTCGCACGATTTTTGCGTCACCAGCGCGCGCACGTACAAAACATAAGAGATTTCCCTCAAACTAAGCTCGATAGCGAAATAAAAGCTCTTTTTCTCTTAAACGAGCACGGTGACCCCCACTTTTTATTTTATAAATTCAATGAGAACAATATCTGCAATAACTGAGAAAAACTTTGGCAGAAATCTATGGCTACTTTTTTGGCAAATGAAATAAATGCTACAGATAGAGACGTAACGGGCCCAATAGAGCAAGTCCAAATTACGTTTCCTTTAAAGGATAAAATATCAATTAATAATGCAAGGTATTTGAAACCATTTTTTCTGGGACGTAGATGAATAAGCAATCAAAGAAAGTCGAACTCTGTGTGATACAACAGTCCGCATTGAAAAATAATCGAGCCTATTTGTTCCGCACTGAGATAACCAAACGTCACCTAAATAACCATATTTGTCAGCATCGTGGCATAAAAACAAACACGGTGACCCCTCTTTTTATTACGTTTTTAACATCTCCTTGTACTGTAATGACACCATACCAAGTTTCATGGGAAATCTATGGCGGGTTCTTTTACTCGGGAATCACCTTAAGGGAATTCTGTACCGAAACTCTCATACAAACGTTCTCCAGTTTATGAAGAGGAGCGGATTCTGATGGCAAGCAAATAATTTACTTGGAGTGTAACGCTTTGTTACAATTTTTGATAATAAATAAGTAAGATTTAAACCTGTCTACAAGTTTCCTTAAATAGATGCCTTGCTATTGAAACTTAATCCAGGGGCATAAGTGTATATAAGTGTAATACAAGTAAAAGTGTGTAAGTGCAATATACATTTAATGCAAGTGTTATCTGAGTGTTATGGTAATCGCCGAGGCTGATAACATTTACAAGACCATGAATGTTCTGGATAACAAAGTGCACCTAACATAGTGTCGACCACGTAATATTATCTGCAGACCGCTTAGGGAACACATCCTTTTCGCTTATCCGATTAATTTCACTGCAAACTTTGAGAAAAATTTACTTTGGTTATTTGGAGTTACGAATTAAAACGTTCGACAAATTGAAATCTTTTTTTTTTTTTTTTTTTAACGGATTTTTTTTTTATTTGTGAGAAAAAGTCTATGATTTCAATCATTCGCCCTGCACTTTTCATACTTAACTAGCGCTCACCCACAAAACGGGGGCCATTTACATACTAACAAATTGAAATCGATAATTGTATGAAATGCTTCCTTCCGCCTTGCTTTCATCGGCTTCAGGTCCAAACAGTACGATTTTAGGTCGATTCGTCATCAAGTCACGAAAACTGCAACACTTACGTCGCTCTTACAACCCTGAAGCATTCAACAGAAAGTAAAACACAAACTGAATTTAATAGAACAACCATACCTTGACAAAATACATTCTTACTAAAGGACAAATGTAAACGGGCTATAAACACGTGTGCCAGAAATCTTGTGTGTAGGTGATGAGCTGTCTTTACTGCTTTTCATTCGCCTGCTCCTCCACTTATTATCTAGTTTCCATTCCTAAAGAACTCTCTCCCTTCGTCGCTTGAAATATTGTAAATTGCTCTCAAAGCTCTAAGCAGTGAGTTCGCACTATCACATTTGTCGTACGTGCTCGATCGAAGTTTATTTTCGAATCGAAACTCAACTGTGACTCCAGTGACGGAAAAGAAATGATTCTGAAACAAAATTTGGAAGTTTTAGTCCCAAAATATATTGCAATCAGTGGCGGATCCAGACCTTGAGCTAATGGAGGGGGGAGGGGGGGGGCGGGGGTCCGGTTTTAATGTACTTGCCCTGCTGGCCTTTTTCCCTTCAGTCATTTCTTCTTTTTTAATCAAAATAAGGGGAAGGGGCGGCCCCCCCC
>CM042758.1:11018328-11032119 GCA_022496165.2 Catalaphyllia jardinei | reverse complement strand
AGTTACGTTACTGTCACGTGCGACATGGCTCAGTGCTTTCGCTCTGTGTTTTGCTAATACTGCTGTGGTTTCCCGTCGGAAAAACTCGCTAAGGTAAGGAATAATTCCCAAGCATTAAGTGAATCTGATTGTTGCTACCTTGTTTTGAGATACCGCCGTTTCCGAAAAGCGGATTTTAAGGTGCAATTGGAGGATCAACTTGAGTTTTATAACGTAACCGTCTAAATGCGAAGTGGGCCAAATTTCAAAATATGCCAGCTGTGCTTATTTCATAGCGGGTAGATGCCTCCAAATTCAAAGTCCTAACTTCTTTTACCTAAGAATATGTCAACAAAGCAAACAAAACTAAAGAAACGTGTATTCCGACGAATGAAAGTCAAATTAAGTGCAGCTGTGTGTTGATTTCCGACTTGACATCAAAGGTCGAAGGGTCGCTCATATTGCTCGAGTGACCTGTCTTGAAATTATTGTCAGAATTCGCCGTTTAATTTACCCCAATTTTTTTTCGCCCGACGTGTAGTTGAAATGATTGTTCTTCCCCAGAGTATAGTCTCGTTGGGTGAAGCCATGTACCAGAGTGCTTTTTTGAGCCTTGAATTTCGTTTAAATTCAGTGTTGGTGAGCTTTGTCGCGAAGCATAAATTTAAAAAATTCGTCAAAAATTCAGGTTCAACTCTCTTTCAAATTTTACACCGGCAATAAGCAGAGGAAATAAGGTCTTTTGATTTCCTGGATTGATCTTTTATACAACGCTTTAACTTTTTAAACGAGAGCTTCCGGAAAATGACCGTTTTCGGTGTCAATTTAGGCCGCTGTGAGCCCAAAATACAAAAAAAAATTCCAAAAAAATTAATAAAAATCTAAACAACCTGAAACTTATATTTTTAGAACTAGTTCACATAAGCCTTTATTCTGGCAAAGTTTGGAAAAATCGGTTTTTTCTATCTTGCATGAACGTAGTTGATCCTTACAGCAAACTGCTCTTAAGCCCTGCGGCGATGAATTAGCCCCAGTCATTTCCAAAATGGTAAATCTTTAAATTTTCAAATGTACCTGATCATTGTAAAACAGCCCTGGGTATACCTCTTTTAATAAAACCTAGACTCCACCTGATATTTGAGAATTTCAGACCCGTTAGTAATTTACCGTTTGTAGCTAAGTCTGCTGAAAAGACTGTGATCTCTCAGTTATCTACGCATTGTGCTGGTAATACTCCTCTAACATAATTCTACGGAAGCAGGTCTACTTTAAGTACAAAATGACTGTAGTCACGAAAACAGAATTTATTTACACTCCAACAATCGAGATCGAGTTAAATAGTCAGATCCACTTAGTTTCCACTTCTGAACTCATTGAAAACGATTCGCTAAATAGAAAGATTACACAAGCAATTAATAAACCAGTAAAGATAACTGAGGTTCAAACACTGAACTGTCTTTCTTTTCGGGTAAATAACTTACATTATGTAGGAGCTTCCGCGGTAGAAATCCACAAAACAACAACTAAAATGGCGACTGTTTCCCCGCCTTCCTTCCAGGCCGCTATGCCTTATGGGAGGCACAGGCCTCCCAACACTAGTGAGTAATCTTACAAACAACAAATCGATAAAAGGTAATAACAATGACATTCTCCTCGGTATGGATCGACAGGAGGCTACGCTACTTGTCTTGATCGACCTCGGTGCCGCCTTTGACATCACTGAACGTGGAATCCTCCTGGAGACCTTAGAAAAAGATTTTGGTATCATAGGAGATGCACAAAAATCTTTTGGCTGGCCTCTTATTTATCTCACAGAAAGCGGAGAATTATAATAAAGGATTACATATCAGACGCATTCAACCTTGGGCTAGGAGTACTACAGGGTAGCTGTCTGGGACCGGTACTATTGTTAATATACGCTGATGGTTTATTCAAGATCATTGACAGACACCTGCCCAACGCACACAGTTACGCCGACGACACTTACATCTATCTTTATGTTTGGCCACACTCACCAGCGTCTCAGAATCCTGCGCTGAGGAATACTGAGAATTGTGTGCTGCTGTCTGTGCCTGGGTACTCTCTAGATCTAACCGTCTTCTGATCAATGACACCAAGACCGAGTTTGTAATCATAGTGTCCCGTCAGCAAGTGTCCAGGATTCATATCGACAAGATTACAGTTGGAGAATCTACAGTCAAACGCATTAAGATCAGCATGGGCGTAGCCAGGATTTTCAAAGGGGGGGTCACACTGAGTCATACAGAGGGTACTCACCAGATTGTCACCTGAATATTGTAGGTTGTTTGCTTACAAAAAGGCTTACAAAGGGGGGGTCACAGGCACCCCAGGACCCCCCCTGGCTACGCCCTTGAGATGGTGCGCAACCTTGAAGCATGGTTTGATTCTCATATGCCAATGAACTCTCACGTTGGGAAAGTGTGTAGTAAAGCATTCTGCAGTCTTTATAACATCCGGCAGATCAGGAAATTCTTTTCGGAAGAAACAACGGAGATTTTGGCGCATTCCTTCGTCACCTCGCATCTCAATTACTGTAACTTGCTGCTCTATGGTCTTCTCACTACCAGTATCACCGTTTACAAAGGGTTCTCAATCCAGCGGCGCGTGTGGTCAGTTCTTGGTACCTGAATTCGACCATGTCAGTATCGTCCTGAGAAGACTACACTGGCTCCCAGTTCGTTAACGGGTGATGTTTAAGATATTACTCCTGGTGTACAAGGCCCTGCACGCAAAAGCACCATCCTACATCTCTGGCCTCTTGAAAGCCGAGCCTGTTCACAGTAACGTTCATGGAGTTGTTTTAACTCCAAAAATGGAGTTAAAATTCTAGGTCCAAAATAACTCCTTTTTTGGAGTATTTTAACTCCTAAATGATACTCCCAAATTGGAGTTAAATTGACTCTAATTTTGGGGTTAAAGTAACCCTTGTTGTGGAGTATTTTTTACTCCTAGTGGAGTTATTATGACTCTGAAATGGAGTTAAAATTTTAGGTCCAAAATAACTCCTTTTTCGGAGTCTTTTTAACTCCTAATTTTAACTCCCCAAATTGGAGTTAAATTTACTCTAATTTTGGGGTCAAAGTGACTCTTATTATTGAGTAATTTTTACTCCTAGTTTACTTCTAGAGGAGTTACTATAACTCTAAAATGGAGTTAAATTGATAGGTCCAAAATAACTCCTTTTTGGAGTAACTTTCACCTCAATCTATTTGGGTAACATACAGCTTCAATTTTTCCTGTCAACATGGCTGGTACTAAATGAGCAGCAAAAACAATATCACTAACCTTCATGCATTCAATAATTTATTAGCAGAATATTTCCAGTAAGAAATTTATATTGCTTTATGGGTATAAAAATATATATAAATTTCTCTTTAATTATTTAGCTTTAATTGTAATAACTGCATGGTCAACATGCAGTAATGATTCAAGTCCCTTGATTTCTGTTTACATTCTTAAATAATTTTCTCCAATATAAATAATTAGGTTACTCCCTAACAAAACCTGCATATGCAACTTGGGCTGTTTACTTACAGTGCAACATATAACTATAACCTGTTTAAAATCATAATGAAACCCTGATTTTTGTAAAAACAATAATTTGTACAAATATCTTTCAAAACAAGTAATACTACCTTCTCCAACTGAGATACAATGTAAACACATATTAATCTGCAAGTGATCAACAAAGAAACAGCTTTGTGGAAGTTTTGAAGATTACTAATTTAGGAGTGGTGCTGCTTCCAACAGCCACTAATATTACTGTCACTAAGGTTAAAGTAGCTTTTTACAAAGGTATAGGTTAAAAAAATATGCTGGTCACTACGATGGTCACCTGCATTATGCAACTGACTTGACGGAGGCTGGCAACAGTCTCCAGCTGACTTTTCTATCAGCTAAACTCTGAAGGATGAATACTGCCACTGTTTATCAAGTTATGCTACAAGAATGGTAACATAAAAATTCGCAATCATTGGTAACAAGTTGCAATCATCCTTTATATATAACAAGTTGCCATAAGCTAAAATTGAGGGTGTCATATTGTTGTTATGGCAACCAACTGTGCTGCAAAATTTACAGCAACATGTTTGCCAATAGAGAAATTAAGCTCGATGTTACGTCAAACGGCAAACAGCAAAAACGAAACTTTTGCCATCTTTCTTTAGCTCTTTGAACAATAGATTAAAAATATTTGTATTTGTAGTGAATAGTAGGGGACATTTTTCTATTTTTATTTTATTTAATTAAGGATTAGAAGAAAAGAACACTAATTCAGGTCATCTTTGCCGTTTGCTGTCTGCCGTAAACGTCATGCTTAATCTCTCCAATGATTGGGCAGTTTTTGATACCATGATTTTTGCATCAACCGATAAAGAGTGGTTATAACCACCCAGCAAAATTCACATCCTCAAAAGTGCTGGAAACAGTTTTGAGCCACCTCAGAGGGCTGAAATGAACTTGTTTATAGCTATTCTTTCTTTGGCATCTTGTTCAATGCCGATCAACGTTTCACAAAAAAGTAAACATTGCTGGCCTTGGCTGGATAGGCAATGACAAATACATAATACACATTAGCCATGGAGGATCCAGAACCCAGTGTGATAAGTTCTTCACCCTCTGCAGCTATGCAGAGAGGATCCAAGAACCAAAATCCCCCAGAACCGATCATTCTGGGAATGTAGTCTCGTCGACACACTTGTCAAATGACTCCTCCTCCTGAAAGGCAAACAAACATACAAAATTCAATATGCAATCATTTACAGTGTAATAATATCCTGATAGGTCCTCAGCAGCCAAGTAATAGCACTTTCTATAATTTACAAATAATTTTAGCTACTACTATGTTGTTTGAAAATAATTTTCCAATTTGTTTACAGCAGGACTAAGTGAGATGCATTTAGTTAAGGTACAATAAATGCGTACTTTCACGGGGATGGGAGCGCACAGTTCAAGACAGGCCATGACTTTGCTCCATGGTCCCATAGGGAGATTTTTGTACAGGCCACCGATGGCGCATTGTTATGACAAGCCAATCAAAGCAGCGACTAGACGTGTTTGCAAATTTTCGAAAAAAGTGAATTCGTTCGCAGCCGAAATCTCGATCTAATTATTGTTTTGTCTGTGAAAGTTCTTTAACGTTTAACAATGCGCCGTCGGCGGCTTGTACAAAAATAGAAAATCTCCCTATGGGACCATGGAGCAAAGTACATGGCCTGTCTTGAACTGTGCGCTCCCATCCCCTGGCCAGGGACAATTTGTTAGCCCGGCATCCCGCTCGGGCTTCGAAAGTGTCCATGGTTGACCCCGACAGCATGATCTCTCTGCCCTGATTGCCCTGATGGCCAGCTTTCTTCGATTCAGAGCTTTGTAGCGTGCGCTGTGGAGATGAACTTGGCTTGGAATTTAACAGAAAAGGAGCGCTTAACCCTGTACTATAATTCTGCGGAGGAATTGGGGCGGCATGCTTTTAGTGTTTTATTTTTTTCGCCTCGAGCGGGAATCAGTCCAGAATCGAGCGTGCAGCCTTTACTATTTCTTAGGAGGGGAAACTCAAAAAGCGACAACTCGCTTAAATGGCTTCGGATCATGCTGAAAAGCAAGAGGGCAATAGAAAAGACAAGAAGGCATTGAGGTAAGCCATTTTTATTGCAAAAATATAAAAATTTCGGCTAAAATGTCTGTTAACGTTTTTTTCTATACAAACCTTTGTAAATTCAAACCGTTGTAACATAACACCTCCAAATGCTGAAAGGCCAGAGTCACGGTTCGCGTAATGAAACTCAGGCGTTATGTAACATTAGACGACGGCGGTAACTAGGTCACGGAACGTTCGCCTAAAGATTAAAATAATAATAAAACTCCTCACAACGAGAGCTTGGGCCGCCTGTGAATATATCAGCGACAATTCGCAAAGAAATGTATGAGATAATATAGCTCCAACCGTTAAACTGTCCGCCGCGTATTTCCGCCGCGTAAACTTTGAGCACATGTCATTTGATCATGCACATGTCCCGTGTCCATGGAAGTCTTGTGGTCTAGGGTGGGGAGAGCAACCAGAGAAGCATATTTCGACAGCATATCATTTTGTCGTCTTCTTTTTTGCTCTAAATCAACTAATAGAATAAAACTGTCCTGTACAGTACCTGAAGCTGGCTTTTTTTTTCTCTCCTGATCGTCTTGATCGTCTTGTTTCAAGTTTAGGGCGGGATGGGTAAGATGAGAAGACCACACGCGCTCCACGCGGGATAACGAAATGACCTTTGGCCATGACTGTGTTTCATTTTGATGTCACGCTCGCAGTCACGCTCGCACCCTCACTTGTTTTGCGTTCTTCCCAAGGATATATCCGAACAAAAGAGAAAAAGCTCGTAGACTACCTGTATATTGGTACCGTTTTTCGATCCATATAAAGTCTATAAATATTTCACACACGTAGTAGAATGAACGAATGAGCAGAGCAGTGGACGAACTGAAGATTCGTTACATCTCTTTCCAAAACCAAATTCAACCGAGCAAAACACGTCACGTAGACTCGGCTTGTGGCTGTCCCACTACAGAGCGGTGGTACAATTAAAGACAGTGGGATTTACAAGAGAACGGAGTTATCATTACGCTTCTACCAAAGATAAAGAACTGCTACGGAGACTGGCAAAAGTAAAATTAAAGTAATCGGCAAGTAAAGATTTATTTTAACTCTCCAATTGTAGTTAAAATAGCCCCTACAGATGTCAACGAAAAGCCAGTTAAAGTAATTCCTTAATAACGAGTTACTCTCCAGCCGCAGTTAAAATAATCCCTACGGGATAACTCCCAAAAGCGAGTTAAAGCAATCCCCAATTTCGAGTTATTGTAACTCACCAGCCAGAGATAAACTAACCGCTACAAGATAACTCCAAAGGGGAGGTGTATAAACTCCGTATAAAGAGCTGAAATAACTCCTTCCTGAAATGTAACTCCCAGTAGGAGTTAGATTTAACCCTCATTTAGAATTAAAATAACTCCACAAAGCAGAAATCCCCTGAGTAGAGTTAAATTAGCTCCACGACTAGAAAATAACTCCAATTTTGAGTTGAAATAACTCCTTTTTAGAGCTATTCTTACTAACTCCTCTCACCTTGGGGAGTAACTTCAACTCTACTAGAGACTTTTGAAACCCAGCTGAAGACTTTCCTTTTCAAGAAAGCATTTTGCAGTTAACGATTTTAGCATAGATTTCTTGATTGTACACATTTTCGTTTAAGTTATATAATTATCAATAGCGCTCTGCAAATGTATTTTTGTTTATTTTATTTTATTTAAGGAATCGCCATTTGTGTTGCAGGATAAAACCAAGCTGATGGAGGGCCACAATCAGTTTGACTTCACCATCGGCAAAGTGCGCCATTAAAGCCGCGATTCAAGAATGTAATCGTGATAACGTATGAATAAAAGCAGTCTCTACATATAATTTTAGCCAAGACTAAAAGTGGATGGAAGCTCGAGCTACCGATTGTCTTGTTGCAATACGTTAACGGTAAAAAACCATAATGAAAAAAGACATTTGCTTTTTTGGATCAGAGATTGAAACTGAAACTGCTACAAGAATTTTGAAATTATGAATTGTCAGATTTTTCACGACTCCTTAATTTCTTCCTCAGTTTCCAGACCCTAAGCTTGGTATAGCTTGATAGCCAGGTAAAACTAGATATAGGGTTTTTTGCCAAATACAATTCAGTAAAATATTGCAGCCCATTTTCGAAATAGAATTTTAAAAAAATACGGAGTGATCGTACAAATATCGTTCTCGGAGAACACATTTTGAAACAAAACATTCGCGGACAAGTTCTTTTTTGTTAACCTGTCAATCTAGCTACTGTCGAAATTTTAGGGCAAGAGAACAAATTTTCTTTGACTGGTAGCTTTGACTTGTAGGACACTCGCACTTAATCAATGGTGGTTTCATGTGTATCAAGCAAACACCAAACAAACGAGCTGCACCAGTAACGAACAAAACCAAGGCTATGATAGATAAAGGCACTGTCCTTCCAGCCAAAAGGGAGAGTGGAAGATACCCGGAATACACACCATTCCATTCAAGATCAACATAGGTACACGAAGAGGAATGTAGGAGCACATGTTGAAAGCCGCTCTTATCGTCAAAAGACGTCTGAAAATGCCGAGGGAGAACATATTTGAGCCGAAGTCCGGAAGATGATCAAGCCTGAAGGGAAGGACTCTTGTCCAAAGATTCAAATATCGACATCGCTCGTTATGACAAAGACGGCCCGGGGCTTTCGAGGCTACACTGTAAGGGGAAGTACTACAAGCACGTCCGAGTGATATGTCCCCATGTTAAGTTCCTGAATCATATTGAACCTGAGCCCTGCCAGGGTAGGGAGCAGGCCTACGCTCTGTAGAACCAGGTCTAACATGCACAGGCATGGCAGGTGGAGGCACTTTTCAAACGCCCTTGAAAATCGCGTTTGCGTCTTTGGCTACTTTAGCTCGCACGGGATCCCCCAAAAATCCAACGCTGGAGCTTTTGGCCATCCACAAAATCCGACCTGGTCTTAAACTCATCCAAATTAAAGCGGCAGCGTACTCATCCGCCTTCTAGTGATTTTCCTTTGTTTGACTACAAGAGCTCAATCGCCTCGTACTTGTCAAACATCGCAGCCGATCGATTGTATATAGCGAGCAAGTGCAGCCAAAGCTGAGTCAGAACTTTCTAGAGTCCTAAGGCATTCCAGGGAAGTGACCTTTTCCTCTAATTCTCTAATGCGATCAGAAGTCTATCATGAAAAAAGAATAAACTTGACGTCATTGCCTTCACTAGTAATAAGCGCCAAACCTCTCCCAGAAATAATTGACCCAAAACGTCACTGGCGGTATACTAAGATCACTCTCCACCAGTGGAGTCCACAATAACAAAAATCAAATCAGTGCAAGAAAAACATTTCAATCGTCTACGTAAAAATGCCGACCTCACTTGTGGTAAAGGGTGAGATTTAAAAAGCTTAACCATACAAATAAAACTATGCACATACCCTACAAAATCCCCAAGTTAAAGTTAACGAGGTGAAGCCTTCGCAGGTAAAAACAAGCGGTATACAAAATTAAGTACAAAACACTCCACTAAACCCCTTCACCGGTGGAATACCGATTTAAGCTGAACGCAAAGCTGTCTTCACCAGTGCAAGCCCATAATCATGATTCAAACATATGCATACAACAAACTTCCTTCGCCAGTGGAAACTAGCGGTGTAACAAAGCACGAGTGCTCTATACTAAACTGAATATAGTAAACCAATAAAAAACCAGTGGAAATACATAAATCGTATGCAAATTGTAATATCTACTCCACGAGCTCTCCTCGCCAGTTAGTAAAACTAGCACTATACCAAAGTACTTTGTCCCAAAGCCCTTCTTCAGTGGAATACCAGATTAAAAGCACGCAAAATTGACCTCACCTGTGGAATCCATAATACTCAAACATATGCATACCACAAATTGCCTTCGCCGGTAGAAATTAGCGGTGTGACAAAGCACAGATGATCTATACTGAATTATTTCACCGAAGAAATGTCACAAAGAAGGCCTTTCATACTCTAACCGGTGCTGAATCCATCCCAAATTAATCATGTCACAAACTGAAAATTTCCTAAAATACTGAAACAAAGAGATACCAAGACGAAATCCAAAAAACCGAAATAAAAAAAAAACAAACTAAAAGCGGTGATTTGGAGCCAGTCAAAAAACGAGGACATTGAATAGGAAAGCAAACAACAGATGGGGCGCAGGAACATGCCTACATAAAATGACACATAAAATAAGCCCGACCAACCAGGCTACGACCAACCAGGCTACGCAGAAAAAAAAACACACACCTGCATGCATAAAGCGAAAAACAAAAAAACCTGGTCCGCGAGGCCAGGCGCGGGGGCAGGCTCCGCCATCGGTTCCAACTCTTGAGGAGGATTCTGCTCTGGGTCTTGCTGCGCTCCAGCAGGAGCCGGCGGGTCAGAAAGAACATTAGGTTGATCGGCCATACAGATAGCGGGCTGCTGGCCGTTGAAAAAAGCGCAAAAGACGACTGTCTTTGTGTGACAGGCCAAATGGTGCAAAGCATTACCGACGCTAAACGGGCGAGTGTGATGGAATAATTAACAGCATGTTTTGCAATGGGCTAATTCATTATGCAGCGAGAATAGTATGTGAGCTTGTGATACACCCGTAGATGATGAAGAATTCAAGGCATGATTGATCAGGTAAATTCAAGTAAGCAGTACTTATGTTAATTACCCGATCAATGAAGCCGAGCGGAGTACACCATCCATGACCAATTTATCAGTTTCAGGCTGTAGGCGTTGATCAGCATCATCGAGAAAGTATCTGGGAGTTGCTGTCTTTTCACTGAAATATTGAGGTAAGTTTTACATGACAGATAATAGCCTGACAGCTGATATTTATTTCTCCTTTTAGTGCTGCTTAGTGTCTTCTCGGTGTTGTTTATCGTTTACCGCCAATTTACATGTTTTCTGCCGCCAGCTCCATATGTTGCAATCGTGTTCCCGCAACCGGTAAGATACAAACCGCAAGCAAACAGTCGGGGTGTTCTGAAAACACCAACTTATTCTATTGAGCTAGAGTGGCGGAAGGCGGCATTCAGCGATAGCAGCTAGGTCTGCACAAAGTGTGAGCCAGCAAGTCTTGCGAGCTATTCCGGTCAGCGCAAATATTACTTTCCGAGTTCCCCATCGGCAGTCGTACCCAAAACACTTTATCGAAGTGACCATTTCACTTATCATTTATCTACATTTTGACAAATCCGAGCCTTTCATTATAGCAGATCAAGTGTCACACACAAGAACCTAGTCTATGACTTTTGTCACAATGAGAACAGCTCAGAGGTTAGAGCGTTCAACCGGTATTCTGGAAGATCATGGGTTCAACTCCCGCTGGGGAACAAAATATTTTTTTTTTCGATTACTTCGACTTGAGAACGCTTCTTCATTTAAAATACTCTATAACTCTGGTTAGCCTACGTTAGCTTGGCTATCTTGTGGTTAGCCTTTTCATAATTTGGGGCTAGGGATCCTAGCTCGAATGGCTCGCTTGACTGGCTGGCTCAGTTGGCTGGCAAATTATCTACATTCCCTGAATAGCTAGCCGCTGTTCATCAATGGACAAGATATTTGCAGTTCTATATCGGAGTGAGCATTTGAAGCTTCGGTTACAGTAGCGGTGCACAAGGAAGTTTATTTTACCCGATCAATTTGTTCATTCGTCAGTTTATTTATGTATTTCTTTATGATCATGTAAAGCGCATTAGATCATATCTAAATAAATTTTTGCGCTGTATAAATAATGAAGTTATTATTATTGTTATTATTAATAATAATAATAATAATATTATTATTATTATTATTATCATCATCATCATCATATGTCAAGTTGCATTTACGGTGGTCTGCTGTTTGCATCGAGAATTCATTACTTGTTTGCGTGACGTACAGTACATTGCAGTTCAAGACAAATAAAATAAATTATCTTTGAAATCAGTTTTAATGCCATGACAGAAAAAATTATACTGTGATCAATTGGTCACACTGCAGTTAAAATAAGTTTTACTTTGCTATCTATATTTACTGCCGTAATAAAGTAAAAATGATTTCAATTTAACACTGTGTTGAAATTAAAATGACATTAGCTTACTACCATTATGAAATCGTTCCACAAAAAAGTCAAATCGTTCCATACAAGTATAAATAGCTACATACCAATTGTTGCCAGTTCCATTGCTGCCAGCAGCCTCAAATGATCTTGGAAATTTAAATAAGGCACCGTTTCCGAAGGTAAAAAGAAAAAAAGATGTTAGCTTGAATACTTTCAAACTAGGAAGTGAAGAATCAAATTGGAATGCAGTCAAGGAAGATACTAATTTGTGTAAACTCGTTCCGAGAATAATAATAATAATAATAATAATAATAATAATAATTAAAAAATCGTTCCGTGACACAAACCTTGAGTACGTCGTTTTTCTTTAAGCAAAGTTTTCTTGCCTTTTAATGAGCAGGATAATCTGAATAAATTTCCCCCCCCCCCCCCCCTTTAACTGTGGAACGATCTGATCTTTTTTGTGGAAGGACTGACTAAGGTACATTAATTGTTTTCTTTTAGTCGTTGTGGCGTAAATCCCGAAAATTCTCTTGACGATGAAAACGGAGAAACAAACACTAACAATAACACCAAAACTATCGATAACTGAGTAAACGCACCCCTTCCCACAATCTCGCAAGACATCACCATAAATACAACAGCTAATGTTTATTAAGTATATAAAAAAGAAAACACTCGATATCAACAATATTAACACTAAGTAAACTAATTAACAATAGAGAGCTTTAGATTGGACTACGAGTACGAGATTGAGTACGAGTACAACTTTTCAATTCTAGTTTTCAGGCTTCACGTTATCACAACGCATACCCATTTCATCCCATGAGCTACTCTCTCTACCTAAAACGAACGCGAAGAAGAAGGGCTCTGAAAATGTCGCTGGTCTGAAATTCGAAAGTTGTACTCGTACTCAATCTCGTACTCGTAGTCAAATCTACAGCTCCCTAATTAGACTACTCGCCCTCGTTTTCTACGAGCAGATAGTCAACGAGGCGCAGCCGAGTTGACTATCGCTCGTAGAAAACGAGGGCGAGTAGTCTAATTGTTTTAGTATAAATTTACCGTAGTCTCATTGCATAAAAGGAAAAAGCATGTCAAGTAACGCGTAGAAAAGAACTGTTTTATTATGTTACATCAGGTTCAAACGTGATGCGCGATGTGCACTGATACGTAACTATTGACCATCAGCAGATAGAAACGGGTAATACAGCCAATCAAATTAACGGTTCACAATAGACTACGGTAAATTTGTACTAATTTTAAATATTCTACATCAATCTTATACTTGAAAATTATTACAATTGCTAAACTAATACGATTCCGAACTTTAACTTAAGTAATTTCAAACCTAGATAGTAATATTAGCACACGAATACGAACTAATTATTTGCAAATTATATTGAGCAGTTCACTATGCAGTTCCTTTTCACAATCCTTGTCTTTTTTTAACCAACACCACAAAATCCGAACCGACACCACTAACCTCCTTTTCTTCCTTTTTAGTTCAAACCTAGCCCTGGGTCTTCACGTACTTTTCTTTATCTTCCAGCCGGCGTTTTCTCCCCCAGCTCATGGGGCGCTTACCATTGGACCAAAAATTTCGAATTTTTCCAGGACAAATGGTACAGAAATTTCCTTGGAAAAGTTCCAGAATATCCGGAAATTGTTGAGTTTCCGAAAAGCGAACCATTCAACCAAAAATCCCGGAAATTCCGGGATAAAATTCGAATGGAACGGAAATTTCCAGGAAAAAATTTTTCGAAAATTTGGGTATACCTTACGAGGTTGTCCTCTTTTTCGGAATTTATGCAAATTCCCAATTTTCTACTCATCTAGTTCTTTTAGCCGCGATCACAGTGAGTTGGTCATCTCACGCAAGGATGACGGCGACGAGCATTCGATAAAACAAACACTTTAGAACCTTTCTACTTATATGTCGATAAATAATAGCTACAGCTAAATTCGTGAACAAAGCGTTTTATGAAAATACAGCCCCCGTGGTGTACTTGTTTGTTTTGCATACGTTGGCTGGGAAATGTACAAAGATTTATAACGCGTGCAGAACCATTGTACGACTCATTAAACCCCTTGTTTTGCGGCGTTTTCGCTGCCGTCGTGGTTTGTGTAAGGTCC
>CM042758.1:10993707-11009922 GCA_022496165.2 Catalaphyllia jardinei | reverse complement strand
ATAATAATAATAATAATAATAATAATAATGAATTTGTATAGCGCTAAAAATTCAGTCCCAGTCCTGATATTAAACAAAACTATAATAAAATTCGCGAACGCGATTGTCTATCAGCAGCCAGATTTGAGCATTTATCACATACGGGACAAAATTACTGAATGCTGATTGGCTGAGACAGAGGACATTTTTTTTAATCACGAGGGCACTTTTGGTAATCAAGAGAGTATGATTACTTGATGCTGATTGGCTGAGCACGCCTGTATTAAGTTGGTTTCCCGCTTCTGAACGGATTTTGAAAAGGAATTTCAGAAACGCTTCGCTTTTGAGTTTGATCTAAACACGGTTATTTCATCGTAACGTGAAAGAAAATCAACATGCAGCAAAGCGCAGTCTTTTGGTGGAAAAGCAAAAGGATTTTTCCGACTAATCAAAGGGCCTTGAGAGCCAGCTCATTCTTGTAATGGACAATTTCATTGTGCCTGTCATTGCTGGTCATCTGAACCAAAGGGGAAAGAAAAGAATGATTTGGATAATATTGTAATGGGGTACTGGTATTTTTTTATGAATGAGCATTATGATAGTGTGAGTTAAGGAGGCTCTAAAGGGTTTTTCGTTGCTGCAGTGTTTGTGAAACGATATGGAAGATTACAAAGAAGGACATTTAATGGTGTGGGCAAGCTATATGTCTCCTTGCAACTCTATTACTGGGCTATACTTTGAGGGTACTTTTGACGTCATATCAGTTACCATGGCAACGCACAAGGTGCACAAAAACGTCCACTAAATGTCAGTTTTGTAAATTATCTGAAAAACTAATTCGGCGACCTACCATTTTTCTTTCTTTATTGGAAAGTTCCCTAAATTCTTTAACTTTTCAGACAGTAATGAAAAAAGTTATCTAATGGAATTAAATATATTAAAAGAAAATGCGATTTATGGCTTACAGAAAATTCTACTACATAATTTTCTTCGAAACTTTTATATTTCAAAAGGCATCGTGAATGGTGCGTGCATGCAAAAACAAGATAAGTCACCGAGCAAAATTTCGAGCTAGAACCAATTTTTTCTGCAGCTTTTGCTTCCGGTTCGCGCGATTTTACGCAAGTATTTAATGTCCGGTGTGCTAATTTTGATTCATTCAGCTGACGCGTGTGTTTGCGCGCGAGCGTGCAGCTAAAAACCCTTTCGAGCCTCAACTGTATTCAAGTAACGAACTACAGAGGTGGGGGAGGGGGGGGGGGGGTAAAGGGGGCATGCTCTGTGGAAATAAAATTGAAATTTTCGGAAAGTCAGAAATTATATTTTGGGGTAATGGAATACCTTCCGTCATTATTCATACCGTTACAGTACACTTTACAGTAATTATCTGGAGGTGACTGCCCATTCAGAGCCTATTTTTTTGGCCCATATCCCGTGCTTTGAAGGCCAACCTTTTGCATTTGACTCTGTGATATTGATAGCGATATTCAGATAATTTGCAACAGCTTGCATTATATTATCAGCTCATGTTCCTTGCCTTGCCATATTCACATAGTTCTGCCAAGAGTATTCATGGTTGCTTTACAACTCAGGGTGATGCAGAAGATGCTGAACTCCAAGAGGGCGTATATACAAATATAATGATACTCAGTGGTGCTATATAGCTGGCATGAGACCCCATGGAAAAAAAACAGTATCCATCTCCCAATACATTGACTGGAATTCTACCAAGTTTAGATAATCTGGACTCCAATAATGAAACTGAATTGACTTATTTGGCGCATGGAGCATTCTTGTCTTTATTTACTTGAGTGAAAGGCCCAGGATCCTCCTCTACAGGCGATCGGCTACCCAAAATATTTGTCCACAAGAGCACGTTAATATCTTCAAACCATGTTCATCAGTATTAACCCAGGCAACTGACTTTTTGTGTTTCGGGTTCTTGTTTGTACAAAAAGCAAACAAAGTCTTAGTTGTTTTGGGCAGCAATAATATATAGATTGATAATCTTTTTTATTCAAGCTCGACCTCTGCTTTCTTGATGATCACATATGCCACAAAATTCATTCAGATTTAACCTATGGTAAGCACAGCTTTTTTGCACAAGTGTACATGAAGCTTTGATGACTGTGGCACAACTTTAATTACAACTTTTTAAACTCTTACATTAGACGCTTTATTTAGGTTGTGAGAATTCTTGACAAAAATTAACATAAATATCGTAACGAGATCTGTACGGTTTCTTTATATATTTTACCTGTGCTGATACTTCATTTGCTTTAGGAGCATTTAAACATCTAACTGGCAACTAACATCAAAACAGCGTCATATAAAATATCTTGTTGTCATGAATTAATCGTGATGTGATGCGGTCGCGTTCAAAGGCCGTGAATACTCGATGAGAGGTTTTCGCATGAGTGACGAATAGTTTAATGTGTCGGCCTCAGCGCGTTTTTAAAAGAGAAAAGTTTGGCAAAATACTCCAATCTAGTAGCTCATGTTGACTCATCCCTCTACAATTCGCCAACGACCAGTTCGCCAACGTACGAAGTCGATCGCCAACGTCGAATGTCAGTTCGCCAACGCGGCTAAAGTCGTTAAACTACAGAATACAGGGCCACTTTTTGCCCTTACACGCATATCAATTATTCATCGTTCTTTTATCCGCTGCCGAGCCAAACAAGCCGGTAAATATGTGAACCCAGCACTTACCGCCATACAACTTATTCCTCGTTCTTTCATCCACTGCCGAGCCAAACGAAAAAGTATTTTGGACGTTGGCTCCCGAAGTAACTGAGTGGCATAAAAGCATTGGCGAACTGACATTCGACGTTGACGAATGGCCTTCATACGTTGGCGAGCTGACTCGTTGGCCGCGAAACGATCGGTATTCCCTAAATGACATAAAAGCATCTTCCACATAAACTTCACTCGCAGCACTTCACTTTCCAATGGAAACTACTAGCTTATGTTCAGTGAACAAGATGTTTTTATTTCTCGATGCTCTTGTGTTCACTGTGTGATCGATCACTCAACTCGTCCACATGTGTTGCTGCTGCCTGTGGGTTGGAGAAGAGCAACTTATTTGCCAAGAAGTTAAGGGCAGCTTTGACTTGATAAACTTGATAACACTGCTTTTGATTGATCTCATGTGACTAGTAGCCATCTCAAGCAACTTTTAACGAGATTTTTTTGTCGTTTGTATTGTAAATACTTTTAAGCAGATTGTAAAGTAATTTGTAAAAGCAGATTGCGAAGCAGTTGATACGAGCGAGCCTCAAGCCTGGATCGAAGTTATTGGTAGTGACAGTATCTTGGCGGCTTCTATTGATGTGTGTTGTAAGTTGAAAAGCTCCAAAGGAAAAAGCACAATAGTAAAGTAATGATTACTTACCAATACGAAAAAAAAAAAACAAGCGCCCTTCCAATATGGCTGCCTCGATCTTCTTCATGGCCTGCCTCGTGCAGCAAAGCGTGTCAAAAAATCGTTCTGGGTACCCTTGGGCTTGAAGATTTTAGCTTCTTTACTAGTATTAATGTTGTATACTTAAGAAATGCCGAAATTGTGATTTGATGTTACTTTTTTTTATTTATTAGTCTGTAGAAACAGTTAGATTCTTGCACATGTGTATGTCAGGTTTATTACTCGGGCTTTCCAAAGGAAACGCCCGAGTTGAAATTTCGGCTTCGTTTTTTTTTTCGTTCAGCCACAGTTTGCAATTCTGTAATTAATACGCATGCGCGGAAATTTTACTGATGAGCACATGGCATGGTGTAATGGCGGACGGAGAAGAGTTTATGCGGTGGAAGCCGAATACCGGTCGTTTGGCCAACGACCAGTTCGCCAACGTATGAAGTCGATTCGCCAACGTCGAATGTCTGTTCGCCAATGCTTATATACCAGTTACTTCGGGAGCCAACGTCCAAAATACTTTTTCGTTTAGCTCGGCAGTGGATGAAAGGAGGAATAAGTTGTGTGGCGTGAAGTGTTGGGTTCACATATTTAGCGGCTTGTTTGGCTCGGCAGTGGATAAAAGAACGAGGAATAATTGATATGCGTGTAGGCAAAAAGTGGCCCTGCATTCTGTAGTTTAGCTGTGTTGGCGAACTGACATTCGACGTTGGCGAATCGACTTCATACGTTGGCGAACTGGTCGTTAGCGAACTGACTCGTTGGCGAAACGACCGGTTAAAGACCGTGGAAGCCGGATCGGCACAAATGCTGCGTACGGATACAAAACGGATACAAAATGTGCTCACAGCGTTCGCGGTAGACCCACACTAAAAGATGAGGAACGCTTTCGGAACGGGTTGGTCCGCAAACCTTACGAGAGATCTCTTTATGAGCGAACATTTATGAGTGAACCTTTCATCGAGAAACATGCTATATCAACTGAGTTATGTAATGTTAATCGAGAGAAGCATAAACTAAAGTCTCATCGTGTATGAAATCAGATGTTTTAGAATTAGACGAGGATACATTGGCAGAACATTTGCTATTTATAAACAATGTAACATTAACATATGAGAAGGATACTTTCTTAGTAACAACTGTTTGTTAATTGGTAGCGCATTAGTGACAGTGATGAGTATTCACTTTGATTACTAATCTTTCGCTTAATTCGTCATGTGGTTTATCTTTCATGTTCAAGTTACTGTTGTCAATTTTTTATACGAAGATAAATGTTGTAACATTTGCAATTAATCAATGATGTAAAGTGAAATTCACAAAAGGATACTTTCTTAGCAACATGTATTTCTTAATTTGTCACACATTAGTATATTAAGTGATAAATTAAGTATTTTTATTTCTCAACTTTCGTGTTAAGTTCCTGTTACAGTTGTAAATTTTTATAAGATGAAATGATTCACAAAAGATAATCTGAAATTTAACGAACTATTAATTCTTTACAAATAAAAATATTTTTATCATTCATGATGGATGACAATTTCTTCTATGCCCACAGAAGAAAAAACACTATTCACTCTGCAGTAGCTGATAAAGAACAAAAGACGACAAAAGACTCTAAGTTCACAGCCAACTAGAACACACAATCACTCTAACCAATAAAAACTTCTTAAACTGACGTATACTAGCCCTGTAACTCCAAATCCAAACTACCAAATTGGAGACTAATTGTACAAAATAGGCCATAATATATTACAAGGGATCATGAAAAACATCCTCAACCCAAAATATTCATAGTTCAAATGCTAATAACCTTGACCAATGACTTTTACAATTCTTTTCCTGATAAGAAATAACAGCATTTGGTTTTCAAAGTTACAAAGTGTAATCTCCCTAACACTTTATATTAAACCTGTTATGGATTACCAGCAACCTTAACCTGGAACCATCTGTTAACCCGCCACAACTCTCTAAGCCAGCCAAAAAATTTTTACTCAAGTAGAAACTCAAAAAAGATAATAATGAAATAAATGGTTGCTAGTAAAATGTTTGAAACGATAGCCCTTAATATATGGGGGGCATTATCTCCCCCAACCAGCCCAGGAACATGTCTTCAGCCTACATAACAACTATCAGTTTCAACTTGTATACATAAGTAATAACCCTGCATTTTCAACATACCGATACAGAAACAGTTACAAGATAAACCATCATTACAAAAAAAAAAACCTTGCGAAACTACGAGCAACAAAACCAGAGTTTCTCTCCAACATAAAGCCCGAGTGAACGCAAATATGCGTCTAGTCAAAGTTAATTTTCCATTCACTAAGAGGGAGGTAAGCGGCGAAAAGTGTCATTTCCGTCTACGGTCGACAACTTCCGGGACACATTTCAATCCCTACGGTACTCATTCATTGCGTCATATGACGCAAAGAATGAGCTTAAAATGGGTTGATTCGCAGCCTGAAAAACGTTTGAGTGGGGACGGCTGGTGTTGCACGAAGCATAGGCTAGAATTACAGAACTTCATGGCCGCCAAACTGAAAGTTAATTT
This sequence comes from Catalaphyllia jardinei, assembly GCA_022496165.2. Lineage (NCBI taxonomy): Eukaryota > Metazoa > Cnidaria > Anthozoa > Scleractinia > Caryophylliidae > Catalaphyllia > Catalaphyllia jardinei. Next base: position 11,003,980 of record CM042758.1, on the reverse strand, counting down.
CTTCGTCAAGTTTGCTTCGGGTTGTCTTATTAGTATTACAGCTCACCTTGTCGGCGTAAAAACAACGTAAATTGTATTAGTTTTCATAGTGGAAAGGAAAATTTTGGATTCAAGAAGTTATTAATTCTCGTTTGGACACTTGTTTACGTCTTTCATCGATCGATGAAGTAGTTTCACGCCGTTGTAAGCTTCGCAAAACAGGTGAATAAAATGAGATTGCTTAAAGTTTTGTTTGTAAAGAAATTGCTTTGAGTGAATTGAACCAAGTTGCCGTGTTTTGCTTACTATTACAGTAAGCTTTCCCTGTGCTACTGCTAGCCTGTTAAATAATGACAACCGGCAAACCTTTTTTCGCGACGGCAAGACCTTGAAAGTTGTCCTTTGTACAAAATTTTGCCCTTTATGTGATAAACAAGTAATCGCAAGTGCTCTCGGACAACTAAGGATCAATTTCACTTGTATTTTCAAAGTTTTCCAAATTGCCCTCGTCGCCTCGGGACTCGGGCAATTTTGTGAAAACTTTGAAAATACTCGTGAAATTAATCCTTAATTGCCCTCGGCCCCATGCAATTACATATACTAATTGAACAGTTGCACACTTCATGCTTGTAATTTGGACAGTAGGCGCCATTTTGCGCGCGCTGATGCGGTGCACTTTGTTGAGTAAACTGCTGGGTTTTCAGCATTCATAACATCGTGTCGTCCAATTCAGTCTGTAATCATACTTGTGATTAACCAATGGGACTCCCGCTTCGATTTTGGTAATCACTTGTATGATTACAGACCAAACTACTGTTTGGCGGTTTTGTGTAAATGTTTGGGTAAATTTGGACATTTTGGGAAAGATATTTTTTTCCTCAAATCATAGGTTAAATTAAGGAAAATATGAAATAGTGAAGATTTGATGGATTTGGAAAATTGAAATTTGAAGTGAAGAGTTAGTAGACAAATACCAAACAGTCCCCTACCAACCTGGTGCTCTCATTTCGGGTGGTCAACTGTCTGGTAGTGTTTCCAAACCAATTTTAATCCCACCAATTCCCTTTTAATAATAATTCAAATTTCACTCCTTTTCGCGTGTACCCCGCCTGCGCCTTAAAAGGATCTCTCCCAACCACAATGCTTTGTGAGCCTCTGTTGATGATTTCATTTCGGCCGTGGGCCTGACACGTGGGGAACGTTTAACGTGGTTCAATAGGCTGAAGAGGACCACAACGTTTCTTGAAATATGGTGAAGAAAGATCAATTGTGTGCGATTGCACTCATGAAGAGAATATACATGCCTTAGGTTTTAGTCAAATTGGCTGCTATGGCAACCAGCCACAGCCTTTTCAAATATGAAGTAATATGAAAATGTCAAAAAACCCTGCCAAATATGAAGTAGTAATTAAACAATACCTGCGTTCAATACTGGGCATAAGTGACGCAGGCTAGCGAAAAGTTGACTGATGAAGAACAGTTCTTTCAGTTGCCTCTGGTACCACAAGTTCAACTGATTAATTTCTCTCCAAACAAAAAATAATAATAAAAAAATAATAAATTGCAAAATGACTTGTCAGATATCAGCACCGATGATTTAAGAAAGAGTTTGTGGCGGTTTAAGACCTCAGCAAAGCAAACGCACAAGTTCAAGTTTCAAGTTTATTAAGAAAATAAACAAAATACAAAATATGATGTACCACTGCTCGCAGTTAGCTACAGCTATTCGAGGCGAGCAGTGGCTTGACACATTAAATTAAATATTATTATATAACACTCGGTAGAATAATTACAATTACAATACAATTACAACACAAAAAGAAGGATAAGTCTTTTCTTTTCAACATACAAAATATGCGAATTTAGATGGTAGATCAGTAAAATGAAGACATTATTTAAGGATGTAAACCCTGCCTTAAACGAAATTTCGGTGGAAACTTTTTCTTTACTAGCCTTTTATAGATTTTTCCAGCAGACTTTAAGATAGGTCTGTATATTATCAGTTTTTCACAGCTAGTTGTCATAATTAGGTTCCAGTCGTTCTCTTAACTATTTAAATCTTATTGTATTATATCCAACCGTCACTTCTGAGGATGTATGTTGAGGCATACGAAACGTTAAGTCATTAATCATAACAATTACAATTTACTCAAATGTAATTGGTGCACAAACTGCTGTATTTTGCTCTAATTTATCTACCCTTTTTACCTCGTGCCACCCTCCGGGGTAAGAAGAGGTTTTATCAAAGGCGGATCAATAACACTTCTTAGAACAAACTCTTCAAAAACGACATTTAAAGAGTACCTTTCAAACTCTAAACGACGCCTCGAAGCACGCGGGTATCCAAAGAAATATATAGAAGGTTCCCTGTCAGAGGTCACCTTTGACTCAAGACAATCGGCTCTTAAACCACAAAAACATAAAACTGCAGAGAGACTATTGTCTTTTGTCACTACATACTACCCTGCGGTAAAGAAACTTAATGGATGGAAAACTGGAGTTTCATAGAAAAGCAGCTTCTACTGAAAACATTTTTTTTTTAACTCCTCCGATCATACCTTACAAAAGAGGTAAATCTCTAAAACACATGCTTGCAAGAGCAAAACTATAATTTGAAGGCTTTGATAAAGCGGCGCAACCACAAAAACCACATTGTGAGTCCATGTAGGCCTGTCTTTGCTTTTTCTTTCGAGTTAAATGGGTGTAATCGGATAGTCGGCTGTAATCGGACAGTTAGAGCCAATCATCATATCCTAAGTCCTCTCCACTAAATCCACCAATCACAACATCGATTGTAATCACTATAGTAACCAATTCAAGAGACTGACTTTGTAAAATTGTGAGGGTTTAGTCTCCAGTGACTGTTTTGAACTTTTTATTATGACATTAAAATGACTATTACATGTAAAAGCTCTTCTTCACTATTACATGTAAAAGCTCTCCCACTTCGCCGTCGTCCGATTTTGTTTATCACTCGTACGATTACAAACCGAATTGGACTCCACCAAGTGCTGTTACCATTATTAATCAAAGTTTTGCATATTATTTTGGGATCGGTTTCTTACAAGAACTAACTAAGCATGATTCGTAGCATCGATATGGTTAATGACCGCTTCGTTTTCTGAGCAACGGTCTCGGGCCGAGACAACTTAAAAAATAACCTTAAAAACCGTATTACTGGATCATCTACCCTGTATAGTACCAGACGTGCAGTAAATTGGTAACGGCGGAGAGAAGAGCATCGAGCACTGCCACAACAACAACAACAACAACAAGCAAAAGAACTTACATTTCACCCCAGAGTTAGAAATTACAATTTTATAGAGTAAAAACAGAAGATAATAGGGGTGCTTTTCTACTTGTTTAGGTAAGTGGCTCAAAACAAACAAACAAAGACATTCACAGTAAAATATAAAATAGCGAAATGAACATAGTTAAGCTAATTACCAGTAGACTGAATTCGATGCAGTACCCAAATAATTGAATTCCTGAAACAGGCTATATTCCCGTGTCCACTTAGAGGGAAAAGCGAGGGTGGAAAGTCTAAGTAAGCATGCGATTATCGCCTTAACTAGATTTATGTTTGTTTGAAATGATTTCATCCCAATCTGGGTAATACAGTTCCTTCATTCGCTTGGCGTGCTCGTCAAGGTTCTTTGCTTTATACTTGATGAGTGATGCAAAAGGACTTTCGGCACAATCCCAGGCGATCGCAGCGATGAAAGCAAACAGTGCCGCATCTGCTAGACAAGGCTTTTCTCCAAACAGGAATTTCTTGTGGCCCAAGATTTCAGAAGCCGCAAGCAAATCTCTCTCACCCAGTCTATACACATCTTCCTCCGAGTGTCGACCAATGCCGTGAGCCCACAGATCTTTTTTGCATTTTCTTTGTACTATGTAAAATACCAGATGATTTACTGGGAAGAAGAGATGGCCAAACCACCTCTTTCGGACGATTGGTGCATAGTGAGAACACTAACGGTAGTATAACGCGGTCCTGTAACGGGCATAACAATAAAAAGGAGCGTGAAATGAGTTAATCGTCCTCAAATTCTAATCTGGGAACTACTTGTCCTGCAAAGTTTCTTTTCGAAATGTTTTGAAACTTGAATCCTAGTTAAGGTGAAGCCTCAGTATTGCATTGCGCATCTCTGCTGCGCACGATTATTACGTCATTAGCGCGCGCAAATGAACGCGTGCACGTGCAAACGTAAGAAATTTCATGGCGTACAATTTCATACACCATGGTCCCCGAGCATGCGCTCATGAGCCATATTCGGTCTTAGAATTTAAACAGCGATCAAATTATCAACAAAGAATTAAGTGGAATTTTACCTTAGCTTGATTTATTTGTCCTTCCCAAGCCGCAACAACGAAAGATACCCAACGTCCAAACGTCCTCGCGGTTCCAAAGAACTTAATCATTCATGCTTCGCTTCTTGACAGAGCCGCAGGATGAGCAAAACATTCCGAAACTGCCTTCCCAGTCAGACGGGCTGGTCGGCGTCCAAAACTCGCTTTCGAAAGTTTAAACTTGAATACGTAATATTGAAGAGAATATAATGCCTTGTACGTTGTTTCCGAGGTTCCCAACGTGGTTAAACATTGGTCAAAATGTGCCTTATTTCCAGAACCCGTGACACATTGAAATAACGACGAGCTAGACTATTCATTGCCCAATCAGAAAATAAGAAAACCACTTGGGCTATTCTTCTTTTAAGCCTGCTTTTTGGTTAATTATGTCTTAGATAAGACGATTTCACCGCTTAAAAGTAAATTCTACCGTTTTTCAGCACATTTAGCGAGGGAAAAGAAAAATTACGTGAGCCCTCAGATTGAGCCGCTGACTGTATGAAATTGTACGCCATGTCGCACCAGCAAGGCTTGACAGCGAAATAAAAACTCGTTTTCTCTTAAACGAGCATGGTGACCTATACTTTTTATTGCATAATAATAGCGCCCATGTTATCCTCTAAAAAAATATTTAAAAAAATTATCGGAAGGAAAAAAAAAAGATATAGCTGAAAGCGTGCACAAAACCGTTACTCTAGGATGTAAATTATGACCACGAAAACATCGACTCGACGAACGCATTTCGTCCACCTCGTTTTAAATGGTGCGATTTTTCCCACAAATTTTATATGATATTGTTCCATATGTTCCATATTTTCTTCCTGTCAAGTTGTCTTCCGAGTATTACTTCGATAAACTGTACTTTCAGCTACCGCAAAATGTAACCTGGACCAATGAATAACGCGCGTGATTAGCACGAATACAGGCATAAATGGGGCAAGATTAGCCCATCATATCTCTTTTGCTAGAATGGTGACCTATTTTTTTTATTGTTTTCGAAACAGTGCTTTGTAGGGAACATTCAGAGAAAGTTTAAAAAAATTCATCGGTAATTTTTATTTCTGAGGAATCACCGTAATAGAGGGGAACCTTAAGCTTTATGAACCTCGACAAAGGTCTTTGTTGTATGTTTTTGTGCTGTGCACAAAACACAATAGCTGTTTGGTTACGTAATTCTTGCACAGTGTATGAACGCAAAACAAAAGACCTAAGCAAAAAAGAATATAAATCTTGGAACTTTTTTGTTCTTTTGACGTTTGACTGAATTCCGGGCTTCATAACCATTCCCCTCTATCAACTCTCCTTGAACAAATGTTCACTTTGAAAAACGTACGTAGAAAAAAGCGAAATGTTAAAGCGTTCACGATTCACGAGCTATTCCAGGAAGTAATGTACCTGACTGTTCCTTGAGGTAAATCGTCTTCAGACGTTAAGGATGCTTTTTCCCGATATCTTAGCTTCCGTAAATGAAAACGAGAAGTTGCTGAAGTTGATAGTAATAATTATAATTTTAATCATAATTTTAAGATGGCTATAATAGTTAACGTACCTTCTCGATTAAAAGCCAGGGCCCGAATAAATGCCAGGTGGGCCAGGTAGATTCGTAAATAATCAAGACCCCCGAGGAATTTATAATCAAGACATAATAAACTTAAGGTTTAACTGTAAGGTATTTTGTCCTCAAAAATACTGAAGGAAAATTTGAAAAAACTCCAGGCTCGAATAAACTGCAAAAGTCAAATAAATCTCCGGCCCTGATCTCGAGTTTGAAATAAACGCCTGGGGTGTTTAATTGGGAAAATATGATGCAATGAGTTTGACCGACCGTTATAACCGAAATACGTTTTTGAGAACTGAACAATATCTAAACGTTCGTTGTTGGAAGACCATTTAGCAATATTTGATATGATTTCTGTCTATGAACCCAGTCTATGGACCACAGCGTGGACTTGATCCATAGAACACTCTTGTGGAGGTAGTCGTAAGAGCGGGAAAACGTCGTGCATTGCGCAGCTTTCTGCGCATCCCCAGTAGCCCTACCTGTGGTCTCAGGTCATTATGCAAGCTGCAATGTTTTGCAATGGTTCGAAACAGCGGAGGACTGTGATCCATTCCATTGAGTGCCTATGTGAACCAGTCCATGAACAATCCATGTAGACCCAGTCACTGGACCACTGTACCCACACTTCAACGACCATTCCATAGACTGTTTTCATTTTGAAACACAACCCCTTGCTGTCTATGTGAACCCAGTTCAGGGACCAACAGAGCGAACCCAGTCCATGGGCCACCTCTGTTGACCCAGTTCATCCATCACCATGTGGATCCTTTCCACTACGACCCTTGAGCAGCTCAGTATAGTCGGTGAACCACTTCATCCAATCCATAGAACACCTAAAGGTCATCACTGATTCTCGAAGGGAAATTTTACCTGTCAGTATAAAGGGTGGACTGTGGACTGTGGCAGGGATACAAGTGCATGTAACTGAGCAACATGTATAGGTGATCAAACTTATTTCATGATTTTGACTGCAATTTGGAATAAATAAGCACGAGTAAATTTCCAAAGACATAAAAGCCTTTGAAAAAGTTAAAAGTGTATTTTTTATTCTAAATTACACAAGAAAAATCACTTGATTACTTGTTAGTAATATACATGTTCATGCAATTTAATTCCAACTCCCTACACTCAGTTTCAACATTTTGAACGGCATGGTGTTAATTGACGTGCTCTCAGCCTGCGGTCGGTATATGCTTTTTAATTGTTCCTATTCTATGTGATGGCTGATAGCTAGTTTACTTGTTTGGTTCATTTCTTTAGATGGGTTACGTCGTATTCCAAAGAAAAGGCGTAGGTGTCCTGCTTGTTCTAAGCCTCAGGGGAAACAATAGGCATTAGAAAGCAAAGGGATTCTGATTTAAAATGAAAACTGTTCAAACCGAGATCTCAACTTAGTAATAACCTCAACATATTGCAAACCATTTTCATCCTCATCACTCTACTCCAGGTCGGGAAAGCGTAGACGTTGGTGATCCACCCTTCCACCCTTGACCCAATGAGCAGGTCGGACTTAACCTTGCTGTCAACCCCCAAATCGTTTATTCACTCCGGCTGCTACCGCTCCTTATAACTCTCTTCTTCCCAATCTCAGTTACTAAATCCGTAATTATCCTTATAATACTGAATCGACGAACATGTATATTATTACTAACATGTAATTAAAAAAACTCTAAAATCCATGATAAAACAACCAGATACTGTAATCTCAATTTAAGCTGTCCTCGGTACAAGTGATGCACGAAAGGTGGCCGGAGGTTCACTGTTAGAGCTACTCAAGATGGAACAAGATTAACGTAGATCTTAAGCGTAGTTCAAGCACAAAGCATTTTAAAGGATTCAATTTAAAAAAGTCAATTTAAAAAAAGCAAGTTATTACCCAATGTTTTACTAATATCTAGAGATTTTATATTTTTTACATTAGTCATATTGCTAGGTTGTACACAGTATTTTTAAATAATGTTTTTTTGTATTTATTTCGAGGGCCATTAGCTTATCAGTTTAGTTACTGTCAAATGTTACCCTCTCAAATAAAGTCTACTTTACTCTACTCTCTACTCTACTCTACGTTCTCCAGTAAACAGCCACTGTTGTACCCCCAGGCCGGCTACCCCATTTAGCCGCTGAAAAAATTGCCTTGATTTTCTTAGCCAGATTCCTAATTCTCTAATTCCGGAAAACGTCTCATTGGACGAGAAATCTTTCGTTCAAGTCCCATCAGACGTACAATCGAATAGGGATTTCGCCTGCAGTGTAATTAAATTACAACAACAGAGACTAGGAAGTATAATGATGCCGGGCCTTCTGCCCAGGAGAGAGCGACTTCCGAGCGTCTGATTGCGGAACGTCTATGTGCTACCGAGACAAGCGGTATGCCAACAGGAGTTACTCATCCTGATCGAAACTCTAGTTCTAACCGAAAAAAAAATCACAATAGCAAGCACAGTTACAAATTCGCCATACCGGCGAGCCTCACAGACATGCATGTATCAGTACAGAAAAAAAAAGTCACACTGTTAGGCATTATTAGTACAAAGAATTCGCCAACTAGATAGGCATTATCAGTTCAAAGTTACTTCGCTGCCAAGCCCCGCAGACAACTGAAATGAATAAAAAGTTAGCCACGCTGACAAATCACACAGGCACTATCAGTTCAAAAGCCACGCCGGCAACAAAAAGACACACAGGCAAGTCAAACAGAGCGCATTATCAGTTCAAAAGCCACACAGGCATGCCACAGAAATAAGCCACGAGGTCACCAAAAGCCATACAGGCATCATCAGTTTAAAGTTGCTACCCTGCAACCGAAGCCGGGAATAAACAGTTAAATTCCACCACACAGCCGCACAAACCATATCAGTACATGTCTGCCACGCCGGGAAACATACAGGCATATGTAAATGTAAAATTTACCACCTAAAAAACCCCACAGGAATAAACATTATTATTCATTCAAAATATTTCCCTGATTCTGATTGGTTAAAACCACACGCATAATTCACCATAACCAGCTGCTGTTGACCAAATATTGAACCAATGCCGTCAAAAGTTCAGCCCGCTGCAAACTATCGAGCCAATGACGTCAAAATGACGTCAAAGGTGCAGCCCGCTGCAGATTATTGAACCGTTGACCGAGAAAACCTGGGGACAAGGTTGTGTTATTTTTGGTGATCGGAAAAACAAACAATGAAATGGCGAAACTCCTTTAAGATTTGGGAAATATTCTGAATGAATAATAAAGCAAATATTGAATTCGACTTTCGTAGGCCTCTGTGGATAACACCCTCGTTGATCTGCAGAATTCTTCATATCCTACTCAGCCTCATTCAATAACTGCTAAGTATAAAAAACAACCCTCGCCACACAATAAGCAACACAAGCAATATCCTTATCACCAAAACCAGCGCCTTGAGGAGTAATAAACCGCAGTCTCTACAGGAGCCTGCTATTACTTTGACTGCTATAGCTAGGGACCTATTCGACATTAGCTTTCGAGTAAGCCGGGATTGATTTCCTAAGTGCCCAACTGCTTTCGCGGCCTCGAGCAGGGCAGGTTTTGAAACGTTACCCACCACCTGCAACCGACTACAGAATGTATCTACCACAGGGCTCGCGCCCTTATACTCCGCCGATATTATTGGTTGACTCGGCGCGCAAGAGGTCACTTACTCGCACTCTTTTAATACTTGACCGGTTAACGCAGTCCAGATCTACGTTTAATGAGCTTTGAAAAGAATTTAAAGAACCAAGAGAAACTTGATACTTCTCCATGAAATCCGAACAAGCAAAAATAAAGCGCCCACCGCCTCGCCTGAAAGAACATCCTTATTTGAGTTTGGATAATTATTCCAATATGGTCCGTTATGATTGATTATTAATCTCGGGAGAGATTCAAAGTCCTGTTCTTATGCGAGTCTCTAAGAGGAGGGACAGCTAGATCGTCAGTAGACACGTTCGAATTTTGGGTTCTGCGACCACTTTGAACAGTCATTTTTCTTCGAGCCCGCAGAAAGGTTCTTTAAACAACTACAACTCATAGCCATATGGTAACTTCTAAAACAAGCTCTTTGTTGGAGAAAAAATCTCGCCTCAAAACAGTCTACCAAAATGAAGAAAACTGAAGTAGAGCAAACTCAAACAAATTTTGCGACCTGTTCTTCTTTCGCTTAAATCTCATAAAAAAAGGACTCATTTTTCCATCGATGGCTACAAAAGCCACATGAAAGTGAAGAATGATCATCGCAGTTTATAACATAGCTATATGCTAGCGCGCGCTCTGATTGGCTAATTTTTTATGAAAAAGAAATGGATGGTTCATAGAGATGGTTCAGGCTGACGTCATTGTCGGTGAAATTTCTTGCCAGCAGAAGTTTTTTCGCACAA
>CM042758.1:10979238-10993607 GCA_022496165.2 Catalaphyllia jardinei | reverse complement strand
AAACTGCACGTTATTGTCGTCACATATTCATCTCTGAGGGATCATTCAATAAAACGTTAATAGACAAGGAGGCTAGCATAAGTTACCTAGTATATAAGACTATATTTCTCTCTTTCGACTCGTTACAACCTAAGATTTCTTTAAGTAGATATTTGTATGAACGTAGAAAAGAATATTCGATTCTATATATTGTTGGCTTCTCAAGTAATTACCAAGAACTTGAGAAAATGGAGTAGAAATAGATACAGAAATAGACTGAATTTAGATCGAAAGATCATATTCAAAACGTGAACCAGAATATGAACCCAGAAGCCAACAAAGGAACAAGGACGGACAAGATAACACGAATTGTAAACGGCGAACATGAAAAAATTAGGCTGAACGTTTCAAGATGCTCAAGGCATGACCTCATAGTAGCTCTTTTAGGATGCTGAATGGTCTGGCCCATTTCAAAAGAAAATGTCGCAGGCAGTGAAACCGGAGAAAATACACAGTATGTCAGTTCAATCTGATTTGTGCTTCTTCTTTGAAATGATTTCATCCCAGTCTGGATAATACATCTCCTTCATTCTCTGCGCATGCTCCTCCAGATTCATAGCTTTAAACTTAGTAAGTTCAGCTAAAGGACTTCTGGGAAGTTCCCAAGTGGATGCAGCGATGAAGGCAAATACTGCAACGTCAGCCAGGCAAGGTTTTTCTCCAAACAAGAATTTCTTCTTGCCTAAAATTACTGACACAGAAAGCAAATCCCTCTCGGCTATTCCATACAGATCTTGCTCGGAGTGACGACCAATGCCGTGGGACCATAGATCTTTTCTGAACTTTCTTTGCAGCCAGTAAAATATCAGATATCTAACTGGCAGTGAAAGATGACCGAAGAATGATTCTCGCACGGATCCGGCATCATCAGATAAATAACGGTAGTACGCAACGGCCCTGTCAACGAACAACAAAAAGACAGATAAGGTTATTAGCATTTTGACTTCGTCTGTGATCTATTACTGAACAGACGCACGACAACATTAAATCTACCTTTTTATCAGACTACTTATTTTCACGGGACTTAAATTTCGCGAACTTTTTTTCGGCACATTTTGCGAGTCTTTAATTTCGCGATCGCGGGAAAAAATGTGTTTGCAGGGAATTTAATTTCGCGACATTGAAGATTAAGTTGTTGTTGTTTTTGTTTTCTTTTTTACAAAAATTGTACGTTAATCAGCAGTTGAAACAAAACCAAATATGCTGTCCCTTAGCGGCAACTGTATTCCTCTAAAAGTCAGTCTCAGTAATAAAAAAGATCTTCCTGTTCTTCCGAGTCATTGTCGAGTATCGAGAGTCAATTACACCAAGGAACAGGGTAATAATAGAAAAATACAAGACACTCGTAACTACACACTTCAGGCAGCTGGGACATGTTGGTCAATTTGACGACCATACAAAGGATGTATTGGAGGAACTGTGAGAAGATGATTACTCAGATGCGAAAGAAGAACTTGAGGCGAATCTTGACACTGACTAACATCTGAACTTGATAGATGATAGCTCCTTCTACTAACACCCTCTGTTAAAAATTGTTTAGGACTCTTGAAAACACAAATACATGATTTTTTCATGTCCATTAAATTTCGCGAGATCAAAGTTCGCGGTTGTTATTTTTCGCGGGTCTTTAAGTTCGCGAATTTTTCAAAATCGGGAAAATCGCGAATTTAAGAACCCGTGAATATCAAGGAGTGCCAACGAGCAACCATTCAAAACAAATTCTAATTGGGAACTTCGAAAAACGGAGTCATGTTTTATGCTTGACACTTTTTTGTAGTCAAGTATTCAAATTGAACGTCAAATGTCTTAAATTTTGACGTAAATATTGTAAATATTGCTTTGATTGCTTTTTGCTCGCTCGCTAGCGGTGACGAAATTGGCTCACTGACCGATGTCGAGTTTACTTTCGTGTGGATCGCTGGCCGATAATTTGCTACAGTTGTCGTTTGTTTTAGCTTTATTTGCTTTGAATGAATTCAGTTTAAAAAGTTTTCTCAGTTTCTTTGATTGCCGTATGCCTGATGGCTTTCTCTAGATTTGTCACGCTGGCCGAATTTGGCACACTGGCCGACTTTGGCACACTGGCCGACTTTGGCACACTGGTCGACTTTGTCACGCTGGCCGAGTTTGGCACACTGGCCGAGTTTGGCACGGTGGCCGAGTACTTTTTTGGCTCGCTGGTCGATTGTTGAGCTTGCTGGCTCGATAAATAAACTACAATGGCACTTAACTAAAGTACACTCACGTAGAATTGGAAATAAAAACAAATAAAACTAACAAAAGGAAGGCGAATATTACGTTGCATCGACCTCTTTTCCACTACGTCATTGGAATCTCAGAAATCATACTTTACAATCAGGAATTTTACCTTACAAGCATGTCTCTCGACCACTCGAGAATTTTTCCGCCTGCACAGTACTTTCGCACGGCTCTATAATGCTGCCGACTCGCCAGCTTCGCGTCTTTGCTCGGCTAGCTCGTTGGCAATAATACCGTAATGGTCCGATTTACCACCCCCCGTCCATTAAGCGCCCCCTTTAAAATAAGAGCCTCCCCCTCCCTTTGGATGAGTTTTTATTAAAACGCGCCCCCATTCCAAAACCACCCTTTCTAATGAGCGTCCTGTTGATAAAACACAGATATTAATGATGTCATCAATGCGTCTGTTTTCTAGTTGATCAAATTTGTACGAACTAATTAAAATGAGAGGATATTCCGATATACCACATAAATGTAAATCAACATGTCAATACTATTTTTTACAATCATGGAAAAAAAACATATTACAATGCAAGTTGAATTTTCAGGTGTCTATTTGGGACTAGCTGGTGAATTATATTTCGTTGTCAGTTGCTAATTGCGTTCGACGAAGTGGAACGCAATCCCAATTTTGGCCTGTGACTTTGCAGAGTTGGTAGCCCTGGTTATAGTCTGGAAAACCCACATTCCTGTAAGAAGACGAAAATGGCCACCCCGCTTAATTTTTGCAGGGGCATGTCACGACATAGTTGTTAACTATGTCACGGCATAGTTATTAACTATGGTCACGGCCATTAAACTGGTACCGTAACTGAAACGTGATAATATACATGTGACGAACGTGTGAGCACGTGAGCAGGCCATGTAAACTTTGGACTTCCTTTCCATGTGCTGTCGATCACAGAGGTAGCGTTGGAAATTTTGAGGCTGAATACTATTATATTCAATAGTATGATGTTATTTAAACGTTCGTTCGGGCTCATAAGGAGTTTGTTTATCTTATATGTTCACAAACACGATCGCCTAGGCTTTGGGATGTTAACTGCGGAAACGGCTGTAATTGCCAGGCTGTATTTGATTGCATTTGGTGATTTAGTTCCAATTTGCAACAGAAATGGTCGGTCGTATCCGGTCGAATATTATTAATCGATGGAAGAGTGCTCTGAGGGCAAGATCCGTAAGAGTGAACCTGAGCCAGGGAACGGAAATGTAAATACTGTGTACTTTGTTAATCAGGCCAGCGGAAATACTCGAATTAGTCGCACAGAGTTTGTTTACGATGAACTAGCATGCGATTGCAAATGTTTATTGAGCTTCCCGCTTAGAATAATGTTCGTAAAAAATATACTTTTTACAAATACGCTTTTGCGCTTAAACATTACAGGTTAATAATGTGAGAATACTTAGCACGAAATCTGACGGCTGATGTAAATATTTTAGTCCTATTAAACTTGTGAGTCGACGGAAACTGGAGCCGTCACGCAACATAGTTTGTACCGGGACCTGTTGAATCAGAAAAGCATGGTCAGCTAGGGAAGTCATTTAAGGTATCTGTATTTAACAATTATTCACCGAAGTGGAGGTGACTGGTGGTGGATATTTACCGAGCCGCTTCGCGGCTCGGTACTTGGCTAATCACCTCCGAGCTAGGCAATCAGCGCGCGCGAAAAGTACTATTCACTTGTGTGGTATATAGTAAAAAAGTAATTTCACATCATTCTTTAAGCAACGTCCTCTGCTCTCGAAAACAATTCCAGGTTAAAATTTATGCCGAATTATCTATGCAATATTATCAGGCTAAACATCTATATTACCTTACCTTACTTTGTAGCATTTTAACTCTCAAACATAGAGAAATTTAAAACCGAATGGTATAAGTAAACATATCCTCACACAAGTACGCAGTGAGGATCTATTCGATTCAGTAACCTTAGAGCTCCTTAGCTAGGGGTCGTGCTGTCACGCTTTACTCACAGTTTAACAATGAAAACTAATTAGTTCAGAACTAGCAGTTCTCATTGAGAAGTGAGTGCTGCCGTGTATTTTATTTGCAAAATGTCGACGTGGCTACATGTATGTTCCTTGAGTATAACATTAACAAGTTACTATTGGTGTGGCTTAAGCTTTTTGTTGGGATTATGCTTGTAGTAATTGCCAAAAGTGGAAAAGAAATATATTGGTTGACGAGAACGGAAGGTGTAACGAATAACACTGTCTAACGCAACATGTAATAATAAGGGCTTTTTAACTGATTCTTTATAGAACGATTAGTACTCAACATCGGGTACCATCTTATTGGTAAGTGCGTGATACATGCGATCTCCATGACATAAGATGTCATCGATATTTGTTTGTGTCCATAAATCGACCGAATTCGATCGATTGAGAAGCAAAGCTGCAAGTGACATAAATGTACACTGTCAGCCTCTAGAATGCTCACCGAAAGCTTCACGACCTTGATGAATGCTTCCTCGAATAGAAGTAATCATAATAGATCAGCAAAAGTGCCAAAACTCACCTGTAAACAGCGAAACCTTGACTCTGATCAACTGTTATTATAACTTGCTGCGAGCACACGCGAGTTTCCGCTGAGCGAGCACCATTTTCCGCCGAGCAAGCACATGTCAATTTTTCTTATAAGACAGCTGCTGATTGGCTAGACTGCGCCATATAACAGGATTTCTGATTGGCTGTTTCTTAATGCGAACGATGGGTCGAACCGTCGAACCAAAATTGCTCGATGGCTTCAAGAATATGAAGGCTGCCAATCGGCAGCAAATAGCGAGCCGTGACAGGCGTTACTAGAGAGGAATACACTCATTAGCATTTTGGAAATCAAATAGCGTGTAAAATTAACTATTCATTGATTGTTTGGCGTGGTTATGTAATAGTATCCGAAAGAAAAAGTAGCCTTCCTGCAATTTCACGTTTAGCCGTGTAACACGGACGACAAGGTTGGAAGGTTACACCATATGTACATTTGAAACTATGCAGCCGTCGAATAAGCGATGCTAAAACCTATAAAGCTGGCAATATTGGCAATATTGTATTTTGCAAATACCACTTTTCAGTATTTACTAAATCTGAACGTTATCGGTTATTTACTAACGAGAATATGGCCTGACCTCATCCTTTAAGGGTACCTGTAACAAAGGAACCTCAAATTGAACACTGCATACTTACCAATAAGTGTTTTCCTCCAACATGGTGCGTACACTGTGAGCAATGGCTTTCTCGGTGGCACTCAAATGAGAATCGATATCCACTTGGAATTCTTTCTTCAGAAACTGAATGCAGAAATTCGAATCGGAGATTTCTTGACCATTCAACTCGATCCAAGGTACTTTTCCCTTCTTGGAAAAGTTGAAACCGTAATCATTTACATACGGAATCTTTGTCATACGGAGAAACGTTTCCAACTTGAGACAAGGGGGAGAACCATTGACCGATAATTCCGAGGGAAAAAACTGGTGCAGCACGACTGTGCCAGGTTTCGAGAATTTCTTGTTCTTTGCTCTTCTTAATTTCTTTCCCAGGAGATAAATGGCAATAAATGCAACCACGGTAATGCCAGCATATGTAGATATATCCATGACTGTGATAACTGCCGTGAACCACATTGGCACAAAGTCAGTAGTCATCGTGATGTGTCACACAAAGGCAAAGAGCACATTTGCATTTGCTGAGTCACGCACCGTCATAGAACTGAATAAATCTGGGACGGACACAATATAGCCGATAAGCGGACAGCGGAACAGTAAACAAAGTTTACAGTCTAACTTGGGGACACTACTCGCTTAGTTTGGAGAATAATTTGGATACTGATAGAATCTTCTCGCTATGATGCAGCCGGCAGTGTAACTAAAACAACAAAATAGAAAACAAAGCAGTCACATCATTTGATTTGTTTGTGTCTCGGTCTATTGGTTTTTTTTCCTATGAATTTAGTAAAACGTTGGTTCCATGATCACAGTTATTTGTTGTTTTAGAGCTCTTATGGATCCCTCACCTCCCCCTCTCCCCCCTCCCCTCCCCTCCCCTTCAAAAAAGCACTGGTTTTCTGTTAATTTATGTTTCATTCGTTGACCAAATCTGCAAGTTGATATTTTCGGCTAAACTTAGCTATTTCATTTAGTTTCAGTCTTTGAACTAAACAAAATCAAGACCAAGGGGTTTGAGTTACAGGCCTTAAATTGACGTCTGGCTATGAGGAGCAGGGGTGTAGCTAGTCTTTCAGCCATTAAACCCAACCGGATTAACAAGAATTTCTGTAAATGTATTTTTTTTTATTTAGTACCCAAATAGCCATATTTTCTTGTCCTCACTATTCAATAGCTAATCACCGTTATATCAACTTAACGCTAAGGATATTCTAAAAAAGAAAAGAATGACTTTAAATCTTCTACATAAAAAGATACTGAAAGGTTATCACGAAGAAAGCAGAACTTTCCAATAGTTTTGAGTACTTGAAGAATTCAGTTGACTACTGCTGTTGTTTTGTTTGTCGGGCGTTGGCAAAATTTGTTTTACGGCTTACGCTGTACAATTTGGGCCAAATGGACCAAAATGGCTTGCTAGCGCCCGGCCCTGAGGAGCTATCGGAGGCCCCAGTCACTTGGTAAAGGCCCAGTTAGTGAGTGTTTGGAGGCTTCCCGGCCTATCTATAGTCTCCTCGACAGCCGTTTTTTGGGATGTCACGCAACCGGGCCCCCCCCCCCCCCACCAAAGAAATAGCTCTTTTGTAAGCTCTTTGGGGGCAGCGTTGCGTGACATCACAAAAAAAACGGCTGCGGAGGAGACTAGCTTATCTATCAATAAAATTGTAAACACACTAGCAAGATGTAAAACCCCTGCCCAGATCTCACTCTATTTTACGCTGTGCCAAAGGAGAGGCAGACACAGTTATAAACTAGATGGTGGCAGGGTCAATTCACATCATCTGTTAAGAGTAGCTATACATCTGTGACATCTCACGAAGGTATCAGATGTAAACTTAAATAATGAGTGATTGATTGATTGACTGATTGATTAACTGACTGACTGACTGATTGATTTGATTGTCAGGTTACCCCCCAATGGAGTAGGTACGCGTGACATGTGTAGGATTTTGCAGTATTTAACAAAGGGAAATCGAATATGTGCCGCGATACAGTCAAGAAGATTCAAGCCAGAGGTTTTTTTCATTCAGTAATTACAGCTTATAAGCTCTTATCTGGGAGAATTTGATTTAAATACGATAATTTGATTCCAAGGTGAGTTACAAACAAAGCTTACTACTGGTAAAGAATACCAAACATAATTAAAAGCAACAAGTTCATTTTAGATGGCATATCTGTAAGAATATAAATCTTTTGAAAAAGCAAATTCTGAGAATAATTAAGGCGACCTGATTGACTTGAAAAGCTCCGTTGTAATGAAATCATAGCACATATTAAAAATGGTTATAAATGAATAGATAAAGAAAACACTTTATGAGTAAAGTGTCAAAGTTATCACTGTGCTAATTGAAGACACTGAAATGAGTTGAAACATGCAGATATGGTAAATTGAACAGAACCTTTTTAGAAGTCCCAATTGGTTGGAGACTGACCAGTTGGCTATTTACAAAGCATGGAGTAGTTGAATCTGGGACGACCAAACACAAATCCATCCAATGGCAGGAAGGAAGATGTTAACCCGGGACCTCCGGCTTGTAAAAGGCCACGCTGCCACCTCGAAGTCATCGTTCCCTGGCGTATGATACTACGGGAGAACAAAAATCATGTTAAAAGGCTTCCCTTCAATATAATCAGTTAATTATATTCCAGTGGAATTGCCTCTAGTGGCATGGTGAAATAATGAAGGAACAATTTACTACAGATCAGTAAACTACATCAGTGCGGGAGTATAACATATCAGAAGAGACAGCACACCGATCTTGGCTGTCGAAAACAGTCTTCCGAACCCTATCATTTCGGCGCAAATTTTAATCCTTCTCGCCCATTCATCCGATGATGAGCCGGAAGAATTGAGGGTTGTCCAATACTCCGACAAATTCAGTTAGCATTGTATTGTATTATATCCACATAACAAAAGATTAACAATAGATTAACAATACAAACAGTTGAGAACGACACAAAACAATAGAATACAATACAATGCTATGCATAAATTTGTCAGAGTATTGGACAGGTATGGAAGAATTCTATTCATGGTCTTGCAAATTCTTTGGAGCAAAGTTCAAAACATTGTGCTAGAAATATCGTTAACATCATCCGCACGTTTTCGATCATCTCTTTTTTTTTTTATCCATTTCCACGATTACAACAATTACAACAATTACAAAAGATTGAAAAGTTTGGTTTACAGAAATCATGAACTGACACCAAATTGAAATAATTGAGAAAAAAAAGGTTTTACTACATTGATTGATTGAACATCAGACGCTTTAGACAAAATAAGAAATTAGAACCAGAAAATCCTGATTAAGTTTTAAATGGGCAACTTGCGTTCAAGTTCAGTAATCATTAAAACAAAAAATAATAAACGTGTATAGAAAGACCGATGACCATGCAGCCTGACAAATGCTGGCTCATCTTCCGATGCTAACCCTAGCAATAAACAAAATAATACAAAATTGTAACGTTTTTGATAGTGCTATTATTTACAACATTTTTAATTTATAAAACGTAGCTTTGCTCTAAGAATCAAAAACCCGCAGTAGCGAAACAGTCCGGGCGGTTGATAGCATTGCTTCACCGTGACCAGTTTCACCACTTTTTGTAGATCGGGAAATTCGGCGCACAATGACCGGACGCCGGCGATCATGTTTAGCTTTGCCACCAGCGTTTCTTAATCACACTGTCGAATGTGACAGCAGGCTATAACAGGCAGACAGACAGACAGACAGACACCTTTATTTAATTATAAAGCTCAGGGTAGTCCCTTCAGGAGCCAAAAGCAACCTGCTATCAACAGGAGCCCTGAGCACTAAAAATACACTATTTACATGGAAAATATTTTATAAAAGGTACAACAACGTCAATATAATCAAACTAATTACAATATGAATAAACTATAAAAACTATATGAAATGTATTAATAACTACAATGAAGCATATATAGATTGATACATTAATTCATATTAATATTCAATCTTCGTTCACTGTCTAAAATCCGCACGCGTCATTGGTCATAATTGATCACGTGAGTTCCCGTTACCTAACGACATCAAAGTGACAGAGTGCGTTATTACAATAACGCATAAAAGCCGTGCAGTGTTCACGTCGGGCGGGAAGCCATTGCATGTCTATCGCCATCAGTGAACTCAGATTGAATATTTAAAGGATTAGAGACTGTTAGTTCGTGTTTTGTTTTCAAATACACGCACTTGTTTACTGTACAATGAACTCGAAATTTTCAATACTGCACTCAACTTCGCTTCGTGCAGTATTGAAAATTTCTCGTTCATTGTACAGTTAGCGCGTGCGTGTATTTGGAAAAAAACCCCTCACAACAGTCTCTAACCCGTAAAGACATAAGGGAATATCATTAAAAACTACGCATCCATAATAATAAAACGATCTCTTGGCGACTTCAGTTCTTACAGCAGGTAGATGAAGCAGATCACGTTGTCTAGTCGCGCGCGAGTGAATCTTGTAGTTAAAAGTAAAGTAGCCATCAAAATATTGAGGGCAACGCCCTTTAATGCACTTCTTTACCAGCTGAAAAACATGTTCACGACGTCTTTCTGCAAGCGCCGGCCACTTGAGAATGTCCATTGCAGGGCTACTGCGAGACGTTTTTGCAACAATTCTACCTGCTCTCTTCTGCAATGCTTCCAAGGCCTGACTATTTCCCTCACCGCAGCAACCCCACAGAGTATCACAGTACTCGAGAATTGGTCTAATTAACGAGATATATACGACATTGGCACTATGAGTCGTCAGATTATCGCGAAGGCGGCCTAACATACCTACACGCTTGCCAGCCTTAGAAATCACTTTCTTTACGTGACTGCCCCAGCTAAGGCGTTCATCAAAAACGACGCCTAGATAGGTGAACTCATGAACCCTCTCAATTTGTTTGCCATCAATGCATATATTAAAAGATTTTTCCCTGGCAAGCCTAGGAGCGGTCCCAAAAAGCATAGCTTCAGTCTTTTTGACTTTTTAACACCGCCCTTTCGTATAGATGTCTGGAGCAACCCTCTTGAAATCGCGGTAGCTTAAGACAAAACTGCTGCGGGGTGTGAAAGGAAGCTGGTGGGTGTATCTTCCTGTTGTTCTTTTGCAGAACGAAGGAAGGGCAGAATTGAAACAATAGGTAGCAATAATTAGATTTCCTGACCTCCTTTGATTGAGGCGGACATGGGAAGAGGGCGTGGAGGGGGGGAGGGGTGAAGGAGGGTTGGAGTGAGCTTTAAACATCGCAACACTGCAAAATAAAACAAAGTCTACAAAAATTAGAATAACGGGCCTCGTATCACCGCAAGAAATGTCGACGAAACACCGTCACTGCAACATATACAAACATGTACACTTGGCACAATACTTTTACAGTCAAGTATTTTCCACAAAATAAACACAAGTGTGTCGATACTGCTGATGCCTTTAAAGGTCAAAAACAGCTTCGGATTGGAATGAGAAGTAGTTGTTATACAACTGCAAATTCTACGGACTAACGAAGTTTACATGCCGCTTAATTTAATAGGTCTGAGAAAGGTCAAACAAAAAACCCCAGGACCGCAAACTATTTCATTTCACCCAACACCGTAATTAGCGTGAAAAAAAACAAACATTGCACACCGAAGAGTTTGAGATCACCGCAACACCGCACTGACCGCATTAGAAAAAAAAATCAACACTGCAAACCTCCATGTCTCGGCTCTCCCGGCGATCATTAATTTTCCCTCATTTCTTTGGCAGCTGAAAAAAGAAAAAGAAAATTAAATCGAAATATGGATGTCTAGCCGGCGTACTAGTAAGCTAAGTGGAGCTTTGTTCATGACCTGATCGAGTGTACACTGAGTAGATAGAGTTAATTAACCATTTAGAAGAAAAATTATTTCAATGAACTCGATCATTTGCGAGCGAAGGATTTCTTTGCATAACGCATCAGGATATATCACTCTTTTTTATACAGGAATTTTTTTTTTCCGGACCATGCTGAATATTCTCGTTTTCTCCCAATTTTAGGCAGAAAATATTCTTGTGAACATTCTTAGAGTATAGCGTGTAGAGTTTCCTTTTCAAAATGTATTGGGGGTATCAATTTCAAATCTCCGGTGTCTAGATGGAGTTGAAGTAATTTTGGATCGAGTTTGCGCATGCAGGCAGTAAGCCTGACAGGGCACACCCCAAGGGGGGGGGGGGGGGTACTTAACAAACTTTAATACGGGCAGGCTCCCCCCCCCCAACCCGAGGTCCAACCCCTTACCCTTTTATATACCATTTTGGCAGAAAAGGTACCCCTTTTATATACCTTTTATTGAAAAAAGGTACCCCTTTCAGATACCTGCTTTAGGAAGTCTTGTTCTCATTTTCATGTAGTGCTTAATAAATATACTGACAAAGGCATAAAGGGCGTCTATTCGAAATATTATAATTAAAGGCCCTTGTAAATACCTAAATGACCGATTTCCCTACCCTTTTATATACTTCGACTTGTGACATCCCTACCCTTTTATATACCTGAAGCGTGAAAAAGGTACCCCTTTCGTGCGAAGCCTCCCCGTATAGGCCATTATAGGGAGTACCCCCCCGGGGGCACACTTACCTTCTCGGAGAAATCTTGTTGGTATTGGACAGACGGTTAGTGTTGTTTTTGTCGTCGTTTTGCATGGCTAGTTCTCCCGTTTAGAGCCGGAAAGGATGAATTTTACACGGTTGAATTGAAAGTTTTTTACATTAGGTATTTTACAAAGTTTCAGCACAGAAATTTTCTTTTCAAAATCTCAGCCTCAAAGCCGGCTTGTTCGAAAGCCGGTTAACGTTAACCTACCCAGGGTTAAACGTTAACTGCAGCATTATTTTTTCTTATTTAATTTTTTTTTCACCTCTGACGTTTGGTGTAGTTTGAGATTACTACAGCTTAAAACTGCACGACAAACAACAAAAACAGAGCACCTCACCAAAAAGTTACAAAACTGAAATAAAAATTATCGCTAACCCTGGGTTTGCTTAGTCAAGCTTTGAACAACCTGACGAAGGTTTTTTATTAAAATATTCTTAAAATTTCGCAAATTTCATCCTCGGAATTCTTAGGATTGCGGTGTTTAGACTTGAGCGTGCTACCGAGGTATTGGAGTTAACTTACCTAACCTAGGTAAATATTTTGCGTGTGTAAGCAACTGATACCCTGGTAAACACCGCTCAAGACAATAGAAAGTTAACTAAGGTAAAAGTTCGGTTTACCCTGCGAGCAGGCATGGTTAAGGTCGGTAACCAAGGTTTGGACAGATACATCCGCTTGCGGTCGCACAGAACTTCACATCCTGTGGTGTCGGGATTTCGTCAGTCTCATTCGATCACGTTTTCGAGACCAGGTTTTCGATCAATCAATCGGACAATGTAGATCGTATTCGAACGTACGTCTTGATATTTTAAAGTTCTCCTTCCACCATTCTTCAACGAACCAGAATTGGTTTGTCGGCCACGACCACGAACCCTAACGTGCCTTGTCTTGCGAAGGGCAATTTGTAGCAGAATTAATCGCTTTCGCCTCGACCTCTTTGTGTGCTGCAAAAGTAAGAGCTGCGACAATCTCGATTCCTGGGTTTGCTGATCAAGAAGAAAAAAGTAAAACGCGAGGACTATAAGAGCCACGGCTTCTCTTTTAAAGAGGGTCGTAGATGGGGTATTCCCGTGATGCGTGATTAGCTCATTCTATTTTCCCTGAAACGTGAATTTAGGAAAACATTCTTCGTGATTCGTGACCTGAAGGTTTTGCGTGATCCGTGAAGAACCTGAATTATTAACCGATATTTGTGATTTTACCACACAACTCTACGTGATTTTGAGACACAAGTTCTCCGAATAGTTACAGTGCAGTACGGAGCCTTGACTTAGCCATTCGCGATTTTGCTTCCTACAAACACTGTTTTAAATGTAAGAACAGGTCCTTAAAAAGAGTATCTGACTTTCTTATTTTCGTAATTCGGGAAAGCGAAATTTTTTTATCCGTGAAGCGCGATCCTCTGTATTTTAGGTTCGTGAACCGTGCCAGAGGCCCCCCTGTACGACCCTCTTTAAACGAGAGCATTTTACGCGTGTATTTAGAATTTGCCGCCAATTCGATTAGATTGTGATTGATGACGGATTTACCCCATCCGTTATGTGAGCCAGTATAAACACTGTACAAATGTACCAGGGTTTAGTTGGTTAATGTTTACCTTGGTAAACGCTTGAGTGTAAACACAGCCATAGTCTTATATAATAGTGTACCGAGCTTCGAATTGCTGTGATATATGCTCTTGCTGGAGGAGGATATGTAACAAAGTTTGTAAAAGCTCGGAAATTGTTAAAAAATGTGTCCTCATGTGACGATAAGATTCATGATCGTGATCATGATAACAAGACGTTGGAGGGGATACTTGAATGGTAATAATCCCTTTAACAAGTTTTCCCTTTGAAGAGTCATGTCAGTGGAGGCCGTACTCGAACTGATGAGTGTGACCCAACCTCTGGCAAAACCGCACTACTGAAAGTTAGCAACTCAAAATATCTTTCTAGGATCAAGGAACGTACTGACTTAGCACTGAAAACTGTTTATTCTTAAACTTGAAAATGATATTTTCATGTCATGGCTTGTGGTTTTCTTGCTGTATTTTTTTCGGGAAAAAGAAACTTGAAGCCCCCCGTCTGCTTTGGTAATCATACGGCTAAGGAGTGTAGAGCTAGTTTCAGGATAGTTGAAATAACTAAAGGTAAAAGTTCAGCAGTAATGTCTTTCTACTCGAACAAAAAAAGATTTATTCAATTATCTAACATATACAGGGAATGCCGCTCCTGGTAAAATGTTTTTACCAGGAGCAAAACTTTAAACAAAGTCCACGTTCAAAGTAGCATGGATTTTTTTTTTTTTTTTTTTTG
>CM042758.1:10954271-10969436 GCA_022496165.2 Catalaphyllia jardinei | reverse complement strand
ATTTGGCTGAAGCTGCTTTTACGCCCAAGTTTAAAATTTTTGATCATGGGAACAATAGGCCGGCGCGCACAGAGCAATCGTCTACATTGTCCAACGGCAATACAATTAAAGTTGCAACTCAGCAGTAAATGAAGTTGATGTAAACTTGCAAATGCAATTATTAGTAGCAGACTTGAGGGTATAGAATTGGTGTTGCCTTATAGCATCACTACAGTTCCTCTTAATTTCTGTCTGGTTGGAGCTGATTTTTGCAGTCCTAAGAAGCGAGTTAATGTATGCGCTGATAATCAGCATTATTTTTATATTGTATCTAGGTGATTCAGTCAGAACAACTGCTCCATTGTAGTACGTACAATTTGATTGTTTCGAAAGCGTTGATCACATTATGGACGCAACATTTAAAAAGCAGTAATGATGAAAATGACTAAATAAATTTTCCACAGTACAAGTGTGACTCCGGCCTTTTGAACAAAAATAGAAGACAATTCGAGCATTTGGCACTGAAGGCAAGAGTTAGTCGCACGTTTTAACCGCTACGACTTGTGTGTTCAGAACTGGCTCGCTTTATGCAATATATCTACAACTGCAATCAGTTTTCACACTACGCAAATGTGATTCAATTTTGAAATTCAGTGTATTGCGGTGATCGGAAAAACCTAAAATCAAGGTAAGCAAAAAAAAAATAAAATAAATAAAAAATGCCTCAAATGGGTACGAATGGCTCGCGTAGTTTTACTTGAAGCACCCATCTTTTACTTGCTTTTGTAATAAAGTTTCCATACAAAGCCCGCTCTGATTGCCTGAAACAGCGTGTTTTATCGAAGAACAGAACACGGTTGATGACGCTGTTAACTGGCTTTCGACTTTTTGCCCCGGAATTTTGACAAATTTGACTGACCTAAATTAAACATCCTCTGTGACTCAGACAAACGAAAAGTAATCGATCGAGCTATTTGCTAGCAGTAAATACGGCTCATCGAGAACACAGTTAAGAACAGTAGTGTAAAAACTGTACGAAAGTATCAAGTTTTGCTAGATTCCGACAAAACACGAAGCAAAATAAAGAAATTTTCAACCAAGCAAACGCTTCGATGATAAACATAATTAACAAACGACAGAAACTTCCAGTTGAGCTGTCTCTGTTTAATGATGAGAATTTTTCCTTTTTTGTAAAAATGTTTAAACAATACTTACATGCAGTGTAGTAACGCTCGCTTGTTCTTTAGCGATCCCAACTGAACCTAAACAATTTCGTATCATCGTTCACCCGACGAGTAATCAGTTCAACGCTTGCTCCCCGCCCGGATTAGAACAAGTGGGAGCAGTCTAGTCATCTCAACTTCGACGTTTAGGCAATCTTACTGCAAGTGGCTCCAAGGTGTAAAACCTGTCTCTCCTTTCAAATACAACTCAGCATTTCGCATTTTCTTAGGCAAGCTTTGAGCTCCTCCTTTCGTGATTTCTATCAGAGAAGTGCACGTTTTCATGAGCCACAATGCGGCCGGATTCCTCAAGGCTATAGAAACCTTTACCTGCCTTTACATCCTGATAAAACTATTAAAAAAGAAAACTTTAAAGGCATTGTTCTTCTCTCTAAAACCACCGGAGACTGAATAGCTTAGCTGAAGTTCAGTTTGTGATTAAGAGCTGAGTGAAACTTCAGCCGAATGAGTGGGTAAATAAGTAGATTGTTTATCATAAAACAAATAAAGAAGCCTCGACTGTGCACTTTTCTGTTGTAAAGTACTTAGGAAACGGTAGAGCATTCAAGAAGTTCCGAAAAACAGTTGTGTTTTCCCCTACACTTCTTTCGTGCTTTACCGCTTCCTACGTACTTTGAAACAGCAGGCTATATAGAGCACGGTCGAGGCTTGTTTATTTATTAAATGTCTCATTGTGTTTTCCGTTTGTTTGATTTGCAGTAAAACCAAAATTCCTGAGAAACCCAAAAGATTCCATTACCACTTACAAGAACTGGGACACAACTCTCAAATGCGAAATCTTTGGCTATCCCTTCCCCATAATCAAGTGGGAAAGATCCCTCAAGAAACTTCCGGTCAACAGATATGTCGTCGATGGTGACACGCTTACGATTAAAAACACGATGGAGGACGATGGCGGTCCTTATATTTGCGAGGGAACTAATGAACTTAAGACTGTGAAGGCAGCTATATTTGTCATTGTGATTGATGAAGGTGAGCCAGTAAACCCTAACCCAACGCCTTACTCCACCACTCCCCCTTCCCTCTAAAACAAGAATTTAAAGTGTTTTTAATCAAAGCTTTGTTGTAATGATATTATTGTTATGATTTTTTCAAGTAACTCCTTACATTGTGTCAAGTCCTCCCAGTAAAATTCAAGTGAGAAATGTTGGGAATTATGTGAAGTTACATTGTTCTGGTAGTGGCTTGCCACTGCCTGACGTTAAATGGTTCAAGGATGGACGTCCTGTTCTTTCCACGACAATGCATAACGGAACAGACTTAATAGGCAGTGAAGTTGTCATTCGTCGCTTCAGGCCGAGTGACGCTGGGATCTACAAGTGTCGATTTTACAATGACGAAAATGGAACAGCGGAAGCCAGCACAACCATAAGTATTGCTTTGTTTTGCTAAATGATTGAAATGAGTAACGTTATGTCCTTGACAATGCTTCAGGTCTCAAAAGTGTTCTGGAATTAAATAAAACTGATCATGTCGAGCGATACTGGCAACAATTATGAAACTATTTATTATTGTTGTTGTTGTTGTTGTTGTTGTTTAATTCGTAGATACGTAAAAGCTCACATATCCCTATTAATATCCGGACTACTCGGTAATAAATGAGTCCGCGAATAACCAACTGACCTGCCTCTTGTTAGTTGGGACCTTTTACAATGTTATGTTAAATTTTGGATAAGTTGTTTCACTTCAAACGCCTAAAAATTAGGGTATATAGTGAAAACATGTGCAAAAATGTGAAACGTTCGAAAATTAAGTGCATCAGGAAAGAAAAAAAAAATTGTGTTGGTCTGACAAATGGGACGGGTAGACTGCATTTCTTGCACGAGTGCTTTGTTTTAACAGCGGAGAAGTGCACGCAAGCGACGAAGCAACAGTAAAAATTTTCTCAAGAGACCAAGATGCGACGTTACTGATAAGAGTTTTGCTAGTACCTGCATTATCAATCACAAATAATCAGAACCTTCAAAAAATACCGTATCCACTAAGTCACTACCGCCTGACAGAAGCCATAAAATAATGGATTCCATATCGAAGAAGTTCCAATTTGTGTACAACTTTTAAGCAAGAAATCTTGTAGGCTTGAGAATTTTCAAAATTAACTTTGGCCAGTGTATTGACACGTAACCATGCATACAGTAAATATGGTAAATGAATATGTGAAACATGGTTCTAACACTAAAACCTATTGGATGTACCAAATTAATTAATGTAATATACCTCATGAATTGATGAAACCAGTTCCTAAAAGCAAACTTTCACCTTCTGTACTGGAAATGCAACTAACGTGAACACTACTGCGAATGCTAATATGTTCAACAGATCCCTGCAATACGATCTTTATAACCTTACGAAAATTTTGAGCTCTCTAACGGCATTGTAACTTCTGGTTTGTTACCATTTAAGGCTTGGTCGATTGTGGCAATCCTGGTGTCCCGTTAAACGGTCAAAAGCTTGGCTCGCGACACTGGACTGGTAAATCTGTCTCATTCATTTGCAATCCGGGATATCGCTTGATCGGCCCGGCCACCAGAGTTTGCCTACCTTCCGGCAGCTGGAGTGGTATGCAACCTACATGTAAGTGGCTTGATCCCATTTATAATATAGATAGGACGCTGCACGCGCTCTGACTGGCCAAAAGCCAAGATTTATCAGAGTATAAAACAAAAACAAAAAAACTTGTTTTATTTTGCTTTTCGCCACATTAATTAATTGTATAAATATCATAAAGCAACCGAAGAAGCCTAAGCTGTGTATTACACTGTGATAAATTACACTGTTATAAACAATCCGGACAGTTGTCTTGAAAACGCTCGAGAAATGTAGAAAAAAAACTCGCCTGCGGCTCATGTTTTCTACATTTCCCTTGTGTTCTCAAATGCCTGTCCTGGTTTATCACAGTGCAATACACGGCTTAGGCATCTTTAGCTGTAAATATTACCTGACGTAATATACAGTAACGTCGTTGGCCATAAATAAAGCATTCTACGGAGAGAAAAGAAAGCTTAAAAATATGATCAAGAGAAAATAAGGGGACGTAATTTTCTCTTGGTATGACATATTTCAATCTGTTAATATTCCAATCATGCATTTGAAATACAACGCAACCAAGAACATAGATTAAAAAATAATGAAAAATCCAATCTTTGTTTTAAAAAGGTACTGTCTTCTTCTCGTCGTAATCTGATTACTTTCCCTTCTATTGAATTAAGGTCGCATAACTTGCCCGCCCTTGGAAAATCTTAAGAATGGCTTTATCCACGTGCAGCAGTATTGGGAAGGAAGACGCGTTTTGGTCACTTGTGATCCTGGCTACTGGCTGAAAGGGCCATCAGAACGTCACTGCCTAGCGAATGGGACTTGGTCAGGAGTTCAACCTTTATGTATTGGTAAAAGGAATTTTTTAAAAGTAGCTTGGTATATTCTTATAAGCACCCTCGCGCGCAGAGCCTGATATAAATAACAACTGGAGTATCAATAAAATTAATGAATGAAATGCTGATTTCTAGAGCGCCTTATTCATCAGGTCTTGGCGCTATACAAAATTTTATTAGGGACGTTGCCGGACTGTCATAGCAGTTTATAATAATTGGAGTGAAATTTTATAGATGCTCCCAATTTCCAGTAAACAGGCCAGGTCAAAACACTGGGAGCTACGTAAATAAAATAAAATAACTAAATCACTCTATTCAAGTGTGGAGGTGTTAACACTGCTGTACTCATTGCCGATAGTAAAATAACTTGAATCTGGGACCACCAAAAACGAAATTGATTATATCTTGTGGCAAGGAGGACCATTTAAGGACGTTGCGCCCAAAACTTCCCACGTACAGATTTTTTTTAAAACTTTGACTGCAAGTAGAAAATGATAAAATTATATTAAAAACGTAAAAAAAATCGGGGGTCACCGAAGTCGTTTTGAAGATAAAGCGTATCACAGATCATAGCATTTCTAGGATTTCCAGTCACTCGAGGCAATTCTGGTCAGATTCATTACTATCGGCATATATTTAAGTTAAAGAATCATATCCAAGTTATGCGTGTTTAACATAGAATATATAGGCCTATTTGATAGATCTTTGCTACATATGTCATTACATCAGGTAGAATTAGCCTTAAAAAAGGCAACCTCTAAGTCGCGCACACTTGTATCCATGTACCAATTCGACCCTATTTGAATCGTATATGAGAAATAATTAAAACTTCCCACATACAGATTTTTCTTGTTTTTTAGTATAATGGAATAATGGAAAAATCAAAAAAGGAAATAATCTGCCGAAAAAAAAGTGGGGGTCACCGTGCATCCAACAAAAATATTCGCAGATCAAGTTACCGCAAAGGTCATCAGCTCTGTATTTTGTTGAGTTTCGACTCGGTGCGCGCGCTTGAAATAGATGACGTAGCGTGCGCACTAGAGATGCGCAGTAGCAATGGACGCGAACGTCCTTAGGGACGTTCGCGGGAACCTTTTCCAGTCGATATAGTTTTTTTAAATTTTTACTGCTGGCAGATGATGAGTTACTTGTGCCAGAAATGCAAATAAATGGGGGTCACCGTCTTCATTTCAGAGATAAAGCATGTGGTAAACTATACTGATTGCGAAAAATTGCCCCATATAATTGAGCACCGTCCACCGGGGTTTATAGTTAAAAATATCGAAGGTGAGTCAACAGATTGGCAAACAATCTTAGTCATATTTTGTAGAAGTGGGTCGGTTAGAAATTTTACTAACGTTTTCACAAAATGAAACCGCCGCAAAGGTGCACGAAGAGCTAATAAGGACGGAATTCGATGGTGCATTTGCCAAATATTCAAACTTCTAGTCAATAGATTTTTTCATTTTTTCCTTAACGTAGAAAATCGGTAGAGAAAATGATCCATCGAAAAAAAAAATGGGCGTCACCGTACGTCCAAGATCGTTAAATCCAGGTAAAGCTCTAGCAATGGCCATCTGCCCTATCATTTGTTTATTTTGTGACTTAGCGCGTGCGCTCATGCATGACGTGGCATGTGAATTTGCGTGCGCAATAAGGATGCGCAGAAACAATTGGCGCAAACGTCCTTAAACTCGATCTCTGGATTTCAAATCGAGCGTCCCAACCACTAGGCCATGTCGTCTCCTTAGTAGTTCCCTACTCTATGCGACAAGTGTGTGGGTTCTTTAATTAACGTCCTCTGTTGACTCTAGAAGGTGCAGGAGACGGGGCCTACGGTTGATAGTCCTCATCCGAGACGAAAACAACGTCTAACCATTTGTATTTGAGATTACGATGGCAACACATTTTTTTCAGTTATGAGCTCGACACCTTTACGAGGGCGCAACACGAGTCAACTATCTTTTTAACACATTAGATACGTCGAAAACGCAAAGAAGGGGCTTCCATTTCGAGGGCTAAGACCCCTCGCTAATTTAAATTATGAACGTTGTCTAGCTCCTTCACTCTAATAGAATGAGGACACCTTTACTGAGGAATTCCCAGTTTGATCAACCCCAATTCCCTCTTTTTAGAGGCCTGGGATATGATAACCCCTAAATGGGATTTGGACCTTTTAGTGCCATGTAGTAACATCGTGCAATCTCAACCTCTATTCCTACATCCATTCATTCCACAAACTTGTTGCTTTGTGTCATTATCAGTTTAGTCAGGAGTAGAAGTAACATGGTGACGGTAAAGAACTTGTAGAGACTGCTTCATTTTATGTTATCGTTTCAACAGCAGCCGCAATGTTATTTACACGTTCGTTTTGCGTGGAAATGTTGATGTACGTGATAATTAAAAGAATTAACGCTTCAAGTCAATACTTTCTTTAATATAATTAATCACTAAAAAAGTTCTTTGCTTTTTAGGAGCGTTGATCCAGTCGAATACTATCCAAAGCAGATCTTATTACTTCACTCACTTTAGTGAAATCATGGAACCCGTGGTTGATTCCAAGTCAGTTTGGAAGCTGTGTTATCGCGCCTCTTTTCACGGCTGGACAGCAAGTATTTTCCATAGCAATTGTGATGGAAAACGCGATACGGTAACGATAATCAGAAAGGACCAATTCGTTTTTGGAGGATACACAGACATTCCCTGGGGTAAGAAAATATGAATAAAAAAATCATTTCCTCTCCCAAGTTCCATTTGGCTATGGGATTTATAATGGCGGCTTATTAAAAATTAAAGTCTGCATTTAGAAGAACTGGCAGAGAAAAATGAATGATGTTATATTCATTAATCTTGGTATTTTCATACAAAATCACATGAACTATGGGCAGGATCTAGACTAGCCTACTAGAGCTCGAATTCCCTAACGGTTGATTGATGGCAATAGGCCAGACTCCGGGCCGACCCAACGTATCAAATTTGATATAAAACAAAAAGCATGACGCGCAGACTGATTCTTAAAAAGAGACACAACAAAACAACACCGAGCAAATTTAAAATACCACAACGTTGCTGCCATTTTCCACGATTAAGCAGCCCGAATGTTCTTTGTTTTCTTATGTAAATCACGTCACATATCTTTGATGTTCCTGTTTTATTTATTTGACAGCGTCCAGTGGTGGTTATGGTTTCACTTCCAATGCGTTCATATTTTCACTCCGCAACAAAGAGGGCCTGAAGCCATTTAAAAGCACTGTGAAAGACCCATCCAAAGCCATTTACAGGGACTCAGGTTGTGGCCCAACATTTGGTGGTGGACACCAAATTAAAATTGCTGACAATGCCAATAGTAACACTAACTCCTACACAAACTTTGGCAGCTATTACTCTGTCCCAAGTGGAGTACAAGACAAGAGCACAATCCTGGCTGGTGCCTACCACTTCTCACCTGATGAGGTGGAGGTGTTTTATCTTGACTGAATCGCTAGAAGTGTGGACTAAAAACAAACACCAAGCCACCCGCACATTTCAATATTTACTCCATGTCATGGTTGTAGTTAATAGACAGTGTAAAATATAGGTTGCTGAAGGAGACTTGCTTAGTCAATAATCTTAGTCAATAACCTTTTTTTTTTTGCTTTTGAAGAGTTTTTGGTTATCAAAGTATTTTCCTGATGCCAATTTATTGAAAAGTTTCTACTGACAATCGGTTACCGACAATGATTGAACAATTTTGTTGCTTGTTCTATGAAATCTCCCAACTATTTCTATAGGATTTTGTCTATGTACTTCTAGCGTTATTCGTTATACAATGATATACTACTTTGACAAAGGATTTTGCTAGGGCCAGTTTATTGAAATGTTAAGAAGAAATATCTGTCTAGAGTTCTTCTGAACTTGAATCGGTCAAGGACAACGATTGATAAAACTATTTTGTTAAGCGGTCTATGAGATCCGCCAATTATTTCCTAATTGCCAAATATACCAACTGTGCGTGAGGTAGCACACTTATCTGTCTTCTTCGCATAATCACCAGTTATTGGCCTGGAATTTAGCTCAGGAAGAAAACAAGCGGTCTTGAGTTAATGTAACACTCTAATAGCAAAGCTCCCCTCCCCACCACGCCCTGTAATGTTTCCCGCTTCAGTTAAACTCCATATGTAGAATTAGTTCATTTTGCTTCTTCCAGTATCAGCTATTGTATGAATTCGAATACAGTTAAGAATTGTAACACCACCAGTAACATTTGAATATCCTTTAAGACTCCTAAAAAATTAGGGGTCTCAGACCCACGATATGATCACCCGGTCTTGTCGTTGTAAAACGACTAGGACCTGTATGAAGCTTCATATCTAACATCTACATTGAACCAGTAACATTTGAATATCCCTTAAGGCTCCTGAAAAATTGGGGGTCTCAGACCCACAAAATGATCACTCGGTCTTGTCGGTGTAAAAGGACCAGGACTTGTATGAAGCTTCATCTACATTGAACGCCGGCAAATGATAATATATAAGCATGCATTTAAGTTTACATTTAACATTACATGGTGTGTAAGTGTTTCTTCTGAACTGTTTTAAACCTTTTACTGTAATTTTACCGGTTTTGCAACCAAACCAAACTGTTTAGTGTTGATAACAATTACAGCTTCATCGATCTTTTGTTTTTGCTGAATACTTTTAGCCTTCAGTAGGACATCGATTACGTTGTCTTCGATTGCTGATACAAGAAGCTGTTTGTGCTGCATGTTGAATAGTTTAACAATATTAATAATACACATGAAAAAATTACTCGATTCTGATTGGCCAAGAGCAGTGCAGTTCAAGTGCAAAAAAGTGTAGCACCAGTGCAAATTACACATCGGAATTCTAGGTTATGATTTACAGAAAGACAACGAGAAATTTTGTAGGCCAATGATATTATGTAAAGCAATGACAACAATTTTGTATGGAGACCGCGCGATTTTTTTCATATTTGTATTATTAATAAGTAATCATACGGTTTTTCTCGTTCAATTTGAAATTAATTTGCACTTGTAAGTTTTTTCAAAAAGCTGAAATTGCACTCGCCGAAGCGGCTCGGGCAATTTTAAAAAACTTTTTGAAAAACCCACTCGTGCAAAATAATTCCAAATTGAACTCGAAAACGTATAGTTACCTATACTAACATGAAACAGTGATGCATAGAATTTGTTAATGTTTTCACTTGAGTGATCTTTTACACACACTATAGCATACCACTGGGTCGCTCATTTGCTTTAAAATGCAGCTGTTGTATTTCCCGTCACTTTCAACTTTTTTCGAGCATGCATGACACATGTACTAACAGGAGGCATTCTGAATTGAGACTGAATGGAGACATCGAGTAAGAATGGTTGCATTTCTGGCAAGGTCTCAGGAAATGGGGATGATGCGGCCTCGAGCTCAAATACTTCCTTGGAGTATGCTGCACAGGTATGGCAGGATATCCCTGCATACTTGTCTGACACTGTTGAATCTATACAAAGAGGAGCTTTGACAATCATAAAACCTAACTTTAGCTATCAGCAAGCACTACACCTAACTAATCTGACATCATTAGCAAATCGTAGGATACTCTTGTGTAAAAGGTTGATGGATGAGAGCCACCCCATATCCTTGCTGGCTGCACAAGTCACAACACCAACTATACCATAGTGGCTCAATAGGACGCCAGGGGTTCTTGCTCTTTCATAAAACAAGATTAGACTTTCAAATAAGCTTATTTTTTAAGTTTCTGTTCTGTTTTGTTCAGTTAGCTAATTTCACAGTTAACTCTTGTTTTCAGAGCTTTTTACAGGCTGTTTTTCGAAATAACCTCATTTCATACCACGCCCATTGGACACATCATCGTCTGTCACGTGACAGAAGTCAAAATATTACGAATATTTTAAGTTATGGCATCACGACTTTATTGGTCTCTGATTATCCCGAGTTGCGGGAATTTCTCTTAAATACTCTTCTTAGAAAGTTCCTCGTGAATTCAGTTGGGTCGAAATTAGACTCTCGAGAAAAATGCACTTAAGTTTCTTACACGATGTATTGAGCATTTAACAAGCCAGGAAGTTAGGGGGAAAAGACGTTTTCAGGTTGCATATTAGAGGAGTGTAATAGCTGTTGTATTTTTGTAAAAAGTTACCGCAGTTGTAGAAAATAATACTTTTTATAAGGGAAATGACTGGGCCTGTAATGGTCATTCAGACAGCACTTTTCACACTTGATTACAATTATCGAGTTGTGTATGTCTTGACAGCCTTCCTACAAAGTATCATTCATATTTATTGCAACTGATCCCTGTTTGTGGACAGTTCCTGACTGTAAACAATCGTCGCTATAGCCGTTGCTACGCAAAGTAAATTATATCACTGTGTACTTTCCTTGAATTTTACACTCACCTAAAGGAAAATTCAGCAAGATCGTTTGAAAGTGCTTTTTGCAAGTGCTCAAGGGCTTTAAATATTATGTTCTTGAAAAAAATCGTATTTTTGATGAATGTCATCATTTCTCGGCCTATTGAGCCACCTTAAGATCAGAAAGCTCCAAAAACAATGAAAAGGACAAAGAGTCAGAGCAAATGCCTTTTTTACATTCAGATTCGCATGAATGTAGACTAATTATTATCATTGTATTATTCTTGTAGTTAGACTTAGCTAGTAAATATTGTTTGTAAACTACACTGTTTATTCAGTTTTTAAGGGCCAGAAGTGTTAATAAACTGTTTTCATTTTTATTTATTTTATTTATTATTTCCTCACTTTTCCTTTGAGTGGTAATCTTCTTTGACCCATAGGTTCTTAAAGATATAGGTTGCATCATTTTCAACACAGTTCATGTATCCATCTTCTCAACACGACACGGATGTATCCTGTGGGATCCACAAGAACTGCTGAGGGTTTCTAAAGGACAGCTTTTTCTGCGCGTAGTCCTGTCAGCTAGGTCACCTTGGCTTTAACGAGGACCAATTGCTGAGGGAAGACGTTAATAGTGTTGATACTAGTTGGGTTTGCAGAGTTTCAGTAGGTTTGATTTCTAGTTACTTGTTATTGTTTTGAATGACAGTGTTCTTGCAGTAACAATGTTATTAAGACGATAGTTGAAGTGATATTTTTTTTTAGCTAGGGCTGTGCATATATGATAACGAGGCTGAAAAACTCATCGAAAAAGTATTATCTTCCCTGGAAAATTTTTATCACTGAATCATTCATCTCCTTGACTGCTACTTCCAACGATTGCTAAAATTACGTTTGACATGCTAGCTCTTTTGAAGAGAGTAACAGAGAGTAAACAATTTGATGTGTCTACTTTGCTCGCGCTTTGCCACTCCTAGAGCTGAGCACGTTCTGAGCAAGTGCTGACATGGAGAGCACGCCCAATTACTCAGGCAGAATTCGGCAACCACTGCCATTGATCCTGCAGACAGCATTGTCTTAAAATCATCGCCAACGAAAATAACTTGGATAAAAAAAAATCGAGTGTTAAGTCGAATACATAATGAAGCGCCCAGGTCCCATACGGCCAGTCAAAAATAATGTTGCCTCAAATGGATTTGGATTTATAGAAAATATGCATATATTTAAATGGAAAGCCCTTATTTTTTAAAGAGAAAGATATTTTGTTTTCTACTTTTCATCATCATACAAAGCAAACTTAACATCTCATCTTTTTTTTTTTTTTTTACATCAACTGCTTTTAAAAAAAGAACGCATAATGCATAATGATAATTTCACTGGTAACCGTAGAAGACTTTTAAATCCAGGTGATAACGAACTCGTGATGACTTTCCGGATCTGGCGCCCCTTTTCTCGAAAGCCCCTGGAAACGTTTCGGGCCCGTAAAGCCATTTTTAGTTCAGCTGTACGTTAAAACCGAGAGATGAATGTGTATACGCCCGAAACTTCTTGTGTGAAGAGAACCTTTGTTCGTATTAAGAATATGCAAATAAAACAGATCTGTAATCCTAGGGTTCTAGATTTTGCTAGGGCTCTCCGGGTGCAAAAACGTTTCGGAACCTTTGAGAAACGGGCCCCAAGCCCGAGTAGCGAATAGCAAATAGTCGCGCATAGACCGAGTAGTCATCAATAGTCACCTCTTTAGCTCAGCACTGATCAGGATTCATAAAATTAATCGCGTGGATCAATGGCGTTTATCCTCGGACGCTGATAGATTTGACCAAACACGCTCGGTAAAAAACAAACAAGCAAACAAATAAAAAACAAAATACTAACGTGGGGGGAGTCACAGTTCTGTGATTATTTTATCAACTGAAAAGAAACAAACGAGCTGCTCTGATAACCGGTTATAGAAACAACAACAACTATACCATATCTTACGTTATATGACTATACAATTATCCAAATAAGTAACAAAATTTTAGTGAATTCATCACTTGATTAGTCTCTGAACTCAGGATAGAGCAGTCCATCGCCGATGGTTTCTTAATTTCAAATTTCAATTTAGGGCGCAGATTGTTCAGGAGATGAATACCGTCAACATTTCTTCTGTAGGGGATTATAGCCAGGTGTGAAGAAAGGCCAAGGTTTCCAGTCTGTCCATGAATAGGATGGTTAGAATGCCTGAGATATTAGAACCCATTGGTAGGTTTTTTTTGGCGGTGGAAAGCTTGACCATCAAAGGAGAAGTACATGATGTTTAGCCGGACACTGTGCTATGGTCTGTTATGTCTTATTTAGCGAGGTAGAGTGTGGGGATGTGAATTTTGAAGGTGACGTTGGTAATGGCTTCTTGTATGGGTATTGAGGTGTATAGGGACCACATCGAGACTGCATGGATATGATAGCATTTTGTGGGTGGTGAGATCGCGAGCTTGGATGCACTTGATGAGCTTGAGGCTGTTTTTTAGATGTGCTGGACTGGACGTCCTCTAGGATTGGTTTTAGGGCGTCGGCTAGCAGCCATGAGTTGCGCTGGGTTGGTTCATTGGTGTAAGATACAATAGGTCACCCATTAGATCATATTATTCGTTTTTTGTCCATATTTTAACCTTATTATT
This sequence comes from Catalaphyllia jardinei, assembly GCA_022496165.2. Lineage (NCBI taxonomy): Eukaryota > Metazoa > Cnidaria > Anthozoa > Scleractinia > Caryophylliidae > Catalaphyllia > Catalaphyllia jardinei. Next base: position 10,955,818 of record CM042758.1, on the reverse strand, counting down.
TATTTCATACATTTAGTACCCCCACATTCTCTCGCTTTTCAGACGTTTTTACGTCCATCCAGACCCTCCGCTAATGCTTTAAGCCATAAATACCAAACTCTTCGCTAATACTTTTAGGACAAGTCAAAAAGTTTGACAAGAGTGAGTTAATTAAATACTATTTTGTATTTAACGATAACCGTGCGGATAGTTTCTTCCTCCTCCTTTGTTCCTCCTCCACCTCTGCCACGACGCCAGATTCATATGACATGAATTCAACGAAAACATGCAAAGTGAAAAGAAATGAGTTAAACTGTGTTCAAGGTACCGTTGAAGGGGAAAAAAGGTGTTAAATCAATACATGCACGTTTTCAGAAGAAGATGTTTTATTAGTCAAAATAAATATTTCATTCTCCATTATTTAACAGTCTCCAAGAAAGCAAGAACAGGTTTTTTTTTACTATTCTGTAGCATCAGACATCAAGAGGTATGTTTACAGTGACATAGGAAAGGTTTTTTTTGTTGAGCCAAGTTACCTAACAAGGAAGTGCCGTCAATGCCAGTGGCTTTTTAACGGTTATCTGAAACTTGTTGCTCTTTGAACATCATTTGTCGCATGATAACCTCCAGCAGTGAAAACTAATTAAAACAGTTCAATCAGCTAGCACTGGTTATGAGAAACGCGACTTGACTTATTGATTTAAAATGAATTTGTACGTGCGAAACAAAACACCGTAAAAGCTACTCGCGGTTCAGTCTCCACGGAAGTTGAACGAAGAAATAATTATGGTATCAGATTAGTCCCTCTCTGATTACATCACGTCCCAAAGCGTTAGGGAACAGTTCCACAATAGAGCAGAACTGCCAACTGAGACTGTAACCGATATTCAGGAAAGGTCAACATTCCTTTGAGTATTCTCAGCGATATAAGCTAAATCATGTCTCAATCGTTCAAGTTCTTGAACAAGGAAATCAGCGATAATGGAGATTAAGAGTGCAAAGGGATCGTCTGTTCTCCTCTTTGGTTTGTCGTTCAATTTAATTCTGACCTTGGCTTCACTTGGTTTCACGTGCTATTCTTTGAATAGATTTGATTCTCGCCTAAAGGCAGTTGAACAGGATTTGCTGGCTACAAATACTCCATATCGGCTTGCCGATGGCGTGATTGTTGAGCCAACATCTACGCATCATTCAACTCTAAGTAAGAAAAATGTCGTCAAAAGAGCTGTCGATAACCCGTCCATCTGCCGAAAATGCAAGAGCGCCTGTTTAAACTTGAATGTGCTTGAAAGTGTAAGTTGCATGTTCTTGATACATGTATTTTGGGCTTATTTATTATGTGTGATTACTTCCTCGTTCCAAATGCCAACAGACGAGTTTCATTTATTTAACTAATTATTTAGTCTTTTTTACCAATTGAAAGTGAGCAACAGACCCGGAAAATAGTGCAAAGAGATAGGATAGTAGTGGAAAATATGTTTACATTCCTTTAACCTTATATACACGTCTGCTTTGGGCCCCTTTTAGACTGAGTCGCAGTGATAGGGGTACTTAATATGAATGCTACA
>CM042758.1:10947534-10953871 GCA_022496165.2 Catalaphyllia jardinei | reverse complement strand
TATATATATATATATATATATATATATTTTTTTTATTATTTCCTTACATAACTTTATTAATTTACAATACTGTGAACATTTTTCGTATCAACCCTAGTTATTCACACTTCTTAATATTCATATACATCATAGTATAGTGTACTATAATAATACAATAATATCTTGCGTAATTACTTACATTACAACATATATTGTGGTGAAAGGGCTAGGATAAATATTAAAATCATTTTTAATGTTATTCGAGAAGGTAGAGAATGATGCAAATTTGCTGGAGCGCTCTTTTTTTTATATTTTCTAGAGTTTTTCTATTTTGTATTTTAATAAGAGTTTGTTTACAAAGTCTCCAAGAAAAATTGGTTTGTCGTGTAATTTACAACTATAAATATAGTGCCTCATGGATAGCATCGTGTAGTTAAATTTCTTTACTAGCTCTTTATTATGCGAACTCTTGTCTAGGCCAAAAAGTTTTTCTTCAATGGTTGGGTTGAACTTTGAATTATTTCTTGCATTAAACCATTTAATGACCTCAGTTTCGAAGGAAATTACGAACCGACAATCTTTGAATGAATGGTCAACGGAATCTTTTTCTCCACAGTATAAGCAATCATCATCTGGTTTGATACCAAAACGGCATAGCTCTTTTTTAGTAACTATAATGCGATGAATCAGCTTAAACTGAAATTCTCTTAACTTGGTTTCTTTGCATAGATTTTTTAGGGAGGTAAATGCTTTTCTCCAGGAGTCTTCATTCATATGCATAGATAGATTCTCGTTCCATCTTCTAGGACCTGTATGTTCAGCTACATATATATATGTTATTTACCGGGCGGGAGGTCCGTATGGGAAAAAACTGTGCCCGGGGTCTTGAGTACGGCCCGAGGCCGTTGGCCGAGGGCCGTACTCAAGACCAAGGGCACAGTTTTTTCCCATACGGACTAACCTAGCTCGGTAAATAACATGTTTATTTTTTTTTTCCTGTAGTAAATTGGTTTTATAGATTACTAATGGGTTTGTTTACGCAACTCTTGTCATTGAATGTCTTAAATCGGCTTCCGCGCCGTCTACTAACGATTTGTAAAAAATCTTGGCAACAAGCGAATAATTCAGATAGTAGACAAAGAAAGATGTATTAAAGAACATATAGTTTTCGAACTACTTTTTGCTAGTTGCATTTATTTAACCAGTTAAGTTCTCCAAAATTGTTTTTCGTGCAAAGTTTGAAGTTTTACTACAAAACAAATTCTGTCAGTCGTCACTTATAAAATCACTTGAAATCAGACTTTTCTACGGTAAGTCGAATAGCAGTGTATTCTGTAAAGTGTATTCTGCAAAAATTCCCCTAAGTATAGCAACGATCAGAAAGGTAAACTTGACTGAAACTGATTCAAATTCTACGGTGAGGGAAACACAGGATAAGCGCCATTACAGCGCCACGGCTTCAAACAACCAAGCAAACCCTCACAACTTCAAAACACTCAACTGGATTTACTTACAGTGATTTCCTTGCCATTTTAAAGAGAATAGAAATAAACTTGCGTGGACTAATCGTCGATTGATGTGTAAAAAAAGCAAAAGGTTGACGATTACCGCTAACCTTTAGGAGCGAAATTTACAGGCAGCGGGAAAAATCCGGACCGTGGGCCGTATCGTAAAAAGCTGGACCGGTCACATGAGTAAGATTAGCCAATCAAATTCGAGGATTTAGGAATCCGGCCCGCTCAGATGCTTGAGAAAAAATAAATGCATTTATGAAAACGGTGTCAATAATTTGCGCCAAATCACCCATATTCCACATTCATTTCATAACTCCTAAAGGAAGCCTCCAAGCCATGTAAAAGAGAAAACAAATAGGGAAATGACAGCAATTAAAAGGAAGATAAACGAGTGGGGGGGCTTTCCGTTTAATTTCTATATCGTCACCTTTGGATGAAGAAACGCCCGGTTAGGGCACGAATTCTTTAACACCTTTTTCATAAATCCATACACATGTCTGGATTTTTTAAAACAGTGTTACAGAATTGAAAATTAAAATGAAAGCCAGTCCTTTTTTTTTCTTCCTCCATCCGTTCATCTTCCTTTAATTGCCGTCCTTTTCCTATTTCTTGCTATTTTACATGGCTTGAAGGCAGCCTTAAAGAGTGGTGATATGAGTGATATGAGGCAAATGCTTTAAAACCATTTTCACAAATTCAGACATAAATATATAGTTAAATATTTGTGATATTTCTGACAATATATAGTCATTTATTTGTGACGTTTCTAACATTAGGTCAAAATACTCTTACAAGGTAAAGGAAGAATCAGTTGCATTTTATTTGATACAATATAGAGTCTGAAAACAACAAATCAGGAAGTCATAATTCGAAGTGTATCGAGGGGCGGTTGGGCAGTATGCTATAAAATTTAAGACTACGCATTAAACCCCGTGGCGACCGTATCGAATTTGAAATAACGATGGGTAAAATTGCGCGATGTTACTTTTTTGGAATTAAATAAAGAGTATACTTACCTTCCCTGGCTTGTGTTACCCATTTGGCCTATCGTCTTCACTTTTCCCCCTTTTTTTGTGGGGGCGGGGGTTTTTCTCGCAGCGTTGTCTAGACGAAGTCAAGGTTGGACAGAGCTATTTTAAAAGACTAAAACCGCGGGGCGATTTTCTCGCCAAAATTAGGATCCGGTGCTCGATTTTCCTCTCCAAAAGAAGCAAAGTCCATTTGTCCCTTTTAGAGGTTGGCTTGGGAAATATTTCCTCCTTTCCGCTCCAATTCGAATGATTTTTCTTCACTACTAGAGCTTTTAACTTTCCTCCGCTCACTGTTACCGTCCATTCCACTTCTGCACAGCTTGAAATCAACATTAGCGACCGCTCCAGCATCATGTGACAACTGCGACTTACCAGACAAAAATGTCCGATAAAATATAACCTTCTCCTCATGACCCTACCCGATATCATCGAGTGCTACAAGACAATTTGGTTTAATCAACTGGGTTGGTAATGTGAATTGGCCACCGTGAAGGGATTCGAAAACTGACGTTTCGAGCGCCAACCCATCGTCGGAGCGAATCGAAAGAGCCGGGCCTTTTCTGGAGCCAGTTAACTCTAACCAAGTATAAACATTATCTACATATCAAAGTCTTTCCATACAAATTTGATCACACATGTAGTAGTTTACGAAGTTTGTTAATGCGCATGATCAAACGGACAAATTTGATTCAAAATAGCGGACCAAGTGAAAAGTCTCGCGTTCCTAAAAAGCTTATCGACGAGTACCAGCCGCCATCTCAGGAAAAGAAAAAGACGAAAAGACAAAGATAACAAACTGTATGAGGTCGAAATCGCGGAGGTTGATAAAGAAAAGAAAAATGTTAAGATTCACTTCAAAACCTATGGTCACGACAGATAGCTGAATAAATAAGGAGATAAAAATAAAATTACTTCAATGACTGGTATTTAAGATCCCCAAATAAAAACAATGGGAAATTCTACAGGCCGTACTTGTTGATTCCCTCAATAAACACTGTTTTATTGCCACGGCTACTTCCACGGAAATCTTCTTTATTCGTGCTTTCATGATCAGCTGTCGCTTCTGCGTTCTGCGACACGGGCAATGAAAGCGTAGGATACAAAGAGAGCTATTAAACCGAGCTTCCCAAACGTCCCTGCCACAAGGCCGAAAGCAAAATTTTTCGAACCCCGACAAATTGGGAGTCAAAACGCGCTAAATTTAGCGTGGCTTTCGAAAAGAGCAGGCCTTTTAGGAAAACATCCGTGCGTGGCTAGAAATTGTGCTTAGTTTCCCTAATAGTCCGAACAAGAGATCGCTCGATACTTTTTTGCAAACAAACCAGAATCGGTACTGTTCCGACCCTAATGTTTTTCTGATTGCTTCGAAACGGGATTTCATCGACGCTCAATATGTTAAGCGCCCCTATTCTATATGACATTTTTTTCCATTTTCTACGTTTACTGCGCAGACGGAGGGAAAATGTTCAAAAAATTGATAATTGTATAAACGTCTACGCAACCTTTTGTTAAACGTGACTTTAATATGAAGTATAATTTTTTTCTTGCATAATTTTTTTCACTGCTTATGTTTTGTGTAGTTTGAGGTTACTCAAAGTCAGCAGAGAAGGCCAAATAATGCAAACAGAAAAAAATCTTACCGCAAAGCTACAAAACTAAAAATCAAGGTTCTCGCTTATTCTGGTTTAGATTAATCGCGCTTTGAACAACCCGGCCCATGAACTCCGCTTTCAGGTTTGGCTAAATCTATAAATCACTTTCTAATCAATATTTTTAGATGTCAGCCACTAGAAAAAGGAAAAAGTTATGAAAAGCTTGTGATTAATTTGATTATAGTAGCTTCCGAAACCACTTGAAAAACTTTATTTCATATTTTCACTCAACAGAACGTGACAGAGGAAAGTAGTCAGGAAAAGATAGTTTGCATGCAAGGTAAGATTTACGTGATGATAAATTCTAAATTTTTTTACCGACCTAGGAGCCCAAATACAGCAAGAGTTTCTTGGTTTCAACTACCGATCACATCACACATCACCTTTATTTCACCTCGGATTTAAAAGAGTAGCTAAGGAAAGCTAATTTCTCCGAGAAAAAAAAAATTTAAACCAATAAAATCACATATCATGTATAAAAAGATGACCTAAAAATGTATTGTTTCCTATAGAGGGTCTTGAGAGGTATCTTACCTGAGGAAAAAAGAACAATATTGACAAAAACAACAACAAGAAACTGTAAAGCAACGATGGTATCGGATAGAGGAATAGTGAAAGTGATTAAAAAAAAAACTGCATAAAATGTTTTCAAACTTGGTTGGGGGTGGGTGAGTGGGGGAGTGACTATACTCTCCCTTCGAAAATTTTGAGCAGTTGTTCTTTTAGACCAAGCTAAGCTGCAGGAAAAATACAATGATTGCTAAAAGGAAACAAACGAAAAAAGAAAGCGGATAAAGATAATATTGAGATCAGCATTATACCTTGATAAATCGATATTGGGGTCCTGCAAAACATGCTGGCAAATGTTATTGAAATCTCTGAAACGAAGCGCAAGCTCTCTTCACTTGTTCATTGTCAAAAACTCATGGGAGTCACGATATCTTGTGTTGTGGATGGATATATGATGACGTAATGAAATATGAAACCTTGTTACAGTTTCATCTTACGGAATTCCTAATTAGTTCCATTATTCCCTGAAGGATCTCATGGGTTACCAGGCCCCCCTGGTTTACCTGGACCCATTGGTCCTCAAGGTCCTCCCGGACCAAGTGGCAAAAGAGGAAGAAAGGGAACTACGGGTCTCCCGGGACCCCAGGGAAAACGAGGCAGCAGAGGATTGCCAGGACCCCCTGGACCTACGGGCCCGTCTGGTAAATCAACACAACATGAAGCAAGTCCAAGTAATGGACGTCAGTTAGGTAAGATTGTTTGTCGTAAGTAAACATGTTTTTATTTTGTTGGTATTGTTACAATATGAATGTAAGTAGCCGATGTATTCGTATTATTTTTGTAAGTAGCGTATAAATTGTATTGTAAGTTGAATCAGTAATCATATCGTTTTGTGATGTAGGTAATGTAAATTATATTATTGTAAGTAGCGCCTGTAATTGCCTTGTATTGCAAGTAGTGTAAGTAGTGCTTAAAGTGCCTATGAAGTAAAAAATAATTGCTGATTATTTGAAAGGCCTTTCAAAGTATATAAGAATGGCGTTTTTCTTTTAAGAATATCTTTTTTCGTTTTAGAGATATTTACGTTTTTGTGAGTAAAGTGATGACGTCATAGGTGGTTTCCCTAAAACAGTCCAACACTCAATCAAGAATATCTCTAGAAATATTAAAGCGGTGTTCTTAAAACTTGGCATCAGGACTGTACATTACAAAAGAAGCAAAATGACACCCGTCATGCCGTTGCCATGACAACAGTTATGCCACTGGTCCTGTCTTAATTAAGACTAATATTCCCAGATTTTATCCCAAACAAGGATCTTCCACTCGCAACTACCTAATGGGGATAGTTAAAGCAATATGGGAACGATTTGAGTGCTGAGCTGGACCCGCTGTAGCACTTTAAAAGATTGCAAATGGGGATATTTGGTTTTTCACAGAAAGAGACTGGAGCCGAGATTGTTGCCATGGCAACAACATAGTAGGCGTCATTCTGTTCCTTTTGTGATGTACGTTTCTGGTGCCAAGTTTGAAGAACATTGGTCCAATATTTCTGGAGATATTCTTGATTGAGTGTTGTACTGTTTTAGTGGAACGACCTACGACGTCATCACTTCCCTTATTTGCATAATACAAAAACGTAAATATCTCTTAA
>CM042758.1:10909048-10928346 GCA_022496165.2 Catalaphyllia jardinei | reverse complement strand
ATATAATTATTATTATTATTACCCACGGGATCATTTCACTAAGAAGTGGCCATTCAAAAAAGCCGTGCACAATAACCTTTAATATAAAACATAATACTTAAAAACTGAGACTAAAAATTTACGAATTTACGAATTATTATTGTTGTTATTATTATTATTATTATTATTATTATTATTAAATTATTTCAATGTCGATTTCAGTTTGTTACTTTATCATTCCAAGATAACGCTTTGATAAACCACACGATGTTTTTGTGCTTCATATGTTTAAATCAAAACATGTTTCGGGTGAAACAACAACCATCGTCAGTTGTACAATGAGAAACAAAAGGAAACTGTGCAATAAGTAGTTTAACAAAGTGAGAAATTAACAAAAATAATTAAGGATAAAGGCGAGAACCAACAAAAACAAATGATTCAAACTATTTAAGCTATATATTCCTAGAGACAATTACAGTATATCAGATCCCGTCCATACTACAACGGAGAAATTTGAAAACCCATTTCTATTTCCCCGGTTAGTCCTTCCGTACAGTCACGAAAACAAAGTTTTCCGTAAAAGATGACGTCACGACAATCATGGTATACGCGAGTTTTACCCAAACACAAGTGCATAACAACCGCTGATTGTTGTGTTTTGAAATTCCTCCGAGTGAAGTGTGAACGGAAAACAGTTGATTCGTAAAACCTCTTTATCAGTTTCCTCGGGCCTACTGTGGACGAGGCCTCAGTAACGCTATCAAATGATATATATTCAAAAAATTCAACCTAATAAGCCATTTCATGACAGCGCAGCTAGATGAACTGTATAGTTCTTATATCCATCCGCAGGTATTAATTTTTCGCGAAAGGTTTCATAAAACAAAGAAACACACAAAAACAAAAAACAACAACAAAAAAGAAACAGGTTATTGGTCTCTTCCACATCACACTGAATAAGTGTCAAAACCTAGTTTTTTTTTTTCCACGGTTTGCCATGCCCTCCACAATCCTCCAAATCCGTCACGAAAGGGAACATTTCGAGAACACTCAAACAGGAGGAATTTGCGTTTTAGCGTGGACAGAAAATGTTTGAAAATGGAGTTTTCAAATATCTCTCGCGTAGTTTGGGAGGGAAACATTCATGCGTTTTCACAGTGAAAACGCCGTTTAGAAAATTCTCCACCATAGCGTGGACGAGACCTTATTTTCTTCCATCATGAAGCTAAGATACACCACAGGCATACATACACTATTACATGGCACTTGGTTTATTAGCATTATTATACCACCTTCAAGTCATTTTGATAAATACTTTTTGATATCATATCAACAAAAACGCCAGTGAAATGAGTTGAACTTTGTTCCAGTTCCTGCTCATAAGAACAAAGTTCAGTTAACTCGATGCCTGCACGTATTCAGCAGACTGAATATTTTTAAAAACAAAGATTTTAGTTAATACTTCCTCTTTTGCTCCATGATCTGATACTCTCCATAGAAATTAAAGGAAAGAAACATAGCATTTTCTCTTTCTACTATTCTTTAGCGTCGGAAAACATTGACTTTAGGAAATATGTTTAAAGGGATTTTGCGAACTATATTACAGCACGTCGTTTTTATGTCGAGTCGAATCTAACAAGGAAGTATCATCAATACCAATAATTGTTATCTAAAACTTGTTGCTCTTTGAACATCATTTGTCACTTTAACCAGCAGCAGTGACAATGGATTAAAACAGTCAGCTAGTATTGGTTATAGGCAACACGGCGTGACTTGTTGATTTTCAGCAAAATTGTACATGCATAACAAAACACCGTAAAAGCTTCTCTTGCTTTAGTTCACTGAAGCTGAAGGAACTAATAATTATGCTATCAAATTAGTCCTCTTCTGATTACCGTGACACCACTTCCAAAAGAGTTGGCGATCAGCACCGAAAGAGAACGGAAATGTTAAGTGAGACTGTAACCGATATTCAACCAATGTCAACATTCCTTAGCGATATAAGTAAGCTAAAGCATCGTTTAGTCGTTCAATCTCCTGTAAAAGGAAATCAGCGAACATGGAGACCAAGAGCGCAAAGGGATCATCTGTTATCCTCTTTGGCTGGTCGTTCAATTTAATTCTGACCTTGGCTTCTCTTGGTTTCACGTGCTATTCTTTGAATCGACTTGATTCTCGTCTAACGGCAGTTGAACAGGATTTGCTGGCTACAATTAGTCCATATCGGCTTGCCGATGGCATGATTGGTAAACCAACGTCTACGCATTCAACTCAAAGTGGGCCACAAAAGAAAACCAATGTCGCCAAAAGAGCTGTCGATAGTCTATCTATGTGCCGCAAATGCAGCAGTGCCTGTTTAAACTTGAATGTGCATCGAACAGTAAGTTTTTCTTTATTTATTGGGTTTATTTATTTTGTGATTACTTCCGCGTTCCAAATACTGACTGACGGTGCTACAACTTTGGTTCGTTTGTTTTTGTGTTATTTAAATATAACTTACCTAATACTCTCACTTAGTAAATCCGATTGAAAAGAGTATTTTCTACAAATGCAATTGACCTGCAGGGAAGGTTTTATGCGCCTCAAGCGCCCACTGCCATGATGAAAGATAACGATGATGATGATGAAGGTTATAATGCGTGTATGACTACACTTTTTAAAACGTGGTTAATGAAAAGTTTTCCTTTTTCGTTTTTTTCTTACCAATTAAGGTAGTAGTCCTTATTTAAGACTCCAGGGAGCTTAAAGGTCACATCAAGTGAACCAGAAAACAAGTAAAATACAATTAGAAAAATAAGAGAGTGGATAAGAAAAATAACGACTTTTGAGCAGTTTTACATCGTCTACAAGTGTTCTGGGTTACGTTAACACTGAGCTTCCGGGTAAAGCGTGCAAGTGCAGAACATACATAGTCAGTCATTTATGATGACTCTAGCATCAGCTCGAAATCTTCAGACAAAGTAAAAGAAGAATTGCATTTTGTCTTCCTGCTACAGTGTAGCGTCTAAAAACATAAACGTTTTGTCAAGGGTCAGGGGTTAAAATTAAATTGAACAATTAATACGTATATAGTTTCACCAGTAGCGAATTCCTTAATTACAACATTTGCCTCGTTTCCATAAAATCGATTCGTATTCACATGGAGCTACAAACAAAACAGTTTTGAATGTTGAAAGGCCATAAAGCACGATTAACTTTGCCAATGAATTTGGGCCCGATTTGCTGAACACTTCTTGCGTGATTCAGATTAAAACTAGAAACTTTACAAAGAAAGTAGAAGCCTATTTCCATTTTGTAATAAGCTCTCTTACTGTTTGGAATCAACTCATATCCGACACGTTGCCTTCTGTACGTAATGCTGCATGCTAATGAACAAAAATCATTGGCACACAGAGTGCTGAAAATTAATTGTTATTATTTGAACGTCATTAACCGTATTTACCAAGGCAGACAAATGGCACGTATCGGACGTGACCTTTTTTAGTCGTTTCATGCGTCTGGATATGCAAGGGCAGAAAGACATACTAAGTCAAACGCGCAATTATGGAAGACGTATGAAACCGACGTACAATCATGGACAAAAGTCTTGGAACAAATTTGCACTTTTGGCGTTTTTGCGCACACGGAAGTTCGCGAATGCAACTTCACCTTCCTAACCTCGCCCCCCTCCCCCTTCCACCCCCCATACAATGTTCAAAACTACTACCTGCAATTTCTTCTGATTTTTAATATTGTATTGAGTGGGGAGAGGGAACAATAATGCGCTTTTGAAAGGGAAGCCGTGTTTCTTTCAAACTTCTATAGTAAAACACATACTATTCATGTCCCGAGGACTTTTGTACGTATCAGATGTATATTTGGTATTTGTTTTTACGAGATGAACAAATGGAACGAAATTAACTAAACTGCAAATCCGCTAACGTGTTTTATTGTTTAGAATCACCGTGCTCGCTATAAGCAATTTGATATAAGTTTAAAAAAAATGCATGTTCATAAGACATCCATGTGTCTTTTAAAATGCCAAAGCATTAACAACTGTGGATTCGTCCCATCAAAGTGCAACCGCATGAAAGTTCTTGAAACTGTAGACAGCTATCTTAATTTGTTACAGAGATCTCGTGGAGTGCCACTAAAAAGATAATTACAACTGTCTATCAAGTAAACAGCAGGCTATTTGATAATCAGTTAACTAGATAACTTCCAAAACAAAAGGAAAGGCCTGTTCCGCAGCAACGAAGGTGGCTTATTATCATTGTGATAATAAGTATCGACCTCTTTGTCTTTGGCCATCGTAGCTTAATATGAAATAGCACAGAAACTGCAGTTACAAACATGACAATAAAACGCATGTTGGAAAACAAAATTATTGAACTTTACTTGACGTTCCGTATGTTTCGACATACATCTTCAGAAGTGACCGTTGATAATACAAGTAGCAAGTAAGTTTAAATTTAAGATAAGTAACTAATTAACGATAACAATGACAAAAGCTGAGAAAAAAATTGCATATAAAAGATGCAAACTAATACAGATAAAGCTTTTCGCTGCTGACATTATCGTTTAGGGTAGGTTTGAGTTCTTGAATTAGTAGAGTCTCCTTTATGTTGCAGTGAATATCAGAACGACCTTTTTGCTAATATGTCAAAGTGGTCCCATTTTGAGTTGTGACCAGTTGACGTGACGTAGTCTGCGAGAGCAGATGCATGAAAGGTACTTGTGATCCATTGAAAATGTTCTGTTTTTGTGTCATGCAATCTACGTTTTGTTTTTCCAATGTAAAAATCCCGGCAGTCCCAACAACTAGCCTTATAAACAACTTTTGACATTTGGGAACGGTTGAACGGTTGTAGGGAAAAAAGGACTTGATGCGATGAGCGCTCTGGAAAATCACCCTAAGATCAATGCAGCCATAAAATGTATCAATGCAGGTCTTAAGCTGTTTGGTAACAATTTTACTTTGCACCCCTAAATAACTGGTAGAACTAAGATTGTTTCCTTTTTGGGAACTGTGGTGTTGGAGGTCTGTTTTGCTTAGTTTGCATCTTTTATATGCATTTTTTTCTCAGCTTTTGTCATTGTCATTGTTAATTAGTAACTTATCTTAAATTTAAGCTTAGTTGCTACTTGTATACCAACGTTCACTTCTGAAGATTATGTCGAAACATACGAAACGTCAAGTAAAGTTCAATAATTTTGTTTTCCAAAATGCGTTTTATTGTCATGTTTGTAACTGCAGGTTGTGTGCTATTTGTTATTAGGTATCGACTTATAACGCGTAAGTATCTGTATACATCATAATAAAGTTTCCACCTAACGCGCACTCTAATTGGCTGCGACAGCGTGCTTTATCAGGGATTATATAAGAACCCATGTTATTCTCGCATTTTGATTGGCTCTCGCCTATGATCTATTATAGTACAGACGCACGATTGAGGTTATCGCCACAAAGTTTCTCCCTGTGTATTTTAAAATGGCGGAAAGTTTGGAGAATTTATATAATATTTTACGTGACTGGGTGAAAGAAAAGATCCCGAAAAAAATTTTGTCCATACATGAAACAGTTAAGAGAAGCAGGAAGAAGGAAAAAAAAACGTTTCATTTTTAGGAATTGACTCAGAAAAAATACTCGAGCAGTCCCAGTCGGCAGACGAGCGACATTAAATCAAAACAAAATTGGTCGACAAATAAACTTTAATGTAAGAAACCATTGTTTTGTCTCGAATATAACAAGCCCAAAAAACAAAATGTTTATGACATTAATTTATTTTTTAAAAAATTCAGTCTTAATATAATTGTTTACACAGATTGACGTCACGAATGAAACATCAAAACGTCGCTTTTTAAAATCAGTTAAAATAAGCACATAACCTTGTTTTCCGATGCGAATTTTCCAGTTCTCTTTCAGGGCACAGCCAACTGTATCGCAGCTATAAGGTCACACTATATCAAAGTGATTTAAAAAGCTCCAACCACAGAAGACAAAAAAATGCGCCGTCGCCATGATCATCTCACTCAAAACTCGAATTAAATGACCATCACTGTTGACCGCAATCTTGAGTTTTCTGAGTGTAGTTTTCAACTCCTCCAATATTCATGGCAACGTCTAAGCTTTTCAGCCTGCAGGGCTGCTCTGATGACAAAAACTGTCTCTATTTTTCCGACATTTTCCTGGCTTCAAAATTTGTAGATTTTGCAATTCAATTCTGCTTTCGGTATAAGTTTTCATTCCACGAAAAGCGATGCTCGAGTCAAGTTTGACAGTGGCTTTTTTTTCTTGGACCAATCACAATTCTTTGCTACACATAACAACCAATGAGATTGCTTCATTTGTATAGACAATAGATTACGTCAAATGGCTTTTTTCGTGTTTGTCAAAGTGGGCGGAGTGGGGAAAGGTCCGCTTTCGAGTCATGTTGAAAGATTTTGAAATAGAAAAGCTTTTTTCTGTTCTAATTTGTTTCTTTACTACACAAAACAAATAGAGACAATGTTGCCGAACGCCTGTTCAGTAATAGATCACAGAAACCGTCGAAATGTGGTAAAAACATCAGTGACTACGCCTCGTGAGCCCCTTTTTTGTTCTTAGCACAATTTGACGTCATCTGTGGTCTATCACTGAACAGACACACGGCAACATGTAATCTATTTGTCAAATAGAGAACGGTTTGGTGACATTAAGCTGGCTTTAGAATTTTTGCTTCTTAATTTCGACAAAATTTGAGCCAGATTAAACACGCCCTGGGCGATTCAGACAACATCAACATAAACGAGCTATTTAGATGAGTAAAACCAATTGCAATTTTTTTTGGAATTGTACCTGATGAATTTTTACCGTGTATAAATAAATAAATAAATAAATAAATAAAGTAAAGTGAAGTAAAGTATTTGTCAGCAGTAAATATGGCTCACTGAGACTGTCGTTAAAAACAGTAGAGTAAAAACTGTATGAAAATAACACGTTTTGTTAGATTCCGAGAAAACACGTAGCGAAATAAACAAATTCTCAACCTAGCGAATTCTTCGATAAAAGACGTCAGAATATAGAAAGGGAAAAATTATACTAAAGAAGTAAAACAACGACAGAGAATACCATTGAGCTGTCTCTGTTTATGATGAGACTGAGCCTTATTTTTTTTGTAAAAAATGTTCAAAGAACACTTACATGCGGCGTAGTAACGCTCGCTTGCTTAGTAGGGATGCCTCATGTTAACAAATTGGACCTCAACAGTTCCGTATCATCGCTTACCCGACCAGTAATCAGTTGAAAGCTTGCTCCTGTGCTCGGAGTTGAACAAGTGCGAGCAGTCTAGTCTTTCCAAATTTGCCACTAGTTCGGGCAATCTTGCTGCAAGCAATTAAAAGCCGCAAATAACTGTAGTTTCTTTCAAATGCAACTTTTCAACCGGAAGCTTTGAGCTCTTTTTTTCGTAATTTCCACTGGAAACGTACACGTTCTCGCCAGTCACAATGCGGCCGGATTCCTCTGGACTAGCAACCTTTACCTGTTTTTACGTCCTGATTAAACAGATTAGGAAGTGCTAAAGCACTCAAGATAAAGAGAAAAACACTCGACAGCATCTCGTGATTTTTACCTACACCGCTTCCTGCGTGCTTTACAACAGAACAGAGCACACTCGAGATTTCTTTATTTTTTAATTCACATGGGCTATTTACAAACTCGTAGCAATAAAACAGCAATCTATACTTATAATGATAAAGCAATAAAATTAGTTTCAAACCAATTTGAAAGGTTTCTTTACTCCACAGAACTTAACAGTGGAGAGTAGTCAGGAAAAGATAGTTTGCATGGGAGGTAAGATTTCTGTGATGGTGACTTCTTTCTTGAGGGCAGCGAGTGGCCTCATCAAATTCCTGACTTTAGATCTATAGCCCCTTCCATGTCGCTGGCGCGCGGAAAAATTGAGTTGGCCAATCAGGATTCAGCAGGCGCCAAAAACTCCCCTGTCCTGTCGTCAATGTAAGTTAAAGGAAAAGGCAATAAAATCAGGTAACTCTTCTTCACTGGAGATGGCATTACTTTTTTTTTACAATTGCAGAAAAGGAAAAAAAGGAAACATTGTTTTGTTTCCATGCAAGCTTTTATGGATGTATCAATGTTAAGCCCGAGGGGGAGGGGGGGGGGGCATTTGACCTCTATTGCCTTCTCACCCTTGGGAATTTGACTAAAAATCTGGGTCCCAAAGTGGGAACTTTTTTTTTGCGCAGGGGAATGGGAACAAGTCACATCGTCCCATGTGCTCGTCCGTGTGCCGACGCTGATTTCAGTTTCGTAAACGGTCAATGTTATTATTGATAACTAAGCCTTTCAGAATGGACGATACTATATCTGCTTTAGTTTTCATCTGGAAAAGGCAGAAACTGGTTATAATTTGTTGATGAAATTAAAATGCACTCACCAAATGCTTAATTTTTCATATTTACACTGGTTTGCTTGCGGTTAGTGTTTATTTGTTCTTTGGGGCAACTCTATCATTAATATTTCTGAGAGTCACGTTGTATAATTCAATTTTGCGGAAAATTGGTGGATTAACTTGGTAGTGTTGTGGTATAAAGGGGGATTTTTGGAAGCAGAGATTCGGGGTACGATACTGGGTGGTTGTTTACATAGCTGTTTTTTTTTTCTTCTTAATTTAGCAGAAAAAAAATTGTTGATAGTTATAGTGTGGCGTAAGAGGCATTAATCGTTTACGAAACGGACAACTGCTGTGCCGGCCATCTTGGAATTGAAGTAGCGTGGCTTTCAGGGCTTTAGCAAAGCCCCTAAGACAGCTGTTTTTAATTTCTGGAGGCGCGGTGACCTCATGGTCAGTGTGCTCATCTCTGGATCGAGCGGTCCGGGGTCGAGCCCTGACCGAGGACATTGTGTTGTGTTCTTGGCCAAGACAATTTACTCTCACAGTGCCTCTCTCCACTCAGGTAAATGAGTACCGGCACGATGGTCGGATGCTAGAGCTTTTCCTCCCGCAAGTATTTTATATTCAATATTTGGTCACAGAGGAAAACTTTATATTTTAAATGAAGCAAGACATTAGAAACATCTTTTTAAATTGAATTTTTTTTTATATTTTTACTATTGAAAAGGTATTTTTGCCTTTTCTAAAAATGTATGATGACCTAAATGGAACCTATTTTTAGTAACAATGTTAAATACTTCAAAAGCAGTGTTCAAAACGGTACAGGCATTTTGGTCACAGAAAAATAATACTTACAGTGAAAACCCCATCTTAATGGGATAAAATAACGTAGAGTTACGGGTAATTAAAGAAATTCAAATTTCCCGCCACATGACAATACACGAAATACGTCATTATGGTCATAATGACGTATTTCGTGATGAAATACGCGTCATAGCACCACATATGCTAGGTCAAAAAGACTACAAATTTGATCCTATGCAGCTTTGTCTTTTCTCCGTCGAGAATGCATACATTGTTTTCGCGTTTAAAACTACCTATTTTTGACCATATATGGTCTGAACATTATATATGACGTCAAAATGGCAGTCACATAGCATGAAACAAACACCAATAAATAGATAATTTATCAACCTACTTGCGGGCAAAGTTTCGTTACATTCGATGGGTTTTACTTATGCCTATGGCCTAGAACTCTTAGTTTTGAAAGAAACGGGAGGAAAAGCCCTAGCAAGCGACCACCGTGCGGCGAATTTAATGCTGGGGGTAACCCTGCATTAAATTAGCATCCTATCCAGGGGGTAGTAGAAATACTCTTAGTCGCTTCATGCTTAGGAAACCGGGATATGCTCCGGCCTCATGGGACAATTCGCTCATATGAAGACTTATCGTTATCTTTTACCTATAAAAACACGTTTTTATATTTGTACAAAAACATTGCTTCTCACTACCCATTTTCAATGTAAATTGATAACACACCTGGGAATGTTTGATCTCATTCGACCAAGTTTTGGGGCCCCACAGTGGGGATTTTGACCATTTTTTTTTTCTGAAAGGTCAAATGCCCCCTTATATACCCGTGGCACCGCCGTGGGCCGCCCCCCTCCCACTTCCCCCTTCGGGCTTAACAGGTGCAGATGCATTAATTTGGTGCCAAAAATGGGTCGCTGGCGTTCGGCATGGCAACTTGGTAGTAGTTCATCGAGTGTCGCCAGGTAGGATAATGGTTGTCTTATTTTGAACAAAACTTGCTATCCCTCGTCAATTTAAACTCAAAGTTCTCAAAGCAACTTTAGCATTGTCTTAATTTTTGTTAGCTGCGAAGAAAATGACAATGTTCGTGTCGTTTTGGTAGGACAGCTCAATTTTGACTGCCGCTCGTATTGCGTGCGCCGTCATAGTATTCAAGGTGGGAACATTAAACGAACGTAGCCGCTAAATACTAGCTGCATTCATTTATTGACTAGCATATTCACTAACATCTTACTGAGCATCCTTTTAGAACATCGTCTTACTTCACGTCATCTTACCCAACTCAAAGTTAGTTTTATCATGCCCTATAGGACCTAGAGGACTTCCAGGTCCTCCCGGTGCGCCTGGACCTACTGGTCCCCAGGGCCCTCTCGGACCAAGTGGTAAAAGAGGAAGAAAGGGAACCGCGGGTCCTCCCGGACCCCAGGGAAAACGAGGCAGCAGAGGATTACCAGGAACTCCCGGGCCTGCAGGCCCGTCTGGTAAATCAACACAACGCGAAGCAAGCCCTGCTAGTGGACGTCTGTTAGGTAATTAAAAGATTTTATTCAGTTGAGAAATGGGGTTTCAATTTTTTTTTTTGTCGATTCATGCCTCGGTTTCAGATTGACTTTCTTGATCTTTTCAGAACGTACAATTCTAGGCTCGATTTCTCCCGCTTCAGAGTTCTCTGGTACGGGTACTTTCCTCCCCGAGGAGCGACGGATGGACGCCTGATCGACAAAGCATTTTTGTGACGTAAATTTATAATAAAATTTTTGTGGCCCTTCTGATGGCCGGAAATGTCATCTGATTACAATTATAGGTGGGCCCACATAACGCCTATGGCTCGTAAACATTTGTAAAAGGAACCGTTTTGGCCACCTCCTCTTTTAGTTTTGGCTTCTAAACCTATTTTGTGTGACATTACTGTTGCGGAAGGGCATTATATGCTGTGTGCTATGTTCCAGTTCACTTGCATTGCATCGTTGAGGGAAATAAAAGGGGTACGCACAGACTGGGGGACATTTGCGGGAACGTCGATCGAGGACAGAGCCCTTCGTGTGTACGGATACAACCGCCGCAGGTGCGGCACAGTATGCACCCGGTGTGCATGAACTACATGTAATGTTTATTTTTGTACGTTGTAGAAGAAAAAGAGCACCACAAACAGTATGTCTGCTAGTGTGGGCCGATATTTTATTGCATCACTCATCAATCATGTGGGTAGATAACGCCGATCGCGTAAAAAAATTAATAATCGATTCTATCGGACTCCGTTTATAACAAAAAATAAAGTAAATAAAGTTTTGTGATATGATACCATACGTTTAAGATTTGAAATAATAAATCATGATTTCATATAAAAAATGATTTGATATAATAAATTAATTTTTAACAATTATTCGCCGAAGGCGAGGTGAATATTGTAGAATAATCCCCGAGACGAAGTCGAGGGGATTATTTGACAATATTTACCGAGCCTGAGGCGAATAATTGTTTTAGTATAATTTCAAAGCTGAACAACAGAGAATAACAGGCTAAAACATAAAAACAGGAACCCAATTGTTCGTTTGTATACACGCCGGTATGCATCTATTTAGTCTTAACAAAAACCATGGCTTAAGCTTAACATCGATTGTGAATCAGTTTACTCATCGGGTTTGGCAGTAAAACAATCAAGCAAAACACTACAAAAAATATTCTTCCAGTACCTTTGCCTTATCGCTGTTGACTCCATCCACAGGTGTTATCATTGTCTCAAAATGAGTAGCTTTAGTTTGGAGAAAAACAGATTTCAGTCAATCGGTCTAACCTGCTGGCAATCAACATATGTCACGTAACCACTGGGTTTACGACTCTTAACTGCCTCGAACGCGAGTTCTTGGAAATAATTTTGGTCCAGGGATGACAGCAGTCATTGTGAAAATTCTCCATCCTTTCAAATATCTTGGGCTTAGAGTGATAACTTCCGAATAGATGAAAAATTTATTCACCAACTGCTGCTATGTTTACTTGCCGAGATAGCAGAGGTGGCGAGCTTAGTAGCCAGGCCTCGAAAATGTTATATTCACCGCGTAGCGCGGTGAATATAACGTCATATAAGGAATCGCCAAACCAATCTTTTGCTCTAAATCGCATTTTTTTCCCTCAGCCAATGAGAATAAGGCAGCAAAACAAAACAACCAATCAGATTTTAAGACTTTATTAAACCAACTAATCACATTGCAGGAAAATGAAAGACAAAAAAAAGCCACTGACAATTTGGTATTGTGCGATTTCAAAATGGATCTAATAAAGTGGGAATTGAACTTCGGGTCGTGCAATTTTGGTCTAAAATCATACTTGTGGTTTTAAATCGAACTTGTGCTGAACGCTCGTTCGTTTTTTGAATCGTTCATTTTTTGAAATCACGCGTATGATTTTAGACCAAATTGCACTCCACTCAGTTCAATTACCATTATAAATCCTGTGCTGATGATTTAATATAATAAATACTGATTTTCAATTATGCGGCTATGATTTGAAATGATAAATTGCTATTTCAAATCATGCATTTAAGATCTGATATAATAAATTCTTATTTCAAAGCATGTGTTTACGATTAAATGTAACAAATTCTTATTTCAAATCATGTCCTGGTGATTCCATATAATAAATCCTGATTTCAAATCATGCGGCTATGATTTAATATAATAAATTATTATACATCGGGCTTCTTCTTTCCAATAGGTTAAACTTGAAAATTTACTGCGATGATCCTTATAATCTAAACTTTCATCTTCAACCGCAGTTTAAAAATAGATTACTTCACATGTATTTCGCATCATAAATTCTTATCTCAAATCATGTGTTTATGATTTAATATAGCAAATTCTTATTACAAATCATATGTTAATGAATTGATATAATCAATTACACACACACACATATTAAGGGGGGTTCTGGTGCAACCGCATCCCATGTTTGTTTCTTCTACAAGAATCGACCCTTTTGCACTTTTATTCTACCACGCAGAGTTCTGTTATTCCGGTTTTAGGGGCGACCCACATACACATATTAGAGGGGTGGGGGTGGGGGTGGGGGGGGATCTGGGTGCAACTAGTAAAAGCAGCTCTGAGGCTCTCACCCGCCTCCCGAGGTGTCGGCGGGTGACTACCCTCAGAACTATTTTTAATAGTTGAACTCAGCAGTTGTCAAATCAAACCGGTGTGTCTTAGTTTAATTAATCATGCAACATTAAATGTTATTTATTCATCTCGAGGACAACTGAGAAATATCAAATTACTTATAGACCTGTTTGTAAACAAGTGTCAGTACTTCAGTCCTTCCCTGTCCTTCTCAAAGAAATGTTATAACGTTGATTAAAAGTTGTCTGATGATAAAATGACGGTATTTGTATGAGAAACTATTTCTTCTTTTAGACAATGAGCAGGGAGTACAGGAGGTTCCAAACGCCCTTACAACAAGTTACACAGATCTGTCCCAACTTAACCCAAATACTTTTTTTTTTGGTTTAGTACAGTAGTCACCAAACATGATTGCAAACATGAAGAATCAACTATTGTAGGGAAAACAAAAAAGTCATATAAACTTTGTTGATACCAAATGTGACCATTCTTGCAGGCCATTTAGTCCTGAATTTCTTTGCAAGTGTGACTGTTGTGCGCAGGGTTGTGGAGAAGTGAAGTACCCATATAGTATTAATTCATTGACTTTGACAGCTACATGCAAAAGAAATCCTCTTGTTCGGAGAAAAATGTTTATTTTGAAAAGAGATCATGATTATTATTATCAGGCTCAGCAACAAATCCACACCACTGGCTGAAGCTACTTAGTTTTCGTTAAGGTTGCTGTAAATGTCAAATTAATTTATATGAAAGCCTTTTCATGATGTCACCCATAATTATATTGAATTCGAAGAGCAAGCAAGATGTTCGGCTTGCAGAGAATTTCAGGACAATTAAGTTTGTCCCTGTCCAGCTACAGCAAAATATAATGGATCAGATTGTGTGGTTTTGCCCCAAGCCTTACATTCATAAATGACCCTAATATTACATTCGAAAACTAGTGTGCCCTGATCTAATAAAATTCTTAAAGTCTGGTAGGATAGAAGAATTTTTACTGTCATTCTCCCATAGAAGTCTTTTGACGAGAATTAGTGTCAGGCTGGTACATGTAGTTTCACTAAAAATCTTGCTACCATCTGAAGCGTCACACGTAAATATCAGGAGCTAAATAAGTAATGCATATGGGTGGGAAGGTGGTTGTTCGGAAAAATGACATCTTGTACTTTAAGTCATTTTCCCGAGTTTCGAGTTTATTAAGATAATTGCCAAATAGAAAATATGATGTACCACCGCC
This sequence comes from Catalaphyllia jardinei, assembly GCA_022496165.2. Classification (NCBI taxonomy): domain Eukaryota; kingdom Metazoa; phylum Cnidaria; class Anthozoa; order Scleractinia; family Caryophylliidae; genus Catalaphyllia; species Catalaphyllia jardinei. Next base: position 10,913,836 of record CM042758.1, on the reverse strand, counting down.
CGCAGTTAGCTACAGCAAGAGGCCATAATCGAAGAGAATACATCCCCCATACATGGGCCTCTTCCAATGATAATCTTTTTCAATCTAATTTTAGTGCGTGGCCAAACTGCGAGGCTTTTTTAGGAAAAACCCCTGACTGGCCAATTTAAATTACGTAATAACATTGAGATTTAATTTTAACAATTAGTCAAATATGCAGAAAACTTGCGCCGGGATTATCGAAGCGCATTCGGCATATGGTCAGACGAAGAATAATTCTTACTGTCTGGCGCTTTGAAAGAATTTTCCAAAGAGATCTTTTCCTTTTTAGGCCGTTCAGTACTTTTCGAGAAACGACTTTAGAGCGTGTTATGAATGCAATTCTTGTCAGCAGCTAAAGCGCCCAATGTGAACCAGCCATGCAGAGAAATGACAAGCCTAATTTCCAAAGTAAAAATCAGGATATACACATAGAAGATAGTTTTTCTGCCAGCTGGCGCTTTGAAAATCCTCTTTAAAGAGACCTCTCTTGATCCAAACGTTGCAGTAACTCCGGAGAACCTGATAAATATTTCACAGCACGTCCGAAATTCTTGATCTTAATTGATTGTTCTTGAACTGCGTTTTGAAATTGGCTTTAATGCGTGCTTATTGAGGAGCTTGTTTAGTTTATTATGAAATGTAGAGAATGATTTGTTTATGTCTGCCTTATTATATTTCAGATAGCTTACTTAGGAACTTTGTTTCTGAGTAGTTTGAAAAGTCACGAGTTAACAGCTTAGATTTTGCTTGATCACAGATATCTCGATTAGAGGAAGAGTTAAGTATACAAAATTGAGAAAACTGGTCTGTTAGATCCGAAACATTAACACAACAACAAATACTATATTTTAGACTGTTAATAAAGATGTTACAATTAATGAGTAAGAGTTCTTGTCAACTCTTGCTGGTTTCTCAATTGTCGGAGTCAGGTTCAGGCTTTGCAAAGATAGATTAAAATTTTGGGCGTGCGTGATAGTATGGAAATGGTAAGATTTATGTTAAAGTCACCCACAGAAATAATACACGGTGGTCGGTTGCTAGGACTTTTCCTCCCGTTTCTTGCAAAACTAAGAGTTCTAGGCCATAGACAGAAGTAGAATCCATCGAATGTAACGAAACTTTGCACGCAAGTATGTTGATAAATTATCTATTTATTGGTGTTCGTTTCATGCTCTATGACTGCTATTGTGACGCCATATATGATGATCAAATTTGGTATTAGAAAGACAATTCAGGAACGAAAAAGTAAAAACTTGATAATAGTTTTCTAAATAGAATTCTATGATTTTCAATGAAACCCCATCTCAATGGGATAAAATGGCGTAGAGTTACAGGTAATTAAAGAAAGTCAAATTTCCCGCCACATGACCATATATGGTCAAAACTAAGGGGGTTTTTATCGCGAAAACAATGAATGTATTCGCGACGGAGAAAAGACAAAGCTGCATAGGATCAAAATTGTACTTTTTTGACTTAGCATATGTGGTGCTATGATGCGTATTTCTTCACGAAATACATCATTGTGACGTCATAATGACAAAAAAACCACAATTTTGATCCCATGCAGCTCGATCGAACGAGAGCTTTCGGCTATGGCAAGCACTGCAAGCACTCTATTATTATACAGTGAGATTCAACACTTTCAAAAAACATGTTATAGTGCAATGATTTATAAAATAATGAACTACTGACACTATTTTCGATAAACAGTGTTGTGACTTTTTGAGATAATTAAATTTAGCAAAAACTGTAACCAACATTTATGAGGACTAATAAAATAAGCATGGTTTTAATGAAATGAAAAGTGAACTCTACCCATGGAAAATCCCCGTTGTCTTGTGACACTTTATAAACAAAATTCGTATACCCTGAATTATACGGTGATGAAAAATGTGATTTTTATTGCACAACTGCATATATTGATCGCGGGAATTTTCCTGGAAGTTCGACAGTCTTCTGACTCAATGGTTTCTGCTGGTTTATTCTGATGTTCTGGTATATACTGAAATAATTATTCCATCAATTTATGTGGCTAGTGGTGAGTATAATGTCAAGCAATTGCCGCTTTCTCTGTGGAGAGTAAGTATACGTACACTGGCAGCATTTTCTTTTGCGGTCTCTTGTATCATTATATTTAATAATTAACTATTTACGCTAAAACGTTTATTGTATACTATTTCTGTTTTCGACGGCTCTGCGGTCATTTGATCGTCCATAGCTTTACTAGTCTTTCTGTGCGTTACTACTTTGTTTTTTGAGGTCCTGGTTAGTTACATTAACTAGGTTATCTCTATCTAAAACTCGGTTAAAACCACTTTGACGGTTTTGTGACTTTTTAATCAGATAATAATATTAATAACTTTATTTACTCGTAAATTTACAGGCTTTATAACGGTGAAATGTAAATACAGAGAGGAAAGAAAGTGTACTATATGCGTCTGGAGACTGAAAAAACCAGGGGTTTTCTCCTCAGTCTTCCGTTATTATTGTTTCTATGGATAACTTATTCAGAGCCTTAAACTTTCGCGTGGTTTACTTTGTTGTCTATAAACTTGGCAGGTCTTTTTTTTTACAGAATCACCACACTTTAGCGCAAAGCCTTCTCCTTCAATCACGGTGAAAGAAAAACAAAACTTGACATTACCCTGCAAAGCAACTGGGTTTCCACCGCCAGTAATCACGTGGTATAAAGATGGTCGTGTGATAAAAGATGACAGGAAACAGTTTAAGAAACGACATTTAGAAATAAACAACATTTTGTTTCAAGATCACGGCATATACACATGCACAGCAGAGAATCTGTTGGGAAGAGTTCAGTTATCAGTTAATATAACTGTGAAAGGTAAGTACGACACTGAAACTACCATTATCCTAATAACTTTAGGGTCACATTTCAAAACACACGATCTTGTCATATTTAAGACAATCAGTAATGTACCGAATACCAGTAATAAGACTTATACTTGTACTACTACAGACATTACCACTACGGTGGTATCGAGACCTAGTGCGGGTACAAGAAACACAACGCCATCCTTGTGTATCATGAAAAGTTCACACTGCAATTTTACTGACTGATCACGTGGCCTAAACATGTTAACTCATGAGTATCAACGACATTAAAACTACCACCATCATCACTACCACTGCTTCTTTTGTCACTATTGCAATAACCACTACCGCCATCACCACCAATACCACAATCAATTCTTCTACTACTGCTGCTGCTAATGCTGCACCGAAACTGCACCTACCCTGAGTTGCTACTACTACTACTACTCCTGACTGCTGCTGTTGCTACTTCTAATGCTTCTACAAACACTTTTTTTATAAGCTCGATTAGTAGGAGCCCTCGCTCCAGCCCTGAAGGCACGGCTTACCGCTCTGGGATTCTCTTGTAAGTTTTAACGAATGAGATAACCCCCGCAGATTTCCAGAATACATTATCTTGTCTTAGAGAGAATTTTAAAGGACTTTTAAAATTGAAAGTTAAAAATATTCACAACGAGAAATGCTAGATGAGTTGATCGAGGGTCAAGATGTGTTCTTTATTCACCCAAGAGGATCGGAAAAATTTGGAATCTTGAGTTCTGGAACGCCAGGTAACATACATACAAACATACATAAGTTAACTGTAAACTTCCCCGTGGGGCTTTTCAGGGCCAATGATTACAACACTTTGCGGAAGACATTTACTGGGCTGCTCGTAGTAGTTTGCAAATCAGGAAGGGAATTTACATACGCCCCTGATTTCCAGTGTATAAGTCAGATCACAACAAGGGGAGCTAGTTCCCTACTCTTTGGAACAAATGTTTAGGTGCTCACGACCCCTTCTGACTCCAATACCAACAGGAGAGGGGCCTACGGTCTATATATTGCTTATCCAAGAAGACTACAATGTCTAGCCATTTGTAGATGTTATTACAAAGGCAGTGCATTCTCCATTTAAAACTCCGAGTGTTGGTCCAGTCTGACCAGGCGGTAGTTAGCAATCCAATAAAAAGCTAGATGAATCTAAAAACCTAAAAATGCGCAATAAAACGTGCTAGGCTTTAAAGGCTTATTTTTCGCTTTCTCTTTTGTTTGCAGTGCCATCCAAATTTATCACAGAACCAAAGAAATCTGTGATTGGTTACAAAAACTGGGACACCATTCTCAAATGTGACATCTTTGGTTACCCTACACCTGTGATTACATGGACAAGATCACGCAAGGAACTTCCGATCAACCGGCATGTCATTCACGGTGATACACTTACGATTAAAAACACAACAAATGACGATGATGGTGCTTACCTATGTCAAGGACAGAATCAACTTGGGAGCGTCATAGCCGTAACATGGATCAATGTAAAAGACGTTGGTAAGCTTAGAATTTAAAAAGAAAAAATATCTATGTCTGGATTTATGAAAGTGGTTCTAAAGAATCCGCCCCTTATCACTTGTATTCGCCTTGATTTCACTATCCTTGAAGGCCACCTCCAAGCCATGTTAAAGGGCAAAACATAGGGAAAGGACGGCAATGAAAGGAAGATAAACGGGTGGAGGAAGAAAAAAAAGGACTGGCTTTCCTTTTAATTTTTATATCGTCGTCTTTGGCGTGAAAAAAAAACGCCCTCTTAGCGCGCGATTTCAATTCTTTAGCCCCATTTCCATAAATCCTGACATATAAATATTACCAAGACTTCGTAACAGCACGAAGATATCGCTTTGATGATCCATACGATATTTTTGAAATTCATCTTTACTCAAGACATGTTTCTGATGA
>CM042758.1:10862253-10872607 GCA_022496165.2 Catalaphyllia jardinei | reverse complement strand
ATAGTGACAGTGACAGTGACAGTGACAGTGATAGTGATAGTGATAGTTATAGTGATAGTGACAGTGATAGTGATACTGATAATAATAATAATACAAATAATTTTTTAAATAACGCATTCTAAAGGAGTCGAAAAACCCGAGAAGGAATGTTTAGGAGTCCCCACATAAGTATATAAGGTGTATATTAACTGTTACTTAATCAGTTAACCACTGAGGCGCATAAAGTTGTTCTTGGATAAGACTTTCTTGGCGCACTACATGCATATGGCCACGAGAGTTAACGCGCTGTTGTTCTGTTTGGTATGTTTTATGAGTTGTTTTGAGTTATTTCTAAAACCAGGATCGACAGGCGTCAACTCCAACAAAATTTCAAATTCGATCTTGATAAACAATTGTTTATGATGTAACGACCTCCCGCCCGCATTTGAGGTTTGACAGCAGTCCAGAGTCAGTCCAGAACTCATTTTTTTAAGTAGAGGCCACTCTCAAGAACATCCTCGCGTTAAAACCGTCCGAGTTGCGTTAAACAAATATCTTGTCAGGACTACAGTCCTTTGCTCCACATTATGAGGGTTAGTTATTTCAAAATTAAATTAGTTTAATGACTGCTAGAGAAAAGCAATTTTAAAAACTCTCCATTATAGTCTGAAGCGTCGCCGCTTTCAAATCACATGCATACACCGATTACTAAAGGTATTTTATGGTTCGGTTACAGTCACAAGACTGTAAACGTAGAGCTTGATCAACGAAAACAAAAATTTACCAAAATTTCGCAAATTTCGGTTCAAGAGTAAGCTGTGTAGATTGCTAAGCTAATTATTTAAGAAATGTTTGACAGCTATAAAAATGAACAATGTCTTTTTTGCAGCGCTGTCTTAACCAATAAAAGTTTTTCAGTAGGTAATTACCTTGCGAAATTAAACTTGCATTGCACATTATTTCTATGCGGGCATCTCTGTACGAACCATTTAACCACAACGTCCTTACAGCAACTTCTTCTAGAATTCTCTTTTATAAACATGTAAGGAGATAAAAAAAAAAAGAAGAAAAGTGGGAGGTGTCAGGAAAACGTAAATTGCGAATAGCGAATAGTGACGATTATCCAGGAGTGAATAGTACGAATAGTGCAAATAGTAGTGGCGAAGAGTGGACAACTGGTGCAAATAAGCAGGGTGGGGGGGGGGGGGGGGGCGGGGAATATCCAAAAAAAAAAAAAAAAACTGTTTAAAGTGGCTCCCTATAGATTTTTGACCGAAGTCACGCGCGCAGTAAAATGCCCACAAATATGGCGCCCAAATTAAGTGGTCGCAGTCTCTCTAAAAGCGGTCCACTGCATTTTGGGTGGGAAAAAAGTTTTCACTCAAACTTTTTTCAGTGAACTATCTTGGGTCATAGTAAATCCAAAGACTTAAGTTTTTGCAAATACGTTAAAATATTTTTTTAGAGCTCAGAATAATCATAGCCGGAAAACGTACAAATTTGAGTGTTGCAAGGACAGAAAATTGTAAGGTAAGAAATTCACGTTACGTTTGATGTATTTTGTTTTGAGGGATCCTGAAAATTTACCTTTTACCACCCGTTAAATTACTTTCTGAAAACCTATGAAAATAGCTTAAATGTCTTCGCTGGCGTTTATTTCCCAAGTCCAGACCTGGCCGCTCAATCCTCCAACTGAATTCTGCTAAGCAAAGGTTAGGAAGCATAGAAATGTAAACATACCTGGACGCCTGGGATACAAGCAAGGTGACTTTCTATGGAGTCAGTGCCGCTGAAGTAAGCTAAAAGATACCCGATGTTCCTCTTGAATCCCCACAAAGGTCTGGACATGTGGCAATAGAAAGCAAGACATTTTGTTTTGAGATAGGTATCAGTTTAATCTGATTTGTCGGATGTGTTGCAAAATTTTATTGCAACGCTAAAACGAACACTACGCAACCAGCCCGGAAATTTCTTACCAAACATGCGTCTAGCATTAAATTATAAAATCAATACTAAACGAAGCCACCGAAATTAGTCACAAAATTGCTTATTCCTGTAGGGTGGCTGCTTCAGTGCTTAACAAAGGAAGCGGAAATTGACTTTTGATGTTAATTCTTGCCGCACAAACTGTTACAAGTTACTCATAAATATCTAACTTCGCTCATATATGGTACGGATATATTAATCCATGCAAACGTACAAAGTGAAACCATGTTACCTTTTAGCATCCAGGTGCCAAATAGAAGTTAATAAACGAGATAAAAGCCAACTGAATTGAATGCACTTGTCACAAATTGTCGATTTCAGTGTTAATTACAGAAGTCTTTCACACGTATTAAAAGCTCTATTTTACATATTCAAAGTATTAGAACCTTAAATGCATGCAAATTCTGAATTACACGTATTTTACCTTTAAAATCGTCAATAGAAGGAAAGCAGACCGGGCCGCAGGCCCAGTCTCAAAAATTTTTGAAATTTTCGGGCAAAACGTTGATGATTCGGGCAAAAGTCCTCGGGAGAAAACTTTCTAAAAGGTAGTCAAGGCCAGGCTTGTAGGTTACTTTTACTGGCGTTTGTCTTGTCAAAACGGAGTTAAGGTCAAATGATCTAAGGATCTACAATTGCAGGTATTCTGTTTTGGAAAAAGCCATACGTCAATTATAAATGTGTTTCGTGGAAATCCACGAGATGGATGTTATTTCCATTAAGAAATCAATGGCAAAAGGATGAAAGGAAAGGACGACCAAGATGGCTCCTGCCAGGGCTTTTTTTTTTTTGTGGTGGCTCTGAAAAGAGCGGTTTTGAATGTCTTGAATGGCTCTGCAAAGTGCCGGTTTAACATTTTCCTGAACTTCTCGTGCAAGGAACAATTAATTATTTCTTTTAAAAGTTTCTCATTTTACCAGGCTGTCTATTGAAGTCATAGGCTAGGAGTATGCGATGTTTCAAAATAACTACCGTGGAATCCTGATTTCCCGAACCCGATTTCGATTCTCCCGATAACTTGAACCAAAAGTCGTTTCCCCCTCCTCAGTCAAACGCAGTAATTTTACCCCCCGATTTTTCGAACCATTTTAAAAGCAACTTTCGTTTCCCTTGGAAAATCCAAAAATCGGAATTTCGCCGTGTTTTCGGAATGATAATAGTTTCCTTTTCCTTGTTTTTACTGTCATTTGAGTGCGTGTGTACAGCTCACTTTTTCGGGCATTGTGTAATTTTTTTCGGGCATTAAGGTCACCGCCCCCCTAAGTGCAAAGGTGCCCGTGCGCCTTGGGGAGCAAATAAGACACTACTTTAAGCCACTTAAGCCGCTAATAATTTGTATTTGTGAGTGATCGCTTTTGTTTTAGACTGTATGTGAAATCTAACATTGTTAAAGAGTTTTGAATGTGAACTTGCGTGACAAACTAATTTGCATAATGAAGTGTGAGATTCGTACAAACGCTCAGAATGTTCGAAGTCACTGTGAGAAAGGAAGATAAAAAACGCAAGGTGTTTTAACATTTCTGTGCTTCCTAACCTTTGCTTAGCGGAATTCAGTTGTAGTTTTGATCGGCCGGGTCTGGGCTTGGGAAATAAATGCCAGCAAAGACAAGCTATTCTTAGGTTGCACCGTCACGCAATTAAAAAAGAAATTCCAAAACCATTCAGTACCATTCAGTGAATAAAATCAAGAAATCATAAGGCTATAGGGGATAAATAATAAAGACACTTCTCCAACTTTTAGGTCTGTACGTTTTACCGATCCTCAAATATTTGTCGAAGTATTTTGCACAAGTTTATAGAGCCCAGCATGGAGCCGCCATGTTGGTGTACCTTAAAGGAACACCAACATAGCGGCCGGAATATAGTGTAAACATCTGGAACTTACTTTGGCTTTTTAGGCCGCTGATTATCTGATCTGATCGAGCAAACATTTAAATAAGCACTTTACCTAATACGTTAACTTGTAAAAAGGCTAAAAATCCCGAGATAAGTACATATTTTTCGGAAAGCACGTTCATAGCTTGATGTCACGGACCGCCATAACTCTGAAATTTAAATGTACCTGTGTTTAGACGAAGCATGTTCTTGAGCTGAAAAGTTGTTCACAGATATAAATTTACCCCCTGTCATGACTGATGAAAATAATAACTCTGGTGGCTCTTTAATTTTTAATTTTAGAAAATAATGACGTCACGCGCAACCCAAGAATTTTCACAGGTTTTCAGAAAGTAATGTAACGGGTGGTAACAGATAACTTTCAGGATCCCTCAAAACAAAATATATCAAAAGTAACGTGAATTTCTTACCTTTGAATGATCACTCGATGTAGAGATGATAACATTTTTTTTGTTGCGTTTGGTGGTCTTTGACCAGCGAGCTTCTCAATTTGGGCAATTTTCTGTCCTTACAACACTCAATTTTATGCGTTTTCCAGCTATGATTGTTTTGAGCTCTAAAAAACCTATTTTGACGTATTGCAAAAACTAAAGTCTTTGGATTTACATATGACCCAAGATAGTTCACTGAGAAAAAATTGAGGCAAAACCTTTTTCCCACCCAAAATGCAGTGGACCGCTTTTAGAGAGACTGTCACTTAAAAAAGAGAAAATATATATTATCGAAAATGTTGCGTGGGTCGGCTCCGGTTTCAAAACATTTATCGATTTTTAAAGAAAAATAGGCTTGCAATGCGTACATGTGTGGCTTACGAGTCCCCTTGCTTGTGACATATAATTGAAGTAAAATTGAAGGAAAGATTAGGAGCTGGAATTAAATTGACTATAACTTACATTGAAAACTTGATACTGGAAAATGGAAGAAGTATCTCTCTGGATATTTCGGTCAGAGGGAAAGTATGGATTGACAATATCTCTTCAGAGATGAACACTTTAACATATGATGGTCAATAAAAAAATCAAGGATATTCAAGAACCAAAGCCAATTTCAAGTATTTTCAAGGCCTTTAAATTGGACTCCTGAAATTCAAAGGTCTCCAAGACGCATATTAACCCTGAAGTGAAAATATCGGAGTAAACTAGATGTTTTTACTCAATTTGTTGAAATTTACTACTTTTTGATTTGCAAATATCACTGTAATCAACATCAACTAGTCTATCGTCATTCTCCGACCTCTTTTGACCGAGAAATATCCCTGGAAAAGCTAACTCTTCTGAATATTTATCTCTAAATACACTCAAAGGTACATTTCTTTCGCCAGGTGCTATGTTGTAATTTTTTACTTGCTCAGTACCTTCAAGAAAGCCTGTAGAAGTTAACACAGTCAATATTTTTCCACAGTAGGGTTGGAAAGTCTAAGGTTTTCAGCAGTAATGACACTGTGACAACTGTACTCTGGACACAACATGTACTCTAGACAGTAGCATTAAATTTTTTGATTTTTTTGATTTCATCAGTAATGGTTGCGCTATATGCATTTTTTCTCATTCTGATATTGATGCTGTGGTTTGCCAGTCTCTCTTGTCTCATATGGTCTGCGGATTCATTTTTAATTTTTTCTTTCTGATATTGATGTTTGTTGAACAGTCCCTTTTCTCTACATTCTGCTAATTCATTGTCTTTGATACTGAGATTGGGTTGCCAGTCTCTTTGTTCTAGATTCAGAAGATTCATTTGCGCATTTTTCTTTTCCTTAAGTAGGTTCTTCACTTTCATTTGCATTTCTCCTTTTCCCATATTCACATCTAACAATGGATAGTTTTACTTTTTCTTCTAGATCGAGTTTAGTTAAAAACTCTCGCTTCTTTTTAAATGGTTGTGTTTGGTTTCTTTTATCACTGAATGGCAAATGTTTAATTTTTGGGCTCTCATGAACATTTTGCAAAACAAGTTCATTATTTCTGACAAAGACACCTTTATTTTAAAAAAAACACCCCCATTTATAAGCTGGATACTTGCAAATATTATACAAGGTTTTCAATATCCTTTAATAGTAAGCAAAGTACATTTCCTAAATGAGTGGGGCATCCTGTGCAAATCACTAGAATGAGCATCAAAACTGTTGAAGCTTTGTTCTAAATTTTTAATCACTGCAATTGTAATAATTCCGATGGTTATCAAACAACAATTGTAGTTAAGTACAAAATTTGAAAACACTTCTGACATGTATGGTCCATTATATGATTATTTGATGTCATGAACTTGTCAAACTTCCTATTAATGTCTATTCTTATGAGTATAATTTATTGGAAATTGAAACGATGCATGGAACATCAGTTGATAGCAAATTTGTCTGGACAGAACATCTAATAAAAATCTTACATGTACAGAATATTTCCAATGGCAATAATAATATACAAAGTGGAAGAAGTCAAAAACTTGATATCTTCTATGTGATGATAAATGACAGCAGTAAGTGACATTGTTACACATTGCTTAGCAGCATTTTCACCAAAGAGTACTTGGTTTCCTTGACTGTACTTGGCACATATTGTTCTGTCACATGGCGATCAAAGTTCTCCGCAGTACTTTTAGAACTATTATGTGCAAGTGCACAGTTAAAACTCTTCTCGATGACTCAAACTTTCAAACTTTCCGACCAAGGTTAAATATCATTCGTTTGGTAGATGATGGTAATTTTCGTTCGGCAGACTCGCCGGCTTCGCTTCTAAATTTTATTATTACTAAGTTTACAAAAGGCGCATGCCATGTGACTTCCCACTTGCTACTATTTTTGCCACAACCACTTCCGGTCGTTTTTGTAAAAAACCCAATAATTTCTTACTAGACAACCGTACCGAATTTAATAAAACAATTATTCCATTCGCGTTTGTTGGATATGAGACTGGTTATAGCCAACTCGTATTCAACGCGTTACTCGGGTACCGTAACGATAGATCTAATTAATCCGGAGGTCGTGGGTTCGATTCCCACCGAGGTCAAAAGATTTTTTCTTTACCTCGTGTGGTTCCCTGATTCCCTTTTCTAGGGCTAACGCCCAGTGGGTTATTCATGGGTTAAATTAGCACTAAAATTTACACTTCAGAGTTAATTCTCTGTTACATCATTTGTGTTCATAGTGCTACGCGGCACATTCATATGTACCCTTACTTTTGTCTGTTACCCTACTTGACCAATAAGCGTTCCTCTCAGGAGTATAGAGCCAAGCTGGGCTGTACAAATCTGAACCTAGCACAAAGACGGTGGTGACACAACGTGCATGCAACTGACTCTTCTTTGCTCTAAGGTGAATCAAGTTTGAATGGAGTGGTACTTTACACGAACACAAAGGCGGCAAAGCATACAATTTTTGGACGAAGGGGATGTTATTGAAGTGTCTGAGGATCACAGAGAAGAACAAATTGATGACTTTGAGACAGCTTCGGATGACGAAGAATCAGAGAGAACATTCACAACTTGGCAACAGAGTGTGTGTTACGCGATTCAGCAGAGCTGTTCGTGCAATTGCGCTCTCGACATGTGATGATAAGAGGTAATAATTGTTGTAACATTATTTAAGATTTAGGGTAATCAGATAATTAGTTACTACAAGTTTTACACCTCGTCCATGGTTCTAAGTCTTAAAACTGCGCAAAATACATAACAAATGTCTATATTTAGTTTGCATATTTAATTATTAACTGTCGGATATTTTAACCGACAGCCGGCATATGGACCCCATAAGACTCCATCAGCTGGGCAAAGATTTGCAGTAAAACTGAAATAGAGAAAAGTTGTTCCGAACCAGTGTAATGTATAGTACCTTATGGTTTACTTCACAGCGATTTCAAATTGACCCGTTGTTTGCTTTAGAGGTGCGTCCTAAATGCGTGAATAGAACCTTCAGACACACAGTACATTTATAAGAAATATCTTACTAACCTCATCGTCTCGGTCCGTACTGTAAGTTATGGATTCTCTTTTTTTCCCCGTCGAATTAGGGCCCGCGCACTTCACGTTTGGGCCTTAGCTTACAGTGCGGTCCTTGAGCTCGGTTAGTTACGGGTATCTAGTCTTTAGTCAATTTGAGGGCCTCACCTCGTTGTCCAAACGAGTTTAAGGAAAAATTGAGAGGCCCAGAAGAAAGATGCACTCTCATGGGGTTTTTAAGGCGTGCAATTTAGTGAACAAGAGTGAACTCTCCTGTGGTGTAATTTGACTTTCACTGAATCTTAACCAATAGTAATTTGATATTTTGTACGTGTATGTTTTGCAAATTCTATTCGTGGCTTGCACTCTTACGCCATTAAAAAAAGAAAAATCGAAATCATTCAATGAATGAAGTTAAGAAATTTTAATTATATTAGGACATTGATAAAGTTTTAAGTTTTAAGCCTGTGTGTTTACCCTAAATTTAGATAATTGACGAAATATTTCGCACAAATTCACAGAGCCCAGTATGGAGCCGCCATGCTGGGGCCCCAACATGGCGGCCGGAAAATAGAGTAAACATCTGGGACTTACTTTTGCTATCTAGGGTACTGATTATCTGTACTGAACAAACAAGCATTTACATAAGCCCGTTTCATAATACTTTAACCTCTGAATAGGCTAAAAATCACGAGATACGTATATTTAAAAAATAATGCGTTCTTAGCTGAATGTAACACACCGTCATAGCTATGAAATTCAAAATGATAATATTATGTTAAGAACTTACATAGCGCATGCTTCATGACAGAATTATTGCATGCGCTTTACATGAATTTAAATTACAAATAAAATTTGTCAATTTCTATGAGCTAAAAGTATGCTAATTAAAGTTTACTTAAAATTAAATTTACATCAAATTAAAATACCAATGAAATTGTCAATTTCCAGGCCTGTGAACTAAACATGTGCTAGTTTAATATAACTGATAGGTTTTAAGTTGACTTTTCAAGTTTCATTAGAAGCAAGCGACTTAGCTAAAAAATTGTAAACAGATATAAATTAATTTACTCCATGTTATGCCTGATAACGATAACAACTTTGGTGGCTCTTTAGTTTTAGGTTTACGAAAATGATAACGTCACGTGCAAGCCAATAATCAGGCCTCAACCACACATGTGTCTGCCTGTCAACGAAAACGAAGCAAAATATTTTCGACCGTGTTAGCGTTTTCCTTTTGTTTCTACCTGTCAGCACTGATCCGTCTTTGTATAAAAACTCATACTTTTAAATACGTTTTCGCCCATCGACTAAACTAAAATGCTCGAAAATTCCGATCGAAACGACAGTATGTGATTCGGCACCGTTTTAAAAAAGCGTGCTTTTTCTCCTATGCGTTTTGAAAAAGCTCTACTTCTGAAACCTTTTTCGAGAAAGACTCCATTTTCATCACAACATTTTTAGTCGTTTCATTGCAGTCGATACGCAAAAACGTATCAGATAAAACGCATCGGTGTGGTAAGAGCGAGAGCATGTTTATTTAAACTGAACGACCTAAAGGGTAAGGCACAAGGGAAAGAGTACACTGGTTAACTTCGCTGATCGATTTATAATTGCATTTCATTACAGACCTTCCTTCTTATTATTTCAGGGCAAGTAAGCTGTTGATTAAGCATTCCTAACAAATCGTGCTTTTCGGTGGTTCCCTCTGCGGTTGTGCGTGTGCATTGCTATTTTATAGTTGCAGGTCTATTTTTTACATTCATAATATTTTATGGAATATGCGTTATTCTTATTTAATGTGGCAGGAATAGATATAATATAAGAATTGAATTTGAAACTAGCCAATTTTCTTCAAGTGAAAACATAATGTTTCGAAATAAACAAACAAATAGCTGATCTCTAAGTAGGGAATATAATTTTGCACCATTTGCAAGTACGTTAGTTTTTAATGATTGTATGGTCTTCGCCAATACGGATTTGGCTGCCAGACAAAGAAATCCTCCGGCAGTTGAAACCCGCAATATAACCTAAATTTGCAAATGTTATATATACATTAATAGCCCAATCTTCTAAGGCGGTCAAAAACTGCATGTGCCCTGCGTTTCAACAATCAATGTTATCATTGTTATCGCGCACGTTGAGATGGGTCTGATCTTATTTACCAGTGTTTATTCCGGTGTCCTTTGGGAGGTTAATTGGTAAAAGATTCGTTTATGTTAGCTGTTCTATATCTTAAAAGATATAAAACTATCGATAACTTTATGGCCCATGGAATAAGATCTAGAAACACTAGAAAAAAAAAGTATGTAAATGTTTTTTTTTTTTTTAATATAATCATCCTTTTCACATACCCCACGGGATGTCGGTGTATCCTCCAAACACGTACGAACTTTTCCTAATAATAGTAACGGTGTGTGGCTTTCCATCACAGCGACTGTGGAACGTTCTCGAAGACCAGCCGTGAGAGGACGCACGGTAACACAGATTCCAACATCGACGTGAATTCGGAAATAGTTGCAAATAACGTCTGAGGGTACTAATGTACAAGGTGTTACTTCCG
>CM042758.1:10775190-10812690 GCA_022496165.2 Catalaphyllia jardinei | reverse complement strand
AGTTGTTGCTGTTTTAGCTATTCCTCCTCACTTTGTTTATACACGTACTGCTGCAGATCATATTTCTCAGTATAGGTTCCAGACCTCTTATGTTTACGATATATATATAGTTTTCAAAAATTGTAACCGTCACTTTTGAAAATGTATGTTGATTAGCATACGAAACGTTAAGTTCTATATAAAAATGCGTTGGAATACAATGTTTATCACCGCTGTTTGTGTTATTTTCTTAATCAAGTAAGTAAAACTACATTTTATGATTCAGCCAAGATAAAACACCTCCACCTCATCAGGATTGTGTACTGGTCTTGTACTCCACTTGGGACAGAGTAGTCGTTGTATTGACCAAAGTCTGAGAAGGAATTAGTGTTACTGTTGGCATTGCTAGCGATGTAGATGTCATACCCTCTACCAAATGTTGAACCATAACTTGGGTACTGGCGAATTGCATATGATGGGTTTGTCACCATGCTTTTAAATGGTCCAAGACCTTCATTGTTGCGGAGTGAAAATATGAACGCATTGGAAGTGGAACCATAACCACCACTGGATGCTGAACGAACAAATACAAAATAAAAACAGAAATATTTTGGAGCAAATCAATGTTTAGGAATTATTAATATAGCTACACAATTACACATAAGAATATGAATATAAGTAAAAATTAACTAAACAATGTATACAGTTGGAATATTAGAACTTTCGATCTGATATTTTTGCATTGTCTTGTATTTCTGTATTTTTATAACGAGGCAACGTTCGCAGAAACTGTAATGTGGACATGAAACAGTGGAAGGTCTTCAGAACAAATGGATTGTTTTATTTCGAAAACTAATTAAGGGGGGGGGGGGGGGGTCGCACTAGAGCGAATTTTTTGGCGGGTCGGTCCGAAAGACCTCAAAAAATATCGGCACTGACCAATTTTTTTGGGCTCATTTTCCGGTCGCACACGAAGCCACACAGCAAGACTAAATTCTTGTGTAGACACTGATTAAACGCTTTTGTAAACAATGATCTTTTTTTACTAGTATTTTCACTGGTACACTGACTCTACAACAGGCGTTGGTGACGGCGACTGACTAGAGACACTCGCTTTCAATCGGAGTCAAAGGACGGCTCATAGACGAAGACGATGGTGCTCAGCATAGCTTGCATAGCTTGCAAAGCTCACCGGGTGAGCTTTGCAAGCTATGTATAACAGGCCACAACAACGGCCCTCTCCTCGGCGCTTCATAACCAAAATTAGGAGAAAAATTTATCGAAAAAAATGGTGTTTGAAACCCCTCATATTCATCAGATCGACTATCCATGTTGAACGCTCAATCTTTTCTCTTGGTTTTCGTGCGCTTCTACTGTGCATCAATTTTCCTAAGTAAACACGTAGTTGACATGTTTAATGAATTTTTTTTTCTTTGGGCGATTTTGGAAAAATCTGCGTGCCCAACCCATACACTACGGCGTCTTTGATCTTTTTGGTCCACTGAGAAATTGTTCCAAATTTTGCTCGCAAGAGTCGCATTAGGGATAACTCCAATTCCGACCAAATTTTTGGTAAAACAAACAAAATTCGCCCTAGTGCGACCCCCCCTAACTTGAATATAGGGACTAATTTTTTTGCTATTCGTCCAACACTTAAGTGAAAGAAAAAATTCTTTTCGCACATCAGTTGCACCATGTTTTTATTTTTTCGCTACAGACCGCCAGCACGAAAAATTGAGGAAAACATAGAATGGCTAATAAGTACAACAAGTTAGTAATTTGATTTTGTAGGTCACTCTCGGGGATAACATACATAGAATCGTGGTTCTCCTTGAGAAGTGTTAAACTTATAACAATCTCCCTTAGAGGGAAGAGGATATTTTTTTTAGAATCATGCTATCTACCCTAGACTGTAAGCAATAGCTGTTCTGTGAAAGAACGATTACAACTAACTCAAACTCAGACATTAAATTAAAGCGTAGCCCTCGATTTGCTCTATCTACGTATATTTATATCATTTTCTTGGTCATGACGCAATTAAGTCCTTTATCTTAGCTCCGTCATTTTGGATTTCGTTATTCTCTCCGAAAGTCAGAAACTGACCTAAATTGATGCAAAAATTATTTAATTTGGAATGTGAATAAGTACTGATTAGCAACGATGTATTAGAAAATATGGTTGTCATGGAAATGCCAAAAGACACAGAAAAGCAGTTGACACATCAAAACTGTGAGAGATGCTTCACATGTGTAGCAAGCCAAAATATTGCGATTGAATGCGACTATTTCGCGAGAACCAGTTGTTAGAATTTCAAGAAATTTGCTAAGAAAAGAGTAATTCAGAAATCACGTGAATATTTATCATAAAAAAAATCTGAATTTTGAGGTAGAAAATTTTTATCAATACAGAACATGTAGTCAAAACGATTTACGGCACATTACGAGAACCGTCCCTATCAAAACGTTATTAGAACAGTGTTGATCATTAGAGAAGAGATTTTATGCGAATTCGTAGCGGAAAAATCCTGCGCCTGTCCTGTTTGTTGGTCATTAACTTCGCCATAACATTGTCAAAGTAGCTGTGGATCCGCACACCCATGTCCAATATACCCGCACTGTAACGATCCGCTAAAGATAAATTCAGTTCGTTCGATCCGTACGGATCGTTAAGTGCCCTTGCGGTCCGTAGAGTAGATTTCCAGTTCGTCCAATTCGTACGGATCGTTAAGGGCTCTTGCGGTCCGTAGAGTAGAGTTTACGGATCGTATGTTGCATCTCATTAGGGCGAGAAAAAAATTCACACTTTCCCGCAAGAGGCCATGTGTGTTACGGATCGTTCGATTCGCAATTCGTGCATCTCATTAAATCAACAGTAAACAATTTTGGAGTGCAGTCAAATGCGATTGACAAGATATATGTGGATATTCGTCGTTCCAAACGTGGAAAAATACCAGAAATGTCGGCTCGTAATTCTTGCTCGAAAGGGAATATCGATCGTATGAAGAGTAGGCTGGCAGAAACAGACAAGATATATGTGTATATTCTTCGTTCTAAACGTGGAAAAACACCAGAAATGTTTTCTATAAAACGCATGCGGCTCGTAATTCTTGCTCGAAAGGGAATATCGATCGTAGCAAGAGTGTGCTGGCAGAAACAGACAAGATATATGTGTATATTCTTCGTTCTAAACGTGGAAAAACCTCAGAAATGTTTTCTACAAAACGCATGCGGCTCGCAATTCTTGCTCGAAAGGGAATATCGATCGTAGCAAGAGTGCGCTGGCATAAACAGACAAGATATATGTGTATATTCTTCGTTCTAAACGTGGAAAAACACCAGAAATGTTTTCTATAAAACGCATGCGACTCGTAATTTTTGCTCGAAAGGGAATATCGATCGTAGCAAGAGTGCGTACCAATGCTATTACAAAAATTCTTTTAATGATATTTTGGTTACATAATCAGTAGTACAATAATACAACCATTTTTAAATCTACAATTTGGCTATTCCAAATTGGTGCATTACAGTCAAACTAAGTGAAGCGTACCCCTCAAGATTGCATTAATGGACTGATTATTTGAAATTTGAACCCGCTAGTCGTTTCAAGAATGCAATAATGAATAGGCCATTTTCGATATATCAAAATTCTACCATGGCTCCGAGGCTTGGGGGAATAAAACAAAATAAATTAATTATTCATGTCCCATCCTCGGTGGGATTTCTTTTGTTTTATTCCCCCAAGCCTCGGAGCCATGTTAGAATTTTAATATATCGAAAATGGCCTATTGATTATTCGAATATTGAACTCGCTCGCTCGATCGAAGAATACGGCTAACGGTTTCTGTTTCCGTTTCCGTTTTACAGTAGTAAAAGGCCCTGCAATACATCCCACTTAATTGAATTTTCAAAATAATATCCTGTTATCCGGCTATCTCCAAAGTCATATAAATTGAAACCCTCCCAGTTTTCCAATGTCTTTGACTCTTAAAAATATAATTAAACAATGGCTACTTGCTACATCACCTGAACATATCACAATGTTTGTGTAGTTCGTCGTAATAACACGAGGGTCCACCTGGTCTACATTCAATCCACTAGAATTAAACAGCACAAATATTACAGTTTCAAAAGGAATTAAAATAATAAAAATTGAGTTTTGCACTTTTAATTCTGCTATATACAATTAATTTCCCTCACAATACAGTAACTCACTGTATTTTAACTATACAAAACAATTCCACCATCGATCACCAAACCAACAGCCGGCATATTGAATAGCCGCAATTATTTACTCAGATAAGCGAAAAATGAAGACCGGATACCACTTGAAAGATCGTTTGGCTAAGCGAAAAACAGACATAATTTCAAGAACAACCACAACTAAATATCACTCGTTCAGTAGATTACCGTAGAGTCTCAAAAGGTAATAACCAAACCTAACTAACCAAGCGCTAAATACGAACAACGGCAAATTACTCCTTAAGCAATTTGGTGTTAAGCGGAACGATCTGTACGATTATATAATCCAACGATCCAAGCAAACCAGTAGTTAAGTTAAATGAAGTAACAGAGAATTAACTCTGAAGTGTAAATTTTAGTACTAACTTAACCCATGAATAACCCACTGGGCGTTAGCCGTAGTAAAGGGAATCAGGGAACCACACGAGGTACAGAAAAAATATTTTAACCTCGGTGGGCATCGAACCCACGACCTCCGGATTAGATCTTCCGTCACTCTGCCGACTTAACGATCCGTACGGATCGAACGGATAGTTAAACCTCTTGTCTTTACCTCGTGTGGTTCCCTGATTCCCTTTACTAGGGCTAACGCGCAGCATCACTTCACGAACCGTCCAACAAACATACTAAAGAACCGGGGCGCATTACTAAGCTGCAATATACGATCCGTAAACAGTACTCTACGGACCGTAAGGGCACATAACGAACCGAACGAATGCCTTTTGCCCCCCTCACTTATCATAAACGTGGTGTTTTTCTAAGTCACCCTAATGAAATGCGATATACGATCCGTAGACTGTACTCAACGGAGCGTAAGGGCACTTAACGATCCGTACGGATCGAACGGATCGTTAAACCTCCTGTCCCCCTCACATATCATAAACGTAGTCTCCCTAATGACATGCAATATACGATCCGTAGACTGTACTCTACGGAACGTAAGAGCACTTAACGATCCGTACGGATCGAACGGATCGATAAGCCTCCTGCCTCCCTCACTTTCCGTAAACGACGTGTTTTTCCTAAGTCTTCCTAATGACATGCAATATACGATCCGTAGACTGTACTCAACGGAGCGTAAGACCACTTAACGATCCGTACGGATCGAACGGATCGATAAGCCTCTTTCCCTCCTCACTCTCCATAAACGTCGTGTTTTTTCCTAAGTCTCCATACTGACATGCAATATACGATCCGTCAACTGTACTCTACGGAGCGTAAGGGCGCGTAACTATGAATTTCCGTGTTAGTCCGCTTATTGACAATAAAAATTAAGCAATGAGCGCGAGAGAACTTCTGCAGTTACCGAAAAAACATATTTGAAGGATGTCAACAACGCTGACTGGCCCTTAATTTCCTGTGGCACAGTCTCCTCCTTAGCGCTCTTAATCGTCTTCTTTCAAGGTTTTTTTTTTATTCTTCTCAATTTAATTTTGCGCTTAGCGTTTAGTCTTCTCATTTATGTAAGGTTGTAGTATAAAAACAGTTCTGAAAGTTAAGGCCGATAATTTATGTTATTAGGGAACTTAAGCAAACCACGACGGCGGCGTCAACGAGAATGTCACCAAACAAATGCTTTAATGAGCAAAACAATGGCTGAGTGCGAGCGTTTTAATTATTGTTCCTTTTTTGCCGTCCTCTACAAATTAAGAACGTGAAATGACTAATTTTTGCTTAGTATCACCCAACTAGTGGACTAATGCAAATCCTGCATTTTGATTGGCTACGCTACTAGGGGTCTAATAGTAATAGTCACCGAGTAGCGAAATTCGCCGGTTTTTCCTTCGTTTTTTCCCCCAAATAAATATTTCCTAAACTTGCATTTGCTAACTTTGTTATTGCCTTTTCTGTCCGACTAGTTGGGTGATACTAAAACAATTAGACCCTTCGCCCTCAAGGGCCACGGGTCAATAGCCCATTCGGCTTCGCCTCATGGGCTATTGACCCGTAGCCCTTTCGAGCTACGGGTCTAATTGTTAAATAGTCTGTGGAGCGAGACGGACGAAGGCTACTTTTTCGTATTTCGTAGAAGTAAAAGCTGTCATTGCATATTTAGCGTGTGCACGCTTTTAGAGCCATTGGCGTACTGAATAAATCTAGACAATTGCGACTTTTGCTGGTAAAATATAAATTTATTTTTGAGAAGGCTTCGTCTTTGGCGTCGCCGTCGTCGTTGCTTAAGCTCCCTATTAACACCAAGACTCCTACGCAGCCGTTATTAGGATGATCATGTGAAATGCCAATTTTTCTCTTGAAAGAAACCGGTCTCACTCTTTTTAACCAATTTGTACATTCTTAGAGTAGATATGAAGTTGAGCTCTTAATATTTTTGTTGAATATGTTTACCTGAATTTGTTGGACATCGGGAAGCCGTGATGATACGGTGGGGTATTTTCAAAGTTAGTCCCATAGTAAGAAATCAGACCTAAGTATAGTTGTGTTGGAGATCTGGGAGTCAATTCTCAGAGGCCATTCCAAGTTTTTAAAAATATACGCGAAAATCAACACAACAATATATCCCATACTCCTCTTCGTTGCACATGAAAAAAGCATCAAAAATCCTGTGAAATTCTCAGTTAATTATGACCCATGAAATTTTCATTTTTAAATCAAATACATTAAATTTATGGGGTAATGAAGTGTAATTTAATGGGATTTTCATGTTTTTAGGAAACACACCACGAAAATTACCTCATTTTTTCATGGTGTAAATTTTATGGAATTTTAATGGCATGTAAAATTCACGATCCATGAAAACCCCCTTAATAGGGAATTTTTAATGGCCCATAAGAAATTTCTCACTACTTCAATTACCTTTTCATGGTATTTTCTTTTGCTTAGCCAAGGCCAAGTCGACTACAACAGGAAAAAGATAGACGCAAAGGTCAACCGGTAAACGTTGTTGTACAAACGTAATGGAAAATTTGCAATCAAAAACTCCCAAAGCAAACGAATTAGTTAACAGGGAGGCACACGGGAATACGAACCCATATGTCATAGTCATGTTGACCGCAGACATAAACAAGAAAGAACACGCAAACGCAAACACAATTAAGAATGATTAGTACAAAACTTTATTTTACCTCCTGATGCAAACACAGACGCAAAATTAAATTCAAAATACAAATAGATCGGTCTGTGAAAACGCCGTGACAGGAATATGGGGTAGTTGCAGGCTCCAAGTGATGAGCCCCTGATATTTTCTTGTATAAAAGCCATTTGATTTGAATATTTCAACTAGCATAACGGAAATCCCTTTCACAATGTCTACAAACTAAAAAACAGTCATCATTGTTATAAAAATCTCACAACTTCATGTAATAGTTTATTTCAATACTTGACTATAAACAGTTTGTTGAATCAATAACCAGAAAATTTAGACCCTTTTTTTTCAACATTGTCAAACGCACGTAACAAAGCTGTGGACCCCTCCATCCTCAAAAACGGCTACTCTATGTTATAAAAGTTCAAAAACAACAACAACAACAACAACAACAACAACAACTACAGTATAAAAATAAGAAAAAAAAAGGCATAAAAGTAAAGCCCTACTACCGAATGTTCCCCAATGGCTGATTTTAGTCGTGAACACATTAAGGGTTTTATTGGGATGCTGTAAAACGTTTATCTAATTTTATTAATTTATAGAAACTATGTCAAAACAAAACCTGTATATAAAACCGACTTGAAAGACGCCAAAGCTTTTGAATGGTGAATCTTGATGAGGCGAAAACGCCTATTTCTAACTACACGCTCATGTCGACATGCTCAAGTTAAGTTTTGGTTTTGTTTTTATACGAAAATGCTACTTTGTATGAATAGCCTGTTACGACGTAGACTAGGAGTAGTCTAGTTACAAAGTTCTGTCGTTTTTGCGCGAAGAAAGTTTTCCGCTTTTTGCTGCACGAACAATCCATCTTTCGAAAACACGTGTGTCAAATGCCCGGGGGTTGCCCTGGAGTACGCTGATGCCCAGCCACCGGGCCGCGAGAAAATTGCGAATGCCCCAACCCCGCGACTGATAACATGTTCAGCACCCCCCGGGGGGGGGGGGGGGGGGGGGGGGATGGCAACCGCTGGAATTGATTGATGCATTACTAAGCAGGAATAGTGTTGTGCTTGAACATTCTCTCAGCAAGAACATTCGCTTAGCAAGAAGTACTATGCAACAAAATCACGTGATAAAGCGTTCTTGATGGTTGAAACTCACGACTTACCCAAAGCATCAATAACAATATAATAGCGAGGGATCTTTTATGAAATACACATTTGATGTCGGTTAAGTATGATTACGTTATAATAGCACACAAGAGTCAGGGCAAAAAAAAAAAAAATGATCAAAACGTAAAATTCATTACGACACCGTGGAATAAGACAAAGGGAGTTTTAATTAGTGTTTCCAGCCAGGCTGAATTCTTTACGTGTTTTGTTTTATTTTTTTGTTCGTTTTTATTTTCATATTGCTAACGTTATTCAAGTTTTTTTTTGTTTCGCTTATCTCTTTAATCACCCTTTTATTATCCTTAGCCTTGGCATGCACTGATAACCGACTGACCGATTCACGGTCCACTGAACAACCACTGAACAGCAAGCCATTTGTCAAACGCCAGGTTATATGATGCCAGGCTTTATGCGCTCTGGAAATATAGCAAGAAAACCTTCGGCTGAAAGCGATAGATAAGATGTACTCAGTATACAAGGCTCGTTAGATTTTCAACTGATGTAGATAGACGACGCCACTGGGAACACTTAGTTGTGTCCACCAAGCGGCGATAGAACAGCATCCCAGTTGTCAGTAGTCTCCTTCGCAGCCGTTTTTTGGGATGTCACGTAACGCTCCCCCCTCGATTCACGTGTACAAAAAGATCTGTTGTTTTTGTCTCTTTTCAATCCTAAGTAATATTAACACCGTCACGCCCTTATTACGTAATCATATTCGCGACACACTTCCCCCATATGTCGCCGGGGAAGATATATGTATTTCACTTAAGGTCGATCTGCTTCGAACAAAATAATCACACTCATCATATTTGATAATCAGTTCTCTAAGGTAAACAAAACGACTGTCTCTATAGTGTCATTCCATGAGCTAATTAACAAATAGATTCCATGTTGCCGTGCGTCTGTTCAGTAATAGATCACAGATGACGTCAAAATGTGGTAAGAACAAAAAAGTGGCACACGAGGCGTAGCCGAGTGTGTCACTGATGTTCTTACCACATTTTGACGTCTTCTGTGATCTATTACTGAATCAGACGCACGGTAACATGGAATCTATTTGTTTTATATAATAACGAAAAGCCAATTTTTTGTTTCAAAACAATTTAACATAACGCGAAAGCCGGCCTTTTGCCCCGCCTTTGCACGAAAAAAGGCCATTTGACGTGATCTATACATTCAAAATGAAGCAGTTTCATTGGTTGCTATGCATAGCAAAGAATTGTGATTGGTCGAGAAAAATCACGCCACTGTCAAACCTGACTCGAGCATCTCTTCTCGTGGAACGAAAAGTTACAGCGAAAGCAGAATTGAACTGCAAAATCCACAAATCTTGTTAAAAATGCTGGAATAATCAAGTCAGTTTTTGTTATTGGAGCAGCCCTGTGAGCCGAAAAGTTTGGACGTTGCCTTGAAAATTACAGGAGTTGAAAAAATACCCTCGGAAAACTTGTGATTGCGGTCAACCTAGAGGCCATTTGATTCGAGTTTTGAATGAAAGGAGCGTAAATGACGGTGGAGAATTTGTCTTCTGTGGTTGGTGATTCTCAAATCAGCTTGATATAGTGTCGGAGACACATTTTAGCTGCGATACTCTTGACAGTGAGCTGTGGTTAGCTATACTTAGCTCGCTACTGTAGCCTGAAACGGACAGGAACATTCGCATCGGAAAGCAAGGTTAGGTATTTTATTTTACCAATTTTAAGAAGTGATGTTTTGATGTTTCATTCCTGACATCAGTCAGTGAGTCAACTGTTGTTTTGACACTGGGAAAGTTGAATTTTTTAAATAAATTAATCTCAGAAGCATTTTGTTTATTGGGTTTGTTAAATTCGAGATAACGGAGTGGTTCTCAGCTTACCAAGACCAAGTTTGTACGTGGTTTAGTCGCGCTCAACTGCCGACTGAAGCTGCTAGAAAATTATTTCTGTATCATTTTTTTAAAAGAAACGGCTTTACCTTTCGTTTTCTGGCTTCTCAAACCTGTTCAATTCCTCGGCAAGACTTTTTTGTTCCTTATCTTTTGCCCAGTCACGTAAAATATCATCCTAATTCTCAAAACTTTCCGCCATTTTATAACGGCAGAGGGAAAAACTTTGTAATGATGACGTCAATCGTGCATCTGTCCTCTAATAGATCATAGGCGAGAACCAATCAAAATGCGAGAATAACTTGGGTTATTATATAAATGCAAGTTGATAGCACTGTTCATTTTTGGCTGTTCATTTTAGTCTTCCTCTTGGGTAATCTCTTTTAAGCGTAGGCGCGCTGCAACTGCTTTATCCCGTCTGGGGCGGAAAGGAACAGCCTCTGGGTTCATCCCCACCTGCGGTGCTGGCATCTGTCTGTCACAGGATAGCTCCAGGGGGTGAAATTGTTGAATAGCACGTTCCATGTAGGACTTTCCCGCACGCAATTTTGCCTCTTTAACGACTCCGTCATTTCTAACGATCAAACTCTCGATGATTCCCAGCTGCCACTTCCCTCTGTTCTAGTCCTCTGTTTTGACGATCACCACGTCACCAACAGCTGGCGTGTCTCCTCCAGTTCCTCGCTGTGCACGGTGTCTCTCGCGTAGACTGCGCAGGTTCTCTTTGGTCCACCGGCTCCATATTGCGTCCTTGCAATTGCCATTCCTCAAGTGTTTTGCTCGTTTACGCAGGTCAGTGGTATCAATGTGGTGTAGCTGCAATTCGGGAAGCAAATTGCTGTTCAAGAACAGCATAGCGTTCGGTGTAAGAAGGGGCATCTGCACGTCATCCTCTACGTAGCTTAACGGCCGGTTGTTAAGCGTTATTTCCACGTCCAGTAGGACTTCTTGTAACTCTTTCCACCGTAATAGGCCATTCCCTATTGTCTCGTTTAGGGTTGACTTGATGAGACCAATCAAACGTTCAAACTGCCCTCCCCACCACGGCGCGCGGCTCAGATTGAATAGCCATTTGATCTTATTGATTGTGAGGTATGTCTGTAGTTGTTCGTCTTCCATGACAGCTCTAATCCAATTCGCTGCTCCAACAAAGGTTCGGCCATTGTCTGAATAGATCCGTTCAGGTCGTTCTCGGCGCGCAATGAACTGCTTCAAACTCTTTAGACATTTCGGTGTTTCCAAGTTTGGAAAGAGGTCAAGGTAAATTCCTCGCGTAAGACTGCAGGCATATTGCAGGACATAGGCCTTTCCCTCTCGCTGTTTAGACACTCGATACCGGATTGGACCAGCGTAGTCCACTCCAATCACTTGATATGGGTTGGTTCCTTGAGTGCGGGTAGTCGGCAGGTTTCCAGGTGGCGGAGCTGCATATACCGATGCTTGGAACCTCTTGCACCCATGACAGTTCTTGCGCACTTTCTTCACCAGCTGTCTCAATTTTGGACGGGTACGGACTTTGGCCATGGTAAGCCCCACTCCCCCGTGAAGTGTTTCTTGGTGTGCTTCCTCTACTAGCCGGAGACCAAGCATGCTTGTTTCTGGTATGTAAACAGGATAATCTCCTTGTATTCGGCCCCGGCATTGTAATATTCCGTCCTGTTTTGGGTGTAGGTTTAGTGCCACGCGATCTCTCTCAATGTCACGACTCTCCTGGGCCTGTTTCTCCAGGAAGAGTTGCTGGCTGTTTGTCTCTTCAGTGGTCAATGGTCCCAGGACACGTGGTGTTCCTCGGCTTCGGAGAGAGTTGTGTGCGAATCACTGCATCCATGCACAGACACGTACAGCTTTCTGTAACTGAAACTTGTGTAGCACTTCTTCAACCTCGTTTTTCTTGTTTAATGCAACTCCCAGCACTTTCTGCACAAGTTTAGCTTCGGTTCGGCTTTAGTCTGATGGGTCGTTTAATGCATCCGCTGGCCGAAGTTCTGGAGACGCAAGCCACCTTGGTCCATGCCACCAGAGATCAGCTCCCTCTACGTGTCCTCCACGGCTTGCAAGATGCGATTGGCCACGAACTGCTTGTTCTCTCCTTGCCCTCGAATCCAGTACAAAGCTACTGAACTGTCCAGCCAGCAGTGTGTACTTCTTACAGGGAGCCTATCCAGGGCGTCTCTCACATTGTCAACTAGGTTCACAGCTATGTGACCAGCGACCAGTTCCAACCGCGAGATGGTCAGGCCTTGTTTGGCCAGTCTCGATCTAGATGCAATTAAGCCCTGGTTGGTCCCGGATGCTTGTCGGATGACTCCATGTGCGCAAGCGTCTCCAAACGAATGTAGATCGATTCGTTCGAATTCCTCTCCATGAGCAACCAGCGCTCTCGATATGGTGAAGCTTTCTGGTAGTCTGCTTTCCCAATTGACCCACAGCTTGGCAAGATTACGTGTAGGTTTGCCACCAGGCTCCTTTGGTATCACATACAGCGTGGTAGATGAGTTTGCCGCCAAGTGTCTCAGGCGAGACAAGTCCCAGGGGGTCATATATCTTTGCTAGCTTAACTAAGATACCTCTCTTACTCAGCGTTGGTTTCTCTGGTGGGACTGTGATGCTAAGTGAGTCTTGTTCTTTGTTCCACGGTAGCCCGAGCATGCTAAAAAATGTTCCTTGTGGGACTCCCAACTGCTGTTTTGCGTAGGTTGGTTCTCCTTCTTCTTGAGGGGACTGCCCTAATTCCAGCTCGGGGACATTCGAGTGCCACTTATGAAGTTTGAAACAAGCGTCTTGCACACTGTAGTTGATTCCGAGATTAAGTCGTCAACGTAGAGTTCCTTGCAAATCTTGGCTACTAGTTCCGGCTCCTTCTCTTCCCAGTGGTTAAGGTGCATCTCGATCACTCCCCCCAGCCGAAAGGGAGATGACGCAAGTCCAAATAGGGCTCTGGTAAATCTCAAGCTCTCCAATGGGGATTGTTCGTCTCGGCGCCAGTAAAAGCGCATTGCGTCTCGGTCAGTCTCTTTTACTCTCACTTGCAGAAATGCTTTCTGTAAATCGACGGTAATGGCCACGGAGTTAAAGCGCCCTCTTACTAGCACGCTCCAGAGTTTGTTCTGCAGGAGCGGGCCGGTATGCGAACACTCGTTCAGCGACGGAGCGCCGCTGAAGGCTCTTGCTGAGGCATCGTATACAATTCGCAATTTTGTTCATTCCGCTGTGGTTCTCACAACAGGTTTGTGTGGTATGTAAAATTCTCGGAAATTGATAGATGACTCGTCTGCTCTCTAGACAACTCCTTCTTTCTTCTGGTCTTCAATTATCTCTCCATACTGATTTGTAAGTTCCTGACGCTCAAGCTTCTTATTTAGACATGCAAGTCGTCGAAGGCTTCCGTATTTATTGTTTGGTAACAAAGGGTTATTTACTCGCCATGGTAAACCAGTCTCGTACCAGACCTCCTCGTGTCGCACAAGCTGCTCTTTAAATTCAGCATACACGCTGCTCTGGTCGTTAGACGGTGTGTCAGACAAGCCAAGGACATCCCGACGACAAAGTTCCTCGTAATCCACATGCTATGTTTGAGTCAACAGTACGTTTGTTAAGTCTAGAGGCTCTTTTCCTGGAGACATGATAATCCAGCCGAATTTCGTCAATTCAGCCACAGGCTCACCAGGCTCACCTATCTTCGGTACACTCTCTGTTTTCACTTTAGCGTAGCCACAAATAACAAACAATAAAGATTAATTAATTAATTACTTAATTATTAAAGTCGTGGGTAAAAAAATGAAAAATAATAAAAAATAAAGCTTAATTAATTAATTAATCGATTAATTAATTCCTTTTTAATGATGAGGAAAACAAAATGGGTGGTATGACGAGAAAAAAGAAAGAACATAAAGGCAGAAACCAACACAGCGTATAATGTTTTTTTTCTACGGCGTACTATGCTGGTCTCGCACACAAACTTAAAACACACGTCAGTGGGCAATCCCGCAGACACCTATCCAGCATTGCAGGCTCAAGTCTGGCTTTACCCTTCCTTAATTATTTTCCAGGCACACACCTCTCCCCAGCGCTATCCGGGCGTTTTACCGGCTTTCGTGACCACTGTTGCTGCTCATCCAAAATAAACTCAATTTTACTGACAGTAATGGTGATCAGCAATGATAAAAATGGCGCGTTCGTTTAAATGATGCTGCTTTATTGACAGCGCTATCGACTCCAGTTCACTCCCAGCATTACCCAGTCCTGTAAATTCCTGGACGCAGCCTCGTTGCCATGGGCTTTTCGCTGGCTTAGGGAAAAGGCCGTATGAACGATGTTGCCTTCACAATTTATTACGCGCCGTGACATCGTTGCGTCACCACATTCCGTGTAACGCGATATGACAACGGGCAAATGTCGCAATGAAACACTTGTTCTCTTGTGCGGCGCGCATACGGTCACCTATTGGTAATCGATTTTTTAGCTTATTGTTTCTAGTGCAATTACTGCTTTTTGTTCCTTTTATGAGCTCAATCTGTCTCCTTAAATGGCTTCTGGAAGCGAAGACAGAGACAATACTTGTAAGAGAACCTACGCAAGTGTGATTCGAGAAGGCGAGAATTCTCCTCTCTCTACATTACAGCTGCTAGTAAACGACGACTTTTACATCTGAGAGCCGAAATGTTGAAATTTCTTGCTCTGTCCTAGTCGTGTAAAACATTTTGCGGATCTGTCCATGCTTTAAAAACTTAAAAAAGCGCGGGAAAACCGGACACGGAATGGCTCGTCCGTGAGGGAATAGTAAAATTCAATCCGCAAAAGTCGTCGGGTAGGCTCAATCGGCTTTTTTTCCTCACCGGGCCCGGAATCAAAGCATAATGAGCAAGCAGTAAGTCCGCCATTTTGATTTGCTTGTCTGCTTTTTCATCGGATTAGCGCGTTAACGACGCTAAAATTTTCTAACATTGATTTTTTGCAAAAATTTTCCGATTGAAAGATGATGAGCAAGTGATGTCAGAAATGTAAAACAATTGGGGCGGGGGGGGGGGGGGGGTCACCGACTTCATTTTGGAGAGAACATGCCCGGAAGAACGCCTAAATCTGAGTAAATCGGGCTTCGTTAGCGAAGAAGGCCACAGTGGCTGCAAGTCCCAAACATGGCAATTAGAGCTTTGAAGGGAAATGTTCTCTGCCAAGTATGGTTTAAATGGACCTATTAAACGAATTTAGTCAACTGTTACGGTTCCCCAAAGAACAAGTTCGCATTTTGGCCACCATAGTTTCACGCGCCTTGCAGCTGCAGGATGGCAGGATTCCATGTCCCGTGGACAGAAATCTTGAAATTTTTTTAACTTCCCACGTTGATTTTTTTCTTCATTTTTGGACAATGTGGAGATAATTGTAAATAAAATATGTTTCTGAAAAGAAAAGTAGGGGTCACCGAACGTCCAAGATCGTTAAATCCAAGCAAAACAGAATTTAATCGAGGGATAAATTTACTCCGTGGATTAGAACGATTTAATCTTGGGTTAGCGGTAATCGGCTTCCGAACAGACTTGAGCCTGCAATGCTGAATAGGTGTTAGCGGGATTGCCCATTGAGGTGTGTTTGAAGTTTGCGTGCCATACCAGCATTCCGTAGTACACCGTCGAAAAAAATGCTAAGTTGTGTCGGTTTTTGTCTTTATGTTCTTTCTTTTTTTTCTCCTCATACCACCCATTTTGTTTACATCATCATTAAAATGCAATTCGCGAATGCGGATATAGGCAACTGGTGTTCTTTACTATTTTTAATTTCTTTCTTTTTATTATTTCTTTTTTTTTTTTTTACTTTTTTTACCCACAACTTTTACCCATACCCACACCCACGACCCACGACAGTTAGTCATACTCCAGCAGATGCGTACGAGCTTCCGGCACCGGTGTCCAACAAAGCGCGACATCTAATTCCTTCCACTTCAACAACAACAACTGGATATGTCACATTTCCTGTTGGAATTCCTGTGGCGACAAGGAGTGGATTGTTTTTGTTCTCTTGCTTATGACAAATGGACGTATGTTATTTCCGATCACAGATCTGACATCTTAGCTTGCTTTTACACTCATCAGCGCGATGTCTTGTACCTGTACAATTAAAGCACAATTTTTTATCTGATAGGATTTTTTGTCTCTCATGAACACTTGTGACCTTTGTACAATCAATTGCTCTGTGTTTGTCATCCTCGCAGTAGACACGGTTTCCGGAAAGCGGCTTTAATTGATGTGTGTTAAAGGCCTGCAGTGGCGGCTTAAATTCATTTCTTTTCCCCGTTGGGTCTTTCTCTGACTTTTCTGCGGCAGCATCTTCTACTGGATTGATTTGGGTCCACAGCTCTGCCAAAAAGATCTTTGAAACCCCAGTCCTTCCAGCCTTCATTTCCACGCACCAGGTCGGCCTTGATCCCTTTAAGCTTGTCCAAAGTGCATCTTACGTTTCCCTTGACATCTGCGAGCCATCCAAGTGCTGCAAGTGTGTCCAAACTTTGTACGTTGAAGAGCAGTTGCTTATAAAATTCTTTGACCTTTCTTGGATTTGCTCCGGCAATAATCGGCAACTCCATTATGTTCTTTATATATGCGTTTACAATTTCTGTCGGTTGCCCATATTCCGCTTCGAGAATAGCTTTCGCGTTTTCATATCCTTCCTATGTAAATGGTAGCCCGTCAATATCTCTGCTAACGTGCCTCTCTAACAGCTCTTTCGGATACCCAAATTTAGTGAAGGGTGCCAGGCTAGTGGAATCTATTTGGGAGGCAAATTTCCCCCAGAACGGGAGCCATTCTTCTATCCTTCCATTAAACTTCGTGATGGATAATTTGGGGAGCTTTGCAGCTGAAGATGACTTACATTCCTCGGTCGCCTGGGTGGCGGCTGTTGTTCCAGGTTTTTCTAAAACTCTGCTTTCTGTTCTAAAATCTCTCTCGAACTCCATCTGCTGCTTATGATTCTCTAACGCTTTTTTCTCCTGCTCCTCCATATCTATCGCTTGAATTGCGGATTGAAGTCTATTTGTCGCTTGGTCGGCTTTCTCGAAGTGTTTTTCGAACTCTTCGCTCCATGTTTTTATCTCGTCCTCGCTCTCTCCCTTTCTTTTCCTCTACAACGGACTTAAGTGTATCCACTGCATTAGCAATACTTGTAATCGTTGATTGGTGGCGCTCTAAAGATTGCCTTTCTCCTTTCTCCATGATCTCGTCGGTTTGCTTTATCTTGAAATAAAGCATCTTCACTTGTCAGTGTACCAAAACAATCCTATAGTAGTTAAACTCTCTTCATATGTAAACACTTCCGTTGGGTTAATTATGTTACACAACTTGAGCACAGAAATCTGGCTAACTGCGTTCTCTGGAACGCAGTTATCCAGCCATGACCACAAGAAGCAATGTGACATCATGGTTGTTAGTCTTTTAAACCTCGGTACCAATTGCCAACATGAACAGGTACACGCGATGATGTGAACAAATCAGCGTCAAAAGTAAACTGTAATATATGATTACATTGATAAAAGCTTAGTAAAATGTTTGCTCAGCGCAACGCCCTAATCTTGAAGTAAATCATGGGATCATTGCATGCGTTCTGAAGGTTTCTTTTCCAGCCTGAGTTTTACTAGTCTAGCGAATGACGCATCCGGAAATTAAAGAAGCAAACTCAGTTAACTTAGATTCCAAATAAAAATAACGAAGACAAATGCAAGCTAAAGTGTTAAAAAGTCAATGCATCTAATGTTTGCCACGGGCGCGCAAGCCTAATCTAATTAATTAAATTTCGTATTCATTTTAGTTCCTGAAAATAACCCATTGATCCATTTCGCGGGGAAAGCGCCAGTGAAATCGAACAGTTCATTTGCATTTGAAACACGGTCTCTATGACCCCATACAATGGAAAACTACTTACGTTTCGAGGGCGATTTGCGTTTAAACAGGAGCTGCTGCATTTGCGGCACATGGAGGGTCTGTCGACAGCCCTCTTAGCGACAGCTGCCTTCCTTCGTGATCCACGTAGAGGCGAATACGTAGATGTTGGTTTAACAATCACACGATTGGCAAGCTGATCTGGATGATTTACAACCAACAGATCCTGCTCAACTGTTGTTAGCCGCGAGTCGAACCGATGTAAAGAATAGCACGTGAAACCAAGTGAACCCAACGTCAGAATTAAATTCAATGAAAGGCCGAACAGGAGAGCGCTGGAACTCTTATTGCCTTTGCTCTCCATGTTTGTTGATCTGCTTCTAGATTGCGCGTCTGAAGAATGCACGCTCTGACCTTTCTTTATCTATCGTACTCTACAGGGTTTTTTTTCAGACGATCATGTGATTTTTAAGTCAATGTTGACCTCTCTTATTGTATTACCATATGTTTATTTTTGTATTCTGCACAACTCGTTTGAGTATCGCCTACAGCTTCCGTCGGTGTTTCCTTTTTATGTTATATTAACGAAGAGAGAGTTCAGATTTTAATGCGCTGAGCGAAAACAACTGGAGTTTGTTTGAAGTCCCTACGCAGTCAGTATTCTGTACTAAATACGATTTGAAATCGCCCCAGCTTTGTCTTTTGTTGTGCCGTGAAGTGTGTTTATGCGTAATATCAATCATTACAAGGTCAATCCGTGGTATTTAAGAAAATCATGGAAACCCTTTTATATCGTATTCCGAGGGCTTGAATTCATCTCATCTGTAGGCCTCTTTTTCTCAATGTAATTGGGTGTGAGAGATTACAGATTATTCCTGTGAGCTGCACCTAATTGTGAGCTCATGTTCTTACTGGGCCTACACCAAAAGCACTCAGTACTCGGAGACGTAGCAAAACAACATCAACAACAACAACAAACTGGACTGAGTTTCAGAGAGAATTGTTTCAACTATTTAACGACATTAAAATTCAGCAAAATTTCGGCTTCTCTTTTTAGTGAAGAAAATTTCTATTTTGACACAAAAAAAGGTACCCCGCGTTTTCCACGCAGACCCCAGGACCCGTTAACCGAGACAACACACCCCGAGCCCAGTACTTCGACACTAGGGCTCGGCGTTTTCCATCTAGCCAATACGGAGATGATAGCTCTAGGTACGTGTATTTCTTCGTTGTGCTTTGCCTTACATCCTAACCAATTTCTGCTGATTATCTTTTCATCAAGATGCAGTCGTTTACGAAGGTTTTAAATTAATTTGGATACCATTAACTTTTGATTGCCTAATTCTTACCAGCAGAAGACAACCGTAACTGCTTTAAAGGAGCCCCAGTACTATTCAGGTTTCCCTTATTTTGGCAGATCCCCCATAATCCCTTTAATTTCAAAGATAGAAAAAGAAAGAAAAAAACGACAGTAGAACAAAATTCAACAAACAAAGGCAATTTTAATGGCATCGCCTACATACGAGCAGAAATTCTTTTTAGACTGGATCGCCCTGCTGTTAGGTTAAAAGTGGGTTTTATGGGGTTTATGTTTATAGAGTTAAACATTGCTTGTAAAACGGGAAAATAATTCAGCCATTAGGAGTGAAATATTGTAAAATTTTCACCGCTAGCGGTACAAAAGATTAACTGCGGAAAAAAAAAAATGAAAGATTATGTCTTACCTTGCAGCTTGTAATATAAGCCTGGGAAAAGTGCAGTTACTTAATATTCGGCAGCTTTTCCTATCCTAATATCTATTGTATTTCCCGAAACGATACAAAGACTAGATTTTTAATCACACTCGATACGTAGACGATACCTTCACCTCATTCGACAATAAAAACACTGCGACCTAGTTTCTGCACTACCTCAATAACTGTCACGCAAATATCAAATTCACCGTTGAATTCGAAGAGAACAGTACAATCCCTTTCTTGGATATTCTCATCAAACGACAGAATCACGCTCTTTCGACATCTCTTTACCGAAAGAAGACCTGTACCGGCCTGTACACTAAATGGGACTTTTCTTCACATCCAGAAAATACAAAGTTAACCTCATCCTCACACTCAATTTTCGTTGTTTTCGCATCTCAGTGTTCGTCACTTTCTCTTTTGCGATCTTGTCTGGATGAACTGAGGAAGTTGTTGTTGCAGAAGGGTTATCCTGCTAGTGTTGTCAATTACAACATCAATGATGTTTTGAACAAACAGCAAAATAGACCGAGAAATCCAACCACCACAGTTCCCGAAAAGGAAACAATCTTAGTTCTTCCTTATTTAGTTGTGCAAAGTAAAATTGTTACCAAACAGCTTAAGACCTGCATTAATTAATTTTATGGCTGCTTTGATCTTAGGGTGATTTTCCAGAGCGCTCATCGCATCAAGTGCTTTTTTCCCTACAAAGATAAGATCAACCGTTCCCAAATGTCAAAAGTTGTTTATAAGGCTAGTTGTTGGGACTACCAGCATTTTTACATTGGAAAAACAAAACGCAGATTGCATGACAGAAAAACTGAACATTTTAGAAGGATCACAAGTACCTGTCATGCATCTGCTATCGCAGACCACGTCACGTCAACTGGTCATAACGTTTTGATATTCACTGCAAGATAAAAGAGACTCTACTAATTCAAGAACTCAAACCTACCCTAAACGACAATGTCAGCAGCGAAAAGCTTTATCCGTATTAGTTTGCATCTTTTATATGCAAGTATTTTTTTCTCAGCTTTTGTCATTCTTATTGTTAATTAGTTACTTATGTTTAATTTAAACTTAGTTGCTACTTGTATTATTAACAGTCACTTCTGAAGATTTATGTCGAAACATACCAAAGGTCAAGTAAAGTTCAATAATTTTGTTTTCCAACATGCGTTTTATTGTCATGAAAGTGAAAACAAAATATATATATATTTTTATACAATAGTTATTGATTTGTTCGATTTATTTTAACAGTTAGGAAAGTAACGTTGCCGTTAGTCGTGAAAAAGTTGAGAAATTAACCGTTACTGGTAGCCGTAAAACCACCAGCCTATTGAGAACCCGTCTTAAAATAGCGGGACGATCTCTACTATCAGATATTCCTGGCTGTTTTCTTAGCAGAGTAGATTCAAAATAACGATTTTCACTTGGACAAGAAAAGATAACGAAGTATCAAAAATAACAACCACAAATTGAAACATAGATGAGACAATTTTTTATTATTGTATCCAAGCTACCTGTACTTTCCAAACCAGTCTTTTGAGAATTCCGCTATCAACATTCATGTTAGAGATTATAAATTACAATACTGACAGTAAGTAAATAAATCTGATCGCCGCATTTTGAGATTCAACCAAGATAAAACTCTTTCCTTCACGTCATCAGGAGCAAATGTGTAAGTCCCAGCCAGGATTGTTTTCTTGTCTTGTACTCCTCTTGGAACAGAGTAAGAGTTGGGAAAGTTTGTTTATGTATTAGTGTTACTGTTGGCATTGTTATCAATGTAGATGTCATGCCCTCCACCAAATACTGGACCATAACTTGAAGTCCTGTAAATTGCCCGTGATCTGTTTGTCACCATGCACTTAAATGGTCCAAGACCTTCTTTGTTGCGAAGTGAAAATATGAACTCATTAATTGGAAGTGGAGCCATGACTACTACTGGTATCTGAATAAGGAGAAAATAACCACAGAAATATGTTATAAAAAATTCAATACTTAAGAACTACTAATATAGCTACATAAATACACATTCAAATAATCAAGAAAATGAATAAAATTGAATGATTAAACAATGTATACAGCTCAATTACAAGCATTTTCGATTTGAAATGTGGGCATTTTAATCTTGAATATTTTTGTATTTCAATCGACCAGAACTATTGCAGAAACCTTTTTATTGAGCCACTTGTACAATTGTTAAATTTAATTACGCTCTAGATTAATGTGCAGTCTTCATTTAAATTTTCCGGGAAACTATACAGACAGAACTGTCTACATTCATTCGGCTCTACTGTGCATATCTCTCTCCCGTCTCATTATGAGTACTTGCTTTAAGCTTTACGGGTCTGGCTAGTTCGTACTCATCTCTAAAAAATTAAATTTGGCGCTAAAGTAGCGCAATCCATCCATGTTATAACTATTATTTATAACATAGCCTTAGTGAAGCACGCGTTCTGATTGGCTCATAATCTGATTGATTTGTCCGCGGGCTGCACGTTCACATCAGTTAGTTTATTTGTACTTTCTCTCCGTAATCGATGTTGCCACGTTCGTTTCCTGAAATGTTCGTATGAGTTGATCGCCGGTGTATAGCGTCGCGATCCAGTATAGGCCGGCCGAAAGTTAGAAACAAAACGTTCGAAGTAAAAGGAAAGAAGATTTTACGAAGAGACAAAACTGTTTCAGGAGGGTCTGAATGGAGTTAACAGATTAGCGAGAATGGGCGAAAAATAGTACTGACTATCGACAAAGCGGGGAAAAAAAATACCGACTAGCGACAAAAAAATCGACCTCGCTCCCAATGTGTGCATGGCTTCAGAGCTCAGTTGGTAGAGCATCGCACCGGTATTCGCGGAGGTCGCGGGTTCGAATCCCGTTGAAGCCCTGATTTTTTCAGACTTCTTCTTTCCAATTGCTTAAATTGCAAAATTAACTGCGATGATCATTCTTCACTTCTATCTACAACCGCAGTTCAATTATGAATTATTTCATATATACTTCATATCAAAAAAATTTAAAGGGCAAACGACATGATCCGACGTCATAGGAATGTTTGTATTTCGAAAGAACAGAATTTTGAATTTATTTCTAAGTCAACAAATGTTCAGACCTTTGGACGAGCTCTCCCGTCTTCAAGTTACTCAAGCCCTGGGATCCTCCTTTTCAGGGAGCCGCGGGGGCCGGGGGAGGGGAGGAGCGCGCGGCTCGTAATGGAGCCGACGAGACGCCCTGCTGTTGTATATTCAAAGCGCGTTGTTTTTTCATGCAGTCGGACCATGAGTGAGATTGTTAAAATTATCGAGAGTTTGTTTTTAATCCGAAAAGTTTAAGAGGTTGCCATCGAACGCCATCGAAGCCGGGCTCTGGTACACAAGGAAACTCAACAATACGGAGTTCTTAAGACTAAAGGAGCAGGACGAAATCTGCTGGCAAATACGAAAATTTTGCCATCGGGCAGTGGCAACGTGAACTTCCAAATTTAACATCGGATGATAGCAGCAAAGGGCTCAACGGCAGGTGTGAAACGCTCTATTAGTTTTAGTATGTATCACTGTTATTCTGTAGTTAAGTATTAAGCTCAAAAATTAACGTGGTTAATTAACCTTTGTTTTCACGTTTTTTATTTGTTGTTTAAGTGTTGAAAGGAATGTTTGTATACACCGTCCATTATTCAGGAATGTAAAATTTGAGAAGCAAAAATCTGTAACGATAAGAAGTAGTGAGCATAACAGTTTATAAGCTTCTTTCTGATTAATTCGTAAATGAACAACACCGTAGCTTAACATATTAAAGTTCGCCTTCATTCATACACGCCTTTAAATTTATTCGTTTCTGGAAACCAAACGTTCAATTCTCTCTGCAAAGGAAGCTATGCAAAAGGGATTTCCCCATATGTGCAAGTTATCTTGACGAGCATTGTGCAGGTTTTTCAGATGTCTGCTGACGAGAGAACTATTAAAGACAGACACTATTTAATATTTTAGTTCACATTATTCAAACTTTATCAGGAAACCCGCAGTGTTGGTGAAGGTGCCGGGTCCTTCTGATAAAAGCAAGCAGAAGTTGATGAGAAGAAAGGTGACGAATCAAAAGTGAGAAGAAAACGGAAATCACGAAAAGAAGCAAAAGAAGATGAAACTTTGGCAAAGAAGATAATTATTCAACGAAGTTCCATCGAGAAAAACAAGCAAAAACAAAAACAAAACAAAAAAATACAAGAAAACCTTCAAAAGGTCAAGACAGCAGGGGTGAATTCGAATTAGCAATGTATTTCTTTTATTTCCGGCTACAACCTTTATTATATATTCTTTTTTTTTTCACACTACTTACAGTACTTCTTACTTACGCCACTTACAATACTAACACGTTCTGCTACTCACAACACAATACGCCTACTTACTCTGCTAACAATACTAATACTTACACTACTTACAATATTAACAAAAATAATTAGATCACTTACCCTACTTACAAAACTTGCACAGCGAAAATAACAATTTTTTTTACAGTACTAATACTTTACTTGCATTTGCACTTACAATTTTTTAAGAAAATATTCGAAGTCTGGCACTAGGTGGTTACACAATGACTGTATCACGGTTATCATTACATTCGCTAAAGCAATACACACGCACGCACCCACACAGTACAGATACTAGACTATAACAAAACAGCCCACGTTTCTTTAAATTGATCAAACTCTTTGTTTTTAACAGCCAACGAGCGAATAATACCGAGTTTGTCTTTCAGGCGTAAAAGAAAGCTATTAAAGTCTAAGGAGCCAACGCGTATGCTTGAGCGAAAATATGATATTTTGCAATTATTAGAGAGTAGTTGAGGGCTATAAAGTTTACTATTATTATATATTCTTATGTTGGCTTGTGCTGTCCCGACGCAATAAAAAAAATAAAGATTCCAAAATCATTGAGTGAATAACGTCAAGAATGTGGGAGGCTATAAGAGATCGATAAAGAAGGAACTTCAACAAGTTTCATGTGCTGTGCGCTTTTCGAAACTTCAGATATTCGTGGAGATACCTTGAACGATCAAAAATTTACGGAGCTCAGTATGGAGCTGCCATGGTGGCCGGAGAATAGTGTAAACATCTGGAACTTACATCGGTCATGACGTTAGTAAAATGGCGAATTGGCAATGGGCAATGGGAAATTCTTTTTTTTTTAATTATGGAATATTTTTTATCGGCAATTATCAATACCAACATTCTATTTTTGAAACGTTCTGTGCAAAAATAAGAGGACATAACAACAAGAAAAGTCACCCTACCTTGTTTCTTTATTTCACTATACCTAAAGCTAGGAGAGTATTGAAAAAAAAAAAATATGAACGAATTTGTGAAATTAAAAAAGTCGGGACCTCGGCCGAGCGATCAGTCACACTCTGAGAGCACGATTAAGATATTGTGCGTGTCAGCAAAGGCCGAGAAGGACGTAAGTACTTGCAGGAATGGCTGCATCATGCACGCGCAGCCGATTTATGCAAATTACCATTTAAGGCCTGTCAAATTCAATATTGCTCGTCTGTTGGTTGTAAAAGTAATATATATTTTTTACATTATTCTTTTTTAGTTTCGCTGCCGCCACTAGTTTGGTAAGTGGGGCTAGTGAATTGTCTGGAGAAAGTTTCTTTACAAACAATGTCGCCAGAAACAGAACTCTTTTTTTTTTGGATTAGGAAGAGCTCCGACACTGTTCCGACACCTAGGAAGGTAGGAAGGTCATTCCCCAAGAAAACGCAGTAAACGCTTTTTAAAGATAATTTTCTTTCGAGAAACCGGAAATTCTTTCACCGAAAGTTACTCACGAAACGATTGACAATTGAGTTTCTTTTATGTACATTTATTTTAGGATAAAAAGTAAACTAGAGAGGAAAGAGTAAACGCATAGTAAATAAATTTGTAATGTTGGAATTATCAATACTGAGTAAAATAAACCTGGTAAAGCGCTTTTTTAAATTATTTTCTAGTTGATTTGTTGCGTATAGATAAAGGAATATCATTCCAATAATAGCATCCTATAATAGTTGGACTTGGGTGTTGTAAGGATGCACTTCGAGTAGTGTAATTATGTCGCTCAGACACTAGAGACAAGTTAAGATTCGACGACTTCTTATTAATTAGGTCACCATACCAGTAATAACCAAAGGTTAGCAAATGGGGGCGAGGATTTTTTTTGCCCATTTGGTCAATAAAAGATTTGGGGGCCTATAGGGAAAGGTCGGGTGATTTGTTTGTCCATGAGCACAACCCCCAGGTTTTACTCGTTTTTTCCTCCATTTTGACAGTAACAAGAGTGATTTTACAAACTTTGTGAAACAGTAACACCAGAGCATTCCACGTGACACTAATCCCATTGTTTAGTTTCCTTAGATTTAGTAATATGCTGCAATTGTTGCTGTTTCACGGCGTAAATAAAACCACTCTAGGTTATAAAGTATGCGTATTGATCGAGTCAAAATGATTGATTTAACGCAAGTGTGATTTATTTAAAATCATAACATGGACAAATATGAAATCAAACAAGGTGTAAACTGGAACAAAACGACCAATATATAAATTTAGTTTTTTTCCACAATATAACGTATAAACCCTGCAAGGATAGAGAGCCCCCGGGGGACAAAGGACTGAAGGAAGACTAACGCTGTCGCTTCACGCTTCTGAAATCGAAGACAGCGATCTCAGACCACGCGCTTTGTAAGTCAAGGACGAACAGCTTTCGCTCCACGCTTCTATGAAATTAAAGAATGCGATCTCACACTATGCGTTTGTCAGCTTAAGGGCAAACAATTCTGACGCTCCGCGATTAAAGTTAAGGACGAACAGTTGCCACTCTCGCTTAAGACGGAATACGGCCGGGAAATGGCATACAACGCGACAACCTGAACAGAAAGGTCGAATCCAATTATGCAAGTTGACACGCTCGATTTGGATTGGTCGGCGCAGCTGCTATGCATTACCTTCACGTGATCCAAGGTCCAAATGTTAGGCGTGATGCGCGTGAGAAAA
Source organism: Catalaphyllia jardinei (assembly GCA_022496165.2). Classification (NCBI taxonomy): domain Eukaryota; kingdom Metazoa; phylum Cnidaria; class Anthozoa; order Scleractinia; family Caryophylliidae; genus Catalaphyllia; species Catalaphyllia jardinei. Next base: position 10,785,751 of record CM042758.1, on the reverse strand, counting down.
TAGCATTCTTTGCATTCCATGCATCCGTGGTGGAAGACTCAAGATTTAAGCAAAATCGAGTCAGGGCCAAACTATATAACTGCGGCGCATGCGTTTGTAAAAGCAACGTTGAGATTAGGGTTGCGGGCTCCTTTTGTCGCCCGCAAGAATAGTTGACACGTATATAATTTAACAATGTCGGGAAGCTTAATAAGACCAAGGTCCACATAATGGGGAGTAATATGATCACGAAGTGGCACATTGTTGATACAATGTAATTCTAACAACTTTGTTTTGTAGTCTCACCAATTGTGATAATGGTGCCTCGTAATTATTACGCCATAGTACGCAACCATAGGTAAGATAGAGGTATACAAGTGCATAATAGATACTTATCAAAGATTGGGATGTCACATGTGGTTTTAATTTGGCGATAATATTGACACTTTTGGTAATTTTACTACTAATATGATAAATATGCTCATGCCATGAGAGGAAACTATTAATAATGAGCCCTAGATATTTAACACTAAAAGACTGTTCTAGGCACTGATCTGCTAATTTTAGAGGAGGATATAAGTTAGAATTAATTGAGTTTGATCCGAAGCCTGTTTATATTGAGTGTAAGTTTTGGATTTGACGGTCCGCCATTACTCACGTTCAAAACTGACCGATAGGACGTCAGAGGGCTGGATCTAGATAAAATGACGTCATTTACTCACTAGCTTAACATTTCAGCGTGTAAACGCAATTTAATATATATGCAAAACACAGGTTTAAAGGTCTGAAAGCCCAAAACTCCCGTGCTGCATATTAATTAAGCCGCGTACACACGCATTGCATTCTTAAACTGGAGAGTCTTTGACGTCATTTTCTTCTCGACCCAGCTCTCTCAAGATTTTAAAATAAGTAATGGCGGACCAATAAATAAGAAAATTCCAGTTAAAATAAACAGGTGTCTTTTAAAAATCAGAACTTAAAACTTGAGTCAGTTAGTGTTTAGTTAACATAGTTTTGAAATCCAAAGAAAAAAAGAATATTTTTTTTGGTCGTAGTACCACTTTAAGATCGACCCTTGTGGTACTCCTTAGTTTACAATCTAGTTCTAATAAAGTTTCCATGCAGATTAAAAAAAAGGGCGCTTACGCCATACAAAAGAAAAAAAAATTCGAAAAGTTTTGGAGTTATAAGGAACCTAAGGAGAAACAATGCTTTAATGAGCAAATCTATCCTGTACAACGTCCAATGAAGAAGTTAAGGTCAGGCAGCAACCAGAGGAAATTAATAAATGTCCTTCAGAGCTAAGAACTCGCAAAAGACAACAAATTGCATTAGCCCTACCGGGTCGCCATTTTTTTTCTAGTCTTTGAAAAATTTGCTCGAGCATTATTTATTCCAAATTGTACTTGAAATCACTTGATTACCTATACTAATCACATTCCTTTATGCCGCATTAAATTCCTGGCGTTAACTGGTATTATATGTACTTAACCATGTTGTTTCATAACTTGCATGCTCTGGATGAATCCATATGTAGCACGATCTTTGTAGGAACATTTGTATTGATAACGCTTAACTAGCTATCTTTGCGTGTCTTTGTTAGCATTACCAGACAGGAACTGATTTCCATTCTGAAAGTAGGCGGTACTTGGACAAATAAACTTAATACTAGCAGTAATCAAAGATTATGAGAGTGCGTTCGACGCCGCATAAACTTTTACACAGATACCTTAAATGATTCCCTAGCTGACTTTCAACCTCTAAAAACCAACCTTTTTCATCAACAACCGAGGTTTTAAAGAAAGATATTTCAGTGACAAAATTCCATGCCATTCTGATTGAACAGGTCTCGGTACAAACTACGTTGCGTGACGGCGCCAGGTTCCGACTCACAAGTTTAATAGGTGAATGCGAAGAGTGACCATCGCAGTAAGTTTTCCAATTTAAGCAATTGGAAAGAAGAAGCCCCAAAAAATTCAGGGCTTCAACGGGATTCGAACCCGTGACCTCCGCGATACCCTTGCGATGCTCTACCAACTGAGCTATGAAGCCACACGTTGGGAGCGAGGTCAATTTATTGAGTTCATATTTTCCCGTGAAGTGAAGTGACGTAAAGTATATACGAAATAATTCATATTTGTACTGCCTTTGCAGATGAATGTGAAGAGTGGCCATCGCAGTAAATTTTCCTTTTTTAGGCAATTGGAAAGAAGCCTGAAAAAATTCAGGGCTTCAACGGGATTCGAACCCGTGACCTCCGCGATATCGGTGGGATGCTCTACCAACCGAGCTATGAAGCCACACATTGGGAGCGAGGTCAATTTATTGAGTTCATATTTACCCGTGCGGTGAAGTGACGTAAGGTATATATGAAATAATTCATATTTATACTGCGATATGTAGATGAATGTGAAGAGTGACCATCGCAGTAAATTTTCCAATTTAAGCAACTGGTAAGAGCCTGGTTTGGTCAAACCGGGCTAGGATTTTCGGCCCTGGTTGAATTGCGCCCCGGGCTGAAAAAAATCTCATGTAATCGAAAAGAAATTCCAGCCCTGGCTGAAAAGCGGAAATAATATGGCTGCCTGATTCTCCCGAGGCTCTTCGCGCGCAATTTCATATTTGGTGCCGAGACTAATATTTCAGCCCGGGCTGAAGTTCGTCATGTAATCGCAACAAAATTTCAGCCCGGTTAGCCGGGTTGAAATTTTAGCCCGGGCTGAAATTCGCCATGTAATCAGGCCCTTACGCATCTTATAAATAAACAAGTTTCTCGTGAACCCGAACGAACGTTTAAATAACATCATACTATTGAATATAATACTACTCAGCCTCAAAATCCCAAGGCAAAATTATCTAACGCTACCTCTGTACAATTATTCACATAAAATATTTTCCTACCCTAACAAACCAGTTGTAACATACATAGTTTAGCAAGAAAGTTCTTTCACTTGACTCTTAAAGGGAATGTTATTTAAAAATATCTATTTGACAGGCGCAAAATCACCCTCCCAACAAGAACATAAGCCCATGTTACTTTGAACAGTGTATCATTTTCTCCAGATAATACCACACGCAATGTATTGCTCTTAAAAAAAATTCTCATAAATGATCTTGATGGTGGTCACAAAAGCTTTTATAGCAAAAATTTAAATTTGAATTACAGTACAGCTATTCAAAATAAATTATTTGATAATACAGAATAAAAAAAGAGTATCTATCTGTTCTAAAGGTCCTTTGATTCAATTTTTGTTCCAAACAGCAACTCAGATACTAAAACACGAATTTGTAAGAGTATTTCAGTATCATGCTACACAATGTGGGTTATGAACATACAGTATATGTTGAGTCAGCATTTACTATTTTATGACTTTGATTGCATTGTGTACACTTTCCTTACAAAACTACTAGGAAAATTCTTGTATGGGAGCTGTAATCGTTAACAAAAGTAGGCCTGTTACTTGGAAAATTCTTGTATGGGAGCTGTAATCGTTAACAAAAGTAGGCCTGTTACTTGGAAAATTCTTGTATGGGAGCTGTAATTGTTAACAAAAGTAGGCCTGTTAGAAACAAACACAATCTTATAATGCAATTTCAATCAATACTTTGGAATTCCAACACTTGGTTTCCATAATCATAATTAATAAAACCGCATAAATTAAGCATCTTTACAGGAAATGTGGTTTGTTTAACATGTTTACTGTAAACATGTCCAGTAACAGTGTAAACACAGCATAAATATCATGTCTTAATAAGCCAGTAGCCAGCTTCATCAAATAACAGGCCTTTGATAGTGTTAAACTTTTAAACTAGCAAACAAGCAAACAATCTCACAAAAAAATTAAATGAAGGGTTTATGCAAAAACGATGAATCTGGATGATGTCAATTAAAATTCTTTCTTTTTACCCTTAGGCTAATTTTGATTTTAACATCTGGTCTCAATGCCAGAAAAGACAAAATTAAATAAAATTATCATCAATTTTGCACAAGACCCTTAGACAAAATTAGACTGCCCCTTAATCAGCATGCACACGCCAAAAGCAAATGTTGTGGGTCTCTAGCTGTGCTCCTTTCTGTTGCCCGCCTTCCAATGCTCATCAAGCAGCTGAAAATAGTACTCGCTTACATCATCTGTCCTCTAGGTGACAGGTCTGGTGGCCAGAGCATCATCCTCTACATCAGACCCATCTGAAGAGATTAGGCCTGTAAATGTATGCAGGGCCTCGTACATTTGACCACTCTTTTCCTCTTCTCTGACCACTTTCAGTCTTCTGTCAAGCTTCTAAAAGGAGTTGATAAATATATTATTTAGTGACTTTAGTAAATGTTTAATATGTTCAAGCAAATCATGACTTGATGGTTACTGTATTGCATGTACTGTGCATACTTATTCTGCGAGGTGGTTTATCATGTTTTTTTTAGGATGCAACTGCATGTATATGTACTAAGACTTTTGGTGCCAATTTTACATGTTATGCAAAGAAAGACAGCCATTAGGAGTCATGTGCATTGTAATATTAGCAGCCTTTATCATAAATACAAAGATTAAAGCATGCAAGTCTTCATAATTAAATATTACTGTTTGTAAACTCTATTTCCAGAAAAAAAGTTGTAAACTACAGGTAATTTTCAAAATCTCTTGCACTTGCTGTGAAGTTTTCTGTTCTGATCACAATAAGCACAGTGCCTCACATGAGGCACTCAAGCAGTCAGCAGACACCCATGATCTCGTGGAAATAGAAAAATGCCAAACTATCAAGCTGGAATTTTATTTGCTTTTGTTGCAATTTATCAATTAAACTGGTTTAAAAATGACGTTCCAAAAAACCATACATTACATGCACATGTATGCTGTAGTTTGAATCTATTTACTGTTTAAATTTAGGAATTGAATTTAGATACTGGTGGTTGCTTCTCAGCAAGTTTTGAACTTTGGCAGACAAGAACTTTCATCCACACACTAACACATACTGGGTATTTTATTGTTTATTAAGTTGTCAAATCAAAACCAGGAGCTCCTAGATGAGGGAACTCCTACCTGTAGTTTGAAGTTTTACCATACAGCTACATTGTATTTTTGTCAACAAGTTATCAAGTTGAACTCAATTTAAATGGTCTGGTCTGCTAAACTCCAACTGTTTGATAAAAAAATTGTGCAACATATGATACCCAGGTTTTGACACATTCATGCTTAGTCGTCAACTGTACATGTAGATACAACCAGTCATACTGTATGCCAAATTGCAAGTACATGTACAAGGGAAGATGCAATTTACCCTAGGTGCACTAAAGGAGCATTTTTATCACTTAAAACATCAAGTATTTCACTAACCTTGAGTACATAACTGCACTACAATGCAAAGAATTCTGAACAGTTTCACCCAGTTAGAATGTCAGCTACAGTACAAGTGCCTGCAACCTGAAGATTTAAATATGGCAAATAGTAAGCTACATGTACACGTATGAATGACACAACAACATACATGCATTGTACAGTGTGCAAAGAAAGACCTCTACTGCTCAGGGTTGATGGAGTTTGCAATCAGGCTCATGGATTTGGTCTGTAACTTGCTGAATAGGCAAGAAGTTTCTTACAAATATTAGCCTGAGGGGAAATCAAATTGCAAAATTACACTGTTAGATTAGCTCATTTTTTTTTGGGGGGGGGGGGGGGGGGGAGGGGGGAAAGTAAAATGATTTCTGGGCTGGCACATTAGAGTCATAACGTGCCTAAAGAGCAATGTCTTTGCACCCTGATTATTTGAATGTGTTTTTAAAATAAGATGACACAGGCACAGAATAAACTAAAATGTTGCAACAGGTCATTAACATGTAGAAAGTATTGGTGCTTTCATTTAAACACGAGCACAAATGATATCCATGTAACTTCATGCTTAGTTTCTGAGAGACAGGAAAGACTACATGCAGTGGTTACCACACTGGATTCCTGGGCCAGGTTGTTCAAAGCCCAATTAAGCTAGCCCAAGATAAGTGAGAATTTTGATTTCAGTTTTGTAACTTTTCAGTGAGGTTTTCTTTTTATATTGCTTATCCTTTAGTGTTACTGTAAGTTTTCATAATCTGAAACTACCCAAAACAAAAACAGTGAAAAACATTTATAATTATACAAGAAAAATTAATACTTCAGTTAACTTTTAATCTTGGGTTAACGTTAACTGGCTTTCATACAGACCAGACTGAAGATAATTGTCTGTATAACTCAATTATTCCATTGTAACTAAACACGTCAGTTGTTTAGAGTGTTTTCAATAAAGACCTTTATCATTATTATCATTATCATTGTCATTATTATAATAACAGAACATACATGTAACTGTTCTGTGGCTAAACGAAACCTGCTAGCACTTCCTGCCTGTATGGGAGGCTTGGGGATGACAAATCCATTTGAAAGTGCCAACTCGGAGTATTCAGCATCCATCAGGATGAGCACTCCTCTTGTTGATAAGATAATGGTGCAATCCCATGATACTCCAGATGATGCTGATGTGCAAAAGCTGATGCACGCTGTTCCAAAAGAAAAAGATGATTACCTGAAGGGGAAACTAGAGGAGCTGACGGTCTCTCTCTTCCAGTGAGAACACAAAGAGCCGTAGACCTGGAATGTGAAAAGGGAGCCTCTACATGTAGCTGGCTTACTGCGATTCCACTGAAAGACATGAACTTTGACCTAAGCAAGGGGGAGTTTCGCGACGCACTGAGGCTACTCTATGACTGGCCCATACCTGATAGCCCATCCGTATGCGTATGTGGCTGTAGCTTTACCCTAGACCATGCCATGATATGTCAGCGAGGTGGCCTAATCATACAGCGTCACAACGAGATACGTGACTTGGAGGTGGAGCTACTAGATATGGTTTGCTATGACGTAGCAATTGAGCCCATTTTACAACCCCTTGCTGGGGAGGAGCTCAATAGGGGAGCGAATACAGTACCAGATGCCCATCTCGATGTGCAGTGTCGTGGATTCTGGGAGAGACAATGCGCCGCCTATTTTGATGTACCGATATGTCATCCGAATGTGGACTCGTACAGAGAGCTTAGCCGAAAACAGACATACAAATTGCATGAAGACAAAAAAAGCGAAAGTATGCCTCTAGGATAATGGAAGTCGAGAATGGCACTTTTATCCCCTTGGTGTTCACAACAACAGGAGGTGTCTCAGGAGTGTCAGCGGTACCATTCCAGGCTTGCCGAGCTCATCTCTTCAAAGAAGCAGGAGAACCACGCAACAACAATCGCATGGATCAGAACGAAGGTGTCTATCGCCATCCTGCGGACTGCCCTTGTCTGTTTAAGGGGAACAAGGTCACGGAGAAGAAAGATAAATGTACAGGAGAATGACTTGGAGATAGAGAAGGGACTTGCTGGACTGACATGACGATTTCTTAACGAAATGTTTTAACAAATGTTTTGTGCCCTGGCTTGATTGTCATTTCTTTTTCTTACCGAAGATTTTTATGTACATATGTTATATATATAAAATGCTTAACATTTTGTCAGTCTTTATCATTGTTATTACTATCATGTTTGTAAATTTTTAAAATAATCCATTTTAATCATTAATTTGTATGAACTACTTGATTTTGACTTTTTAATTTACAGTGCATAATTATTATTATAGAACAGTTGAATAAAGTTGGTTTTTCTTCATAATTTTTACAAAAATTATTATTATTATTATTATTATTATTATTATACACTTTACATCATTTCACTCCTTACGGGAGATATGAACTCATTAAATTGACCTTGCTCCCAATGTGTAGCTCAGTTGGTAGAGCATCGCACCGGTATCACGGAGGTCATGGGTTCGAATCCCGTTGAAGCCCTGATTTTTTTTTTCAGGCTTCTTTCCAATTGCTTAAATTGGAAAATTTACTGCGAGGATCATACTTCACTTACATCTATAACCGCAGTTCAAATATGAATGATTTCATAATTTTTTTATACACTTTACATCATTTCACTCCTTACGGGAGACATGAACTCATTAAATTGACCTTGCTCCCAATGTGTGGCTTCATAGCTCAGTTGGTAGAGCATCGCACCGGTATCGCGGAGGTCATGGGTTCGTATCCTGTTGAAGCCCTGATTTTTTTTTATTTTTTTTTTAATTTACTTTATTTTTTTTCAGGCTTCTTTCCAATTGCTTAAATTGGAAAATTTACTGCGAGGATCATACTTCACTTACATCTATAACCGCAGTTCAAATATGAATTATTTCATATACACTTTACATTATTATTATTATTATTAATATTATTATTAATAATGATGCTAATAATTAATACTGATAATTAATAATGATGCTAATAATTACTCGAATGTCCTTTTAGCCTTTTTATTCATGTAAGTAATGTATGGTGAAGTTTTCAATAAAGTTTATTATTATTTATTTTATTATTATTATTATTATTATTATTATTATATACAGGCCATGTCACATGCAAAGCAATGCTGGTTTGCAGATGATGCCAGTGGAGCTGGTACTATCTCAGAAATCAAGCAATGGTGGGATGGTCTTAATACACTCGGAACCAGACATCGGTTACTTTCTAAACGCTAAAAAGTGCTGGATTATCGCATAGCCAGAAAAGGAGGCACTCGTCAGAGAGGTTTTTAAAGTTACAGTCATCAACGTGACAGTAGAGGGGCAGAAGCATCTTGGAGCTGTGATAGGCTCAAGAGATTATTTTCAGGACTATGTCAATTAGAAAGTAACCTGCTGGGTTAATGAAGTTGCTTAGCTTGCTGAATTTGCACGGGCTCACCCGCAGGCCAGCTACGCCGCCTACAAGTTTGGTTTTAAAACATCGTTGGACGTACTTCCTAAGAACTCTCCCTGATATCCAAGATCTATTTCAGCCACTCGAAGAAGCTATTTCCCAGGTCCTTATACCAGCAATCATAGAGCGAAAGTGTAGCAAACTAAATAGAGATGTTCTAGCACTACATGTACATGTACCTGTGCGCTTAGGCAGCCTTGGCTTGAGCAACCCATGTCACGAAGCGGCACGCGAACATGCCTCACCTATTCAGGTGACATCCTCTCTCGTCCAACATATTGTGGCTCAAACGCATCAACTACCTGATGAGTCCCTCATCAAGTACGGGCGTCAGGCTGTCAAATGTGGAAAAGCTGAAAAACTTTCAGAGATCGCAGAGAACCTAAAACAAATTGCTTCACTGAAGACCAAGCGAGCTCTAGAACTAGCGCAAGAAAAGGGCTCCTCTGTATGGCTTACAGGTACAGTTCTTCCCCTTCAAGAACAGGGTTTTAACCTCACTAAGAGAGAGTTTCGCCATGCCGTTAAGTTACGTTATGATTGGCCGTTCGATGACATTCCATCAGTATGTGCGTGTAGGGAAAACTTCACAGTGGACCACGAAATGGTTTGCAAACGAGGGGGCTTTGTAATCCAATGTCATAACGAGTTGAGAGACCTTGAGGCCGATCTTTTGAGTATGGTGTGTAGCGATGTCGAGGTCGAGCCAGTTCTCCAAGACATCACTGAAGAACAGCTCAGTAGAGGGTCCAATAGAGCACAAGACGCACGACTGGACATTCGGGCGCGTGGCTTCTGGGATCCCCAGAGCTCAGCATTCTTTGATGTGAGGGTTTGCCACCCTAATGCCAAGTCTTACAGGGACCAGGAGCCACAGCAGATCTATTGGGTCCATGAAAACGACAAGAAGCGGTTGTACTCGAGGAGAGTGTTGGATGTTGAGCATAGTTCGTTCACGCTGCTTGTATTTACAACTACTGGAGGGATGGGGAAAGAATGCATAAGATACCATAGCCGACTGGCTGAGCTGATAGCAGCCAAGAAAGGAGAGCATTACTGGCACACAATTTCCTGAATTCAAGCAAGGACATCCTTTGCCCTCCTTAGGTCGGCCCTGGTTTGCCTTCGAGGATCATGGGTGAAGTGCTGTACTGCGTTTGACTACAACAACTGTGATATTGAAATCGCAGCTGTGGAAGGAGCCATTGACATTGTTTAGTGTTGCCTAGCCGAATCATATAAAGAGTTTTAAGTTTTGCCATTCGCCTTTCCATTCAATTTAACAGATAATCTAGATCTTGAATTTATCGAGATTTTTAATGTTTTCAGCCCAAAAAAAGGGCGAAAACATTATAATAGGATGTAGATATTTTAATAATTTTTTAGCCTTTTTTTAAATCTTGTAATTAGTGTGAAGTTTTAATAAAGTATTATTTATATTATAATTATTATTATTATATGTGTAATAAAGTGGCCGATACCATTAAACAGTGCTCAATACACTTTTAAAGTGTAGAGCTTTGAATAAGAAGATATAACGAAGAGACAAAAATTCCCTGTTACTCCGAGTTTCGTGCTCACGCACTCATCAGACAGTATTATTGTTATTATTATTATTATAATTATTATTATTATTTGTTATTAAGAACAAGTTCAAGACCTGACCAAGGTCACTGTTATGAAAGATCTTGGATTCAGAAAACTTAGCCGCCCATGAAACTACAGTGTATCAGAAAACTAATTGTGCATGATCATTCATGGCAGTGTCCGTCCA
>CM042758.1:10732450-10766103 GCA_022496165.2 Catalaphyllia jardinei | reverse complement strand
AAAAAAAAAGCGGAAAAACGAAACGGTATTTATATGATATGAAGGAAGTCTAAAATAGTTAAAATTATATATGAATACAAAATATTAATATAAGAAGAGCACACAATATCTACGGCAACTAGTAACAGCTATATAAAGAAGTACTTGGAAAGGTGACAGAAATTACCAAAAGACTAGCTTACAGGTAAATTGGAAATCAATACAGGCCGAGGACAGCATTTTCAAGCCCGAGGTCACAGTTTTTTCCTATATGGACCGACCCTAAGCCGGCCAATAACATTTTTATCTTTTTTTTCTTACCGTAAAAAATTACAAGTCGGTTTGTTTACGCAACTTTGCCATGGAATCGGCTTACGCGCCGGCTAAAAACCATTCACAAAAGATTAACGAGCGAACGTACGAGTAAATCAGATACTATACGAAGAAAGATGTATTACAGAACAGATTTATCTCGAACTACTTTATGTTAGTGCATTTAGTTCCCTAGTTAAGGTCTCCAAAATTGTTTTTCAGGTGTGAAATTTTGTGCAAAGTTTGAAGTTGTACTACAAAAACAGTTTTTGTCGATCAATGTGAATCACTCGACTGAATTAAACTTTTCTAGCGTAAATTGAGTAGCAGGTAACGAGAAAATTCTACTGAATTTGACTCAGTTTTTACTTAAAATTGTACAGAGACGACACACAGGATTACGCGCCATTACAGCGCCGAACAATAAGTAGCTTAAATAATCTTTGACTTGGTCGCATTTTACTGACTCCTTAAAGTTTGAGATTGATAAGTTTTTAATATTTTCTTTCATTGAGTTCCATACTTTGGCGTCCTTAAACCTAAAATTAAATATTCCATAATTTGTTCTTACTTTAGGTAAAGTATAGGACAAATTCGAACCTAAAATTAAATGTTCCATAATTTGTTCTTACTTTAGGTAAAGTATAGGACAAATTCGAAGCACTTCTTGGAATATAGTTATGTTTTTTTTATTCACTTGAGTGAAGAAAGCATCAAAAACAGATGGTAGGCGTTTATTGTGAAGTTTATACACAAAGACTGCAATATTAGGAAGGACAAGGTCGGGCAGTTTAAGTGCTCGAAAATTGGACAATAATTCATGAGTTGGTCAGTTGTTAATTAGACCACCATACATACGACTGGTTCGACTTAAATTTCAATTGGATTCATCAGGCGGGAGAAAAATGTACTGTCCTGACGTCAATGTACGTTTCAAAGAAGAAAAGTTGTGAAAAGGGATTTGCAATTTCAAAAGCCAAATTTGATTGCAACAATTGAAAATTATGAAACATTCTATATCTAATAAATTTTCAGTTTGGCGCCAAACATGAGTCGCCCGCTTCAAGCAACTGGCTCGTCGTTTGTCGATTACCCTGCGAGCAGTTTGTTTCTCCTACGCTAAACGAGTGAGAAACCACTGCGAGCAACCGTTCCTTCCTTTGAATTTATCGCCGTTAATAAACTTTGCACCGGTAAAACTACCGGTAATTTAAAAGCTGGTTTAAGCTCGCGACGCGTGCATTCAACAACACAACTGCTGCGTTTAAGCGAGCCCGCCAGGTAGCGATCAAAGTCTAAGTCCACTGCGAAAATCTGGGTTACGATGTTGAAAGAATTTTCATAGTTCTTTGAAACTGTGCTGTACATCGCTGGAATTTGGGGTTTTGCGTGCTCGTCTGTTTTCAACTTTGATAACGTCCAGTCGCTTGAAGAAGCTTTTACAAACCTGCTTTGGATCGTATTTAATACTCCTATTGTTTCGAATTGTTGTTTGGCCGGAGTGTTGTGTTTAACGACCAGCTCAGTTCTCCCGCCTGCGAGAGGGCAAAAAAGCCTTAAATTTAGACTGTATATTTAGACCACAAACTAGAAATAAACAATACTTCGAGGAAGGTTTGAGTCGTTCTTTTATTAGCGCTTTGGCGAGAAATTTGCCTCTTCTGTACCGAAATACTTTCAGTGAAAAATTGTAATATTGCAGACATCAAATCCATCACGTGGGGCGTGACAAACTCGCACATGCTCGATAGAAAAGCAGACGGTTGCTCGCAGTGGTTTCTTTCTCGTTTGGCGTAGGAGAAACCAACTGCTTACAGGGTATTTGTCGAATGTCATCAGGTAGGAACATAGTTGTGTTGTTCTTCGTCCTTAAACCCAGAATTTTCGAATTATATATTAAAAGGGACCAAAGCAACCTGGACATTCTCTTTTCTTCTTTATTTTTGTTTAAAGCTGCGAAGAAAAAAAAGCAATTCGCGTCGTTTGGGATTTTGACTGCCTCTCCTACTGCGGGTGCAGCCGTCCTATACGAAAATTCACTTGACAATATAACTGAACCCTTCTTTCCAAGCGGCCTTACGCACAACGGAGGTCAGTAGGTGAGGGTGTTCTTTGCCACTTAACGGACAGGACACCGTTAGTTTCCTTAGCAATATGCAAAATGGTCACTTCAGCCTGATGGTTAAAAAGCCGTCAAATATCACAGGAGACCCAAGCTCACGGCAAGAGAACCTGAATGTGACTCACGCTTACGAGCGGTAATGAATTACAAACAGATCCATTTACAAGAGATTGTAACGCAACGGTTAAATAAGAAAAAAAAAAACCTTTGAAAAACTGGAAAAGGAAAATTACAACACATGAACTAGGTATCGTGACCTTGGACCAATCTCGCCCAGTGTGGCCCTAGCGCTTTGTTAGTAAGAGTTTTTTTGTTTTCAAACGTTTACTTTGAGTGGCGGATCTATCCCTCCCCCCGCAACTGACTTTGCTGTCAGATTATGTGTGAAGGAACCTATTTAAGTACTAAATACGATTAGTTGTTTGTCATAGCTTACGTTATACATTCACTCACATGAAGGCTGTATACCACTCCAGTTACCAGAAGACAGACACACTCTAGTGGCCGGTCCGATCAAGCGATATCTCGGATTACATATAAACGAAACAGATTCACCAGTCCAGTGGCGCGAGCCGCGTTTTTGTCCGTTCAGTGGGACACCAGGATTACCGCAATTGGCTAAGGCTGAAAATAAATTGTTCATCGTATAAAGAATCTATTGGTGGTATTTGGCTCCAAATAATACAGCTCATAAACAGTCATAAACTATAGTGGTAGTTATATTACATAGTTGGATAGTTTGGATAAAATCTCTTGAAAAATGCGACGTCTCGAAAACAAAGTCTTCCTGCGCAATACTGTTTAAAATGTTGGCAATGATGTTGAATTTTGGGCTTTGTTGGAGGAATTATAAGTTTCATAAGGCAAACCTGATGCTGAAACGTTTGTGAGAAGCGTAACATATAAAGGTTTTTTAATGGTCAATTATTATTAGTAGGTTGTTTTTATAAACTTTAAAGTGGTATTCGAAGTAAAATTTTGTTCTTTAAATATTTTCTCAGGGCCAGGAAATTCTTGTACATCAATTTCTCAAGTCCTCGATGATATATGAATTCGTATATGATATATGAATTCGTAAAGAAATGCCTAGATTACAATAAACTATTGCCTAGGGTTAGTTAGCAATCCTGGTTATGGTTTACTGAGATTACCAGTTAGGGAAAAAGTGTTTGTAAGGCTAATAACGGAAATTTCCTAGGAAGGAGCCATTACATGCAGCTGTTTTGAGAAAGGTTGTTCTGCATAACCGTGGTTACAATGCACATGTTATACCATCGTCGGGTATTATAGGCGCAGGTCTCTATCCCCTACTGCCTGCAGATCAAAGTTCACTTTGTTCAAACACGAATGATGAACAAAAAAACACGAATACTTCGAAGTTATTCACTTAATATCAAGTGGACAAGTAGAAACCATCCATATTGAACTGAGGTCTATTCAACAAAGCCATTTAGAGTTTCATTGTAAATTGTTCTTTAACAGCACAGCTCTGAAAGTAGAGTCTGATATTAGTTATTGCTCTTGTACTTTTGTGGAAAACTTAAACAGGAGGGTTTTTTTTATTTCCCCCGCTAAGCAAAACAAACTTTATCGTTTACTTACTTAGAGTTGTGTTGGCTTCCGCTGTCCCATTCTTGTCATTATAAAACATACATTTGTAGATCCCAGTGTCACTCGGCTTAAAGCGATGAATAACAAGTTCACTCTTAATTATATCTGTGACATCATGTTTCGTCTTAAAAACAACACGCCGTCCATCCTTGAACCATTGGACTTTAGGTAGTGGCGAGCCACGGGCAGAACAATTTAATCTAACAGTATCGCCCACATTCCGCACTTGAACGTTATCGGAAGGACTTGACACAATGAAGGGATTCACTTAAACACAAACAAATCAAACTACAATTACAACCTCTTTTTGAGAATGAATTAGAATATTATTTGGTTTTACATTAAATTGAAAGTGCCTATGAAGTAAAAAAAAATAATTGCTGCTTATTTGAAAGGCTTTTCGAAGTTAAGAGGAATGGCGCTGTCGTTTTTGGAATACTTTTTTCGTTCAGAGATATTTTGTATTATGCAAATGAGGAAAGTGATGACGTCGTAGGTGGTTCTCAATCAAGAAAATCTCTAGAAATATTAAATCAGTGTTCTTCAAACTTGACACCAGAACTGTTCATCACATAAAAAATATAATTTATTTATGCCGCTGGTTCTGTTTTGATTAGGATTAAAATTCCTAGATTTAATTTTGAAAAAAAGGTCATCCACTCCCAGCAATCTAATGGGGAGAGCTAAGACGATGTGTGAGCCAAAGGTATTCGGAGAAAGACTCTCTGTCCCACTTTAAAGGGCTGCAAAAAAGGTTATTTGGCTTTTTACAGAATGAGACTGGAGATAAGAGTGTTACCATGGCAACAACATAGAAGGTGTCATTCTGTCTTTTTTGTGATGTACATATTTGATGCCAAGTTTAAAGAACACTTCTTAAGTATTTCTGGGGATATTCTTCAGTATTTCATTATTTAGGTGAAACTTTTTATGACGTCATCACTTTGGCTTACCAACATCTTTTACAAAGATCCATATCACTGCCATCACACTGCCCAGTTCGTTGGCTCCCTGACAAACGTAAGCGCCACCATCGTCTTCCGTGGTGTTCTTGATCGTAAGTTTGTTACCGTCGATGACATATCTGCTGACTGGAAGTTGTTTGCGTGATCTTGTCCATGTAATCACAGGTACAGGGTATCCAAAGATTTCACACTTGAGAACTGTATTCCAGGTTTTGAAGGCAATAACAGAACTCTTTGGTTCTGTGGTAAATTTTGTCGGTACTGCAAATCAAACAGACGAAACGGAGAAAGAAGAACTGTCAGTGTGTAAAGTGATATCAGCCTAAGCATATATTTTTTTAACGAGTAGTAGCTGTACATCAATGGTATTTACAAGTCCTCTTCGTTATTTGCCTTTATCTATTTGTTGACGATACCAGTATAATACTTGCAAGTAACAATTTAAAGAAACTCGAGTCCCTTAATTGGGAGCTCGACAACGTCAACGAATGGCTTAAGGCCAACAAACTGTCTCTGAACATAAAAAAAAATCAAACTTTGTAATCATTCGTCCTCGGCAAAAGAATATGCCCTTCATACCTAAGTATTAGAATTTTTGACGCCCTACGGAAAGATTGAAATAAAAGACGTACTATGTAAAATAACCTGGCTTAATGAATTCTATAGGAAAATTCACTGCCTGACGAGTGAATTCCACGTTAAATTTCATGCGAAAAAGCGATAGCGCACGAAGCGCGAAGCGATGAGTGCGATATCAGTCTTTCAAGTGAAATTTAACGTGGAATTCACTTGGCACGCAGTGAATTTTTCTTGAATCGCATAGCTAAAGCCACCAAATCACGGCGCGAAACCAAACGTTCGTCTTTTTGTGTGCCAAGCCAGTGGGCAAACAATGTAAACCCTTTCTAAGTCAGGTGTCAAGATCTAGCGAATAAGAAACAAGATATTTTAAAAGTGAAAACCACTTTTATTTCAAACTCGCGGAGAAAGTAGTGCCTCGCATTTTACAATCTTCATAAAAAAATGAAAGTACAAAATAAGGAGTTATCTGAGACAAAGATTTTATAGAAACGTTCTTTTATTCAGTGAGTATTTTGGATTTGCTTGCTGTCATACAATTTCGTAAAATGTGGCGCCTACAATCAACAACTGCTATGCTCAAGCGAAAGGAAAATTTCAAGCGCTCCAGTATTAAAACAAGATCTACAAAAAACTTGGTAAGTGCTCTACAGTTAAAAAAAATATTCAAATCTTTTTCTCCAGGAAGAACATCGTTGAAACTTCTTGGAACTCAATGGCTGAAGATTTTTCGAGGACGAAGTTGTCTGCTGCGGGTGGTCATGGTCGCCGGCTCCAGAAAGTAACTTCGTGGTTCATATTCTTTGCTTCTATGCAGTCTGCCTTATTTCTGGAGGGAAGAGCTTGAGAAGCTGAGCACCCTCTTGCTTTGAAATTGCATCGAGATTAATTTGTGTGTCAAAAAAAAATGTCAAATGTTTGTTTATAGCGGTCATGCACTTAGCTACACTAAGCTAGTTCACAGGCATGCCACTGAAGGAAACAAGTATTTTTGTCATGTTTTTCCTTGAACTAGGAGTGCAAACGGCGTACGCCGATGTACTTGCACTTTCTTTGGTGTTTTTGGAAACCATATTGTCTCTAAAAGAGGCTAGTTCGTCATTTGACAAGGGAAGCAACTCTTTGCCAAAACATTTTGAACGCGCTGCGAATATTGGCAAGAATCACGAAATTTCGTTGCCTTCACAAAACCAAACAAGCACAAAATAAGATCAGAAGGTTTTCTGCAACTTGGCCGAATTTGTTTTCGAATATCTTTGCGACAGTTGGAGAATTTTAGCGCTTTTCCCAAAGTTTTGTCTCAGTTCGCTTTTCGCAACATGATCGTACCGTTTACCTGAATCCCAAACATGTCATCCAGCGCGCGCTCGCGCTCCCCTCCCTCTCCAACATAGGCTTTTTGACGTAAAATGCTTTTACAAAATCCTTTCTCTTCTCCCAATTGTTATCGCGAAATCTCGCAAAAACGCTTTTGGTATTAGCTCTTGACATTTTTTTTTCGTGCGGAGATTGGGCGACCTCGTACGCATAAGAAAAACGGCAAAAAGGGGGAGGTGTAAAATTTTGTCGTGTCAAAAAGGCATGTGTGGGAGGGAAGGGAAGGGAGGGAAGCGCGAGCGCGCGCTGTTTGACGTGTTTCGGATTGAGGTAACGGTACGATCATGTTGCAAAAATCTAATTAAGACAAAACTTTGCAAAAAGCGCTAAAATTCCCCAGCTGTCGCAAAGATATTGGAAAACAAATTCGGCCAAGTTGTAGAAAAACCTTCCGACCTCATTTTGTGTATGTTGGGTTTCGTGAAAGCAACGAAATTTCGAGATTCGAAAGAATATTTGCAGCACGTTCAAAATGTTTTGGCAAAGAGTTGCCTCCCTTGTCAAATTTTATACAAACCAAAAAAAAAAATTGCTGAGCGCGGAAAGGCCTAGGTACAAGTTTAGCGCTACAGTGTTACCCTGGATTTGGAAGCAGCGGTTTTCCCGGTAAAAAATCGTGTAAGCTAAGAGATGACAACGGGAAACAAATGTAAACTATTCATTCTTTGCGTTCCAATATTTACTCTCCCTACTCAGCAATATTGTGTGCTCCCTGTGTTTAGATATAAGAATTAGTCGCGGAAGAAATAATTCCGGCTCGCTCAGTCAGTCAGTCAGTCAGTCAGTCAGTCTGTCAGTCAGTCAGTCAGTCAGTCATTGGTTAGGCCATAAAGCTTTGTTAGGCCATAAAGAGTTTTTACTGGTAATTATCCCAGGATTCGACGAGACAGTCAACACTTATAACCAGAATGGCTAAAAAACCGATAAACTTATCGTTCGCGTTTAGAGTGGAACAAGCGCTCCCAAATTTAATACTATACCAAGAAAAGTACGTGGTAGTGTAATTTGATCCATCGAAAGCCTGGACAGCGTCTTTTACGCGTGCTAAAACTTTATGTTTTCATTTTTTTCTGGACCATCTCATGCATTTTTAGTCAGCTTTTAAACAGTTTCCCTTTAATTGGATCGATTTGAAAATTACACCAGTAATGGTGGATTGAACTCTAGAACTGGTTTAATGGTTTTTTTTTTCTTTTATGGCAATCGATATTTCCACGGAAACGAAACGATAAACCAAAACAAAGAAAATAAAATCGATGAAACATTAATTTCGAGCGAACCAAACCGAAAATGAAAACTTATTTCAAGAAGTGCACAGACCGATCAGTTAAACCGGACACTGGTAGCCTTTCAAGCTGCTACCTAGGAAAATATATAACTTTTATTTTTGTCCCTGCTTAGCGTCAAAGGCTAAAAAATTAAAAAAAAAACATTGATCGTTTCCAAAAGTTATGGTGACCTAATTACATTAGATAATTTTAGTACAGTACTTACCTCTGACAGTTACATTAACTGATAACTGAACCCTGCCCAACAGATTTTCCGCTGTGCAAGTGTAGATGCCGCGATCTGCATACACGATGTTCTTTATTTCCAAATGTCTTTTTTTAAAGTGCTTTCTTTCTTCTTCTATCACGTAACCATCTTTGTACCACGTGATTACTGGTGGTGGGAACCCAGTTGCTTCGCAGGGTAATGTCACGTTTTGTTTTTCTTTCACCGTCATTAAAGGAGAAGGCTTTGCAACAAAGTGTGGTGATTCTGTAAACATGTTAAAGCAGATGGTTCTTGATGTGACACATTGGTAAATTTAAAAAAATCTAGCTGAGTTGCACGGCTTTGATCACTGGATCGGAAAATTGATTCCAAGGCTTTTTTTTCTAACACCAACGTAATTTTTAGTTACTCCTGCTGTAAGGTACATCATCGAGTTGCAATGCATGCTAGGAGTTTGGAGAGGACGAAACGAGCGTTATGGTAATGGCGAATTCAGGCAAAGCCACAATCTCGTTCCCAGAGTCTTCGTTCCCCTTGACCAGGGTCGGGCTGTTCAAAGCCCGATTAGGCTAATCCAGGGTTAGCGAGAATTTTGATTTCAGTTTTGAAATTGCTTGGTGAGGTGTTCTGTTTATATTGTTTGCTGTTCAGTTTGAGTGGTAGCAATCTCAAACTACACCAAACATTAGGGGTGAAGAACATTTTTAAATAAGAAAACGTAATGCTCCAGTTAACATCATAAAAATTCTTGTTTTTCGGCCATTTCAATTGCAATAGAAAGAGAAAACAAACAGCGGTTACAAACATAGTAAAGTTTCGCATGGTATATTATACTTGACGTTTCGTATGCTACAACATACATCTTCAGAAGTGACGGTTACAAAATATGGCTAGATTTAAAAAGACAAAAACAAAAGCGAGGTATTCGTAAGTAGCTAGAAAACAATGGAAAAAAAACTACATCCGGTGTGTACCAGTACCGACCTTTTCATTAAAGGCGGGTTTCAAGTCCCGTATTAACAGTGTTTCTTTAATTTTACATTGTAAATCACATTGACCACTTGCTAAGATCTCCAAATGGTCCCATTTGATATTGTGACCGGTGGAAATCGAATGCTCAGCAACAGCGGAGGCGTGACCAATTTGAGTAAGAGCTTTGAAGTGCTCAGTCTTTCTATCATGTAATCTTCTTTTAGTTTTGCCGATGCAAAAAGTATCACAATCCCAGAAACTTGCTTTGTAGACAGTCTTCGATTCTGCGACCGGTTGAAACGATCTTTATAAGGAAAGAAAGACTTAATCCTGCGAGTGTTCTGAAAAACAACCCTGAGGTTGGCAAAACCATAAAACGTATTGACACAAGATTCTAATCGGCGTGAAAGAGCATCGCTTTGGAGACCTAAATAAGGTAAAACAAGGATTACATCTTTCTTAGGAACTGTGAGAGTAGGTTGCAACCGTCACTTCTGAGGATGTATGTTGTAGCATACGAAACGTCAAGTATAATCTATCATGCGAAACTTTAACTATGTTTGTAACCGCTGTTTGTTTTCGCTCCAGTTAACATTTAACCCTGGGTTAACGTTAACCCGCTTTCGAACAACCCGGCCCAGCAGTCTGAAAACGAGAGTTCTGGGAGCAACCATTTTGAAATAACAAAGGAAATAACCTAATTCTACAGACCTGGTTTCACTGCGCAGTCTGCATCTATGGCACATGCCTGAAATGGTTGCTCCCAGAGCTCTCGTTTTCAGCGACCGCTGGTCAAGGGAAACGAAGATTCTGGGAATGAGACTGGCAAAGCCAACGTTCATGATCAATTTTGAGACGAGGATAAACCTTCCTATCTTAAGATATGTTGATGTTGGCAATGTTCAGCAGCGGGAAATTTCGTTTTAAGTATCGACTTTAATCCTTACTTTAAGTACCTGCCTTCGAAAATTGTTCTTCTAGGAAAAATTTATTTAATTCAATTTTGAAAAGGTGATGGCGACATCACAAACATGAGCACTCATAGTTTGAAATTAACACTGATCCACGCCTTAATGGTTCAAACTCGAACAGCAGCTGGAAATTGCGTCCCTTTAATCACAGTCATCAATCATCACGCAAAATGCAACTTGTGATAATCGGTATTGACATAAATGAGGGTCTGAATAGGATTAACCGACTAGCGACAAAGAGCGAAAAATAGTACTGACTACCGACAAAACGAGGAAAAAATTACCGACTAGCGACAAAAAAATCTGACAACCGACAACCGACATGGGCTGGCTTCATAAGGATGTTTGTATTCCGAAAAAACGGAATTTTGAATTTATTTCTAAGCCAGGATATGTCCAGATCTTTTGCTGAGCTCTCTTTCACCAGACGTAACCACATTAAATCCAGATTGAGTCAATTGTAGAATTTCCTGTCTTCAAATTAGTCAAGGCCGGGGATCGTTCCTTTCGGGGAGCCGCGGGGAGAGCGCGCGGTTGGTAATCGAGCCGACAAAACGCGGCCCTGTTGTTGCATTTTTGCTGCGCGTTGTTTGCCCATGAGGTCGGGCCATGAGTGGGCGTTTTTAGGACTAAAGGTCGGCACACACGAGAGGACTAGTCTCTGCGACTAGTCCCTGCAACTAGTCCCCTGCAACTAGTCCCACGAAGGGACTAGTCGCAGGGACTAGTCCCACGAACAGTTCACACGAAGAGTTTTGTGCAACAAGTCTCAGAGACTTGTCCCAAAAAATCAAACTGGTTTGAATTCGTGGGACTAGTTGCAGGGACTACAGTTGGTCCATGCGGCTAGATTTGGAGGCAAAATTGGCCAGTTCAAACGATGCGACTAGTCGCAGGGACTAGTCCAATCGCGTGTGCCGACCTTAAAGCAGCAGGCACATCAATATGGAATTGGCGGGTTCTCCTTAAAGTTATTGCCCCTGGCGAAATCGCCTGTGGGCAAATGCGAACATTTTGCAATTGTGACGGATAAGCAATGACAGCTTGAACTTCCAAATTTAACATCAGATGAAAGAAGCAGTGAGCTCAACGGTAAGTGTGGAACGCTCTATTAGTTTTAGTGAGCAGCGGAGTTTGATGTATCACTGTAGTTCTTTTAAGTATTAAGCTCAAAAATTAACTTGGCTAACCTTTGGTTTCACGTTTATTATTTCCATTTTTTAGGAATGCAAAAATTGAGAAGGAAAATCTTTAACGAAGAGAAGTAGTCAGCGAAAAAGTTTATAAGCTTCTTTCTGATTAATTGGTAAATAAACAGCGCTGTAGCTTAACATATTAAAGTCTGCGCCTTGAAGGGGAAGGTGGTTTACACGGACACAAGTGCGAAACAACCCTGATGATAACTCGGTTAGAGCTTTGGTAGGAAGTGACCACAACAGTTCTTCCGATAGGACAGAAGATTCATGCTCATTCAGACAACTAGAGGAGATATGCTCGTAGACAAGGCTTTGTTTGTTAAAGATGTTTCCGCTGGAAAGGTG
The DNA here is from genome assembly GCA_022496165.2 of Catalaphyllia jardinei. Classification (NCBI taxonomy): domain Eukaryota; kingdom Metazoa; phylum Cnidaria; class Anthozoa; order Scleractinia; family Caryophylliidae; genus Catalaphyllia; species Catalaphyllia jardinei. The sequence goes on along the minus strand of CM042758.1, from coordinate 10,754,177 downwards.
AAGATAGTGACGAGCCTCTCAGAAACAATATCTTTCCTGAGGATTCTTGGTTCCCTAACGATATTTTGGGAATTCAGTAAGGGTATGAAACCTGAAAAAGGGTGCTTGAAACAAGCAAAAGAGAACGTGACAAGGAGTGACAACTATGAAAAAGATACTGCGAGCAAGGTGAAGGAACGTTACCAACTGAGCGAGCCTTCTGCAACCATTGGTCCGCAGGGAACTGTGTCAAATAAAGAAGACGCAAGTATCTGTGTCTAGCTTTGCTTAAAAGGGGGATGGACAGGATATACAGGAACGTGATGGATGTTAACCCTCAATTTGTAGATTTTCTGTTCACAACAGGAGTGGAAAACTTGCACGCTGTCTCGCAATTTAAACATAAGACATTTACGGTACTTATATATGCGCAGGATTTTAGAGCAATTTGCAAGGAATCTCCGAAACACACATCTAGAAGGGCAGCAAAGTACTACACACATGACAAATCGTACTATCTGGTTCCTTAATCTGCTACGCCCCTTTACGCTCTAGCCGCGATGACTCCATTGCCAAGTGAGGACATAACACCAGGTATAGAAGGACAGAAAAGTGGCTAGAGAATTATAAACCTATACGCCAACAGCCGGTTAGGAGCGAGGCTGTGGCCCTGCCGCCAGCTGTCTCCGCCGTTCGTCACACTGTCAACGAGCTCAAGAGAGACTTCGAGTCAATGAGGAAAACAATGTATGATCAGGGATTGAAGTACCGCAACGGGTTGTTAGCATACAATTTGTGGACGAAGGGAATGTTACTGAGGTGTTAGAGGATCAAAGAGAAGAACAAATTGATAAGTATGAGACAGATTTGGAAGACGAAAACTCAGATTTTAATTTGAAGAACATCCAGAGCTTGTCAACAGAGCGTGTTCGTGCATTTGTGCGTCTCGACGTGTGATGTTAAGAGATAATGGGCGCTTAGCATTCGACCAAAAATTCCGTGGCGAATTTCCGGAAATTTCCATGGGCAAATGGTACAGTCTTTTTCCAGTGTGGAAGACGATAATTATTCGCTTAGAACAACAAACAAACAAACAAACCCCACAGTAAATCTATGAGAGCCGTTGAATAATAACTGTAATAAGCCTTTGTGGAAGTCTTGGGAAACTTAAAGACTTCTGTGGCTAACAAAATTAAGTCTCCCAAGGGCTAGAGTTGTCTAATTTACCTCTCTTGATTTACTTCGATGCCCTGTAATCGACAGGAAAACAAATTCACACCTAGAATACAAGCTTTGGTGATTTTATCGGTATACTAGATTTACAAACAAACGTGGAGTAGACGATCAAGTCTCTAAAAACGAAGTTAACGAAGTCAACCAAGTTCAAGTGTAATCAAATAATCAATTATCACACGTTTTACACCTCGTCCAGAGTTTAAAGTCTAAAAACTACGCAATGCAAATTACACAACAAATGTGAATAATTAACTTACATTTTTAATTATTAACTGAGGACTTACTGACAACCGACAAAGGTCGAGAATTTTAACCGACAGCCGACCTTTGGACACTCCCATCCAAACCCTCATAAATTAATATTCTGCCGACACGGAACTGGGAACTGGGTGCATGCGTATTATGCGAAGGCCCATGGGTAATACGCTTGTAAAAAGAGACAGTTGAATAATTTGTGACACTCTACAGTCAACCTTGCAACTAGCTCTTTCTCATAACGTTTATTGTTATTGTGTAATTAGCGGTATATGAATTGTTATTATTATTATTATTGTTATTATTATTATCGTTATTATTATTATTATTATCATAATTATTATTATTATCATTGTTATTCCTCATAAATAAAAGCTTAATGTAAGCTAATAAATAAAGTGAGCAAATGCAAAAAGAAAAGCTCCTTAACGAACCTGTTACTCGAATAAAATGCGAAACTTGGAATTACATTTTCCGTTTCACGAGTAAAGTAAGTCGAGTTTGATACTGGTGAAAGTTTTACGCTTTAAAATCATTAAAACGCCACAATAACTACTTATTAAGAAGGCGAAAAGAACTTTGAGTACATAATTATTACATTCAAACTTTTAAAACTATTACAATAAATTATATTCCGGTAAAAAGAAAAAAAACACGATTATCATTGTTATTATTATTGTTATTATTATTGTTATATTATTTGTTATTATTTTATTATTATTATTATTTTTATTATTTTTCTATTATTATTATTATTCTGTTGTTTTTAGATCAACCTTAAAACCCCAAAGGTGGCGCCACTGCACTTGGTCGGGGGTACACGGTCCCTATTTTTCCTAACAAGGGGTTTTGACTTGATGTATCTTTTATCCGCTTTGTTGTAAGCTTATTGTCGCAATTAAAAAGCATATCTTGGGCCTGGCTCACAAACGTAATTATGCCTCAACCTTTGAGTGTGTTCGGTTGTGTAGTGAAGGCAAAGTTTACTGCTTAATTCTACGACAAACAATCTTACCTAACTGACGTCCATTACTTTGACTTGCTTTATGTTGTGTTGATTTACCAGAAGGCCCTGCTGGTCCGGGGTGTCCTGGCAATCCTCTGCTGCCTCGTTTTCCCTGGGGTCCAGGGGGACCTGTGGTTCCCTTTCTTCCTCTTTTGCCACTTGGGCCGGGAGGGCCTTGAGGACCAGTAAGTCCAGGTAAACCGGGAGGGCCTGGTAACCCATTAGATCCTTCATGGAATGATGGAATTGATTAGGAATTCCGTAAGATGAAACAAAGTTGTTTGTTTGTTTTTCCAGATTAGGATACCTCTCAAGCTCCTTCATAGGGAACAATACAGTTTTAAGTCATCGGTAGCTGAAGCCAAGAAACTCTCGCTGTATTTGGGCCACTAGGGCGTTAAAAAGATTTAGAATTTACCATCACACAAATCTTACCTTGCATGCAAACTATCTTTTCGTGACTACTTTTCTCTGTCTCGTTCTGTTGGGTAAAAACATTAAACAAAGTCATTTCAAGTGGTTTTAATGCTACCATGATTTAATTAATCACAAGCTTTTAATAGCGTTTTGTTTTTTTTCTAGCAGCTGACATCCAAAATTAGAAACTGATAATATATAGATTCGGCCAAGCTTAAAAGCGGTGTTCCTAAGGCGGGTTTTTCAAAGCGGGATTAATCTAACCCAGAATCAGCGAGAACCTTGATTTGAGTTTTGTAACTTTTCTATTTCTGTTGTTTGGCCTTCTCTTTTGAGTTTGAGTAACCTCAAACTACACAGAATATAAGTGGTGAAAAACAATTTTATGCAAGGAAAATTCATTCTTTAGATAATTTTTAATCATGGGTTAGTGTTAACCAGCTTGAGAAAAAACCCGGTCCTGATTACAACAAGTTAACTTCACTTGACGCCCGCGATTTAATAAAAAACCAGCACTCGGTCGGTGGTCAACTTCGTAAAAAACACTTGACCTTATTGAGATCTAAACTTGAGCATGTGATATTGCGGCGTGATGCTGGTTAACGGATGCCCTGTTCTGAGAGGTGTGAAACAACCATAACGTGTATGTCCAATATCAAAGATGTTCGCTGTAAACCACAGCCGTATGACTTGGTATAGGGTGGGGTTGTGGGGAGAGGATTATATTTTATTGGAAGCTTTTGACTGTTTAGCCCTTGGGTAAGTTACAGTTGTAATGCTGGAGCGGTCGCTAAAGCTAATCTTTGCTGTGCCTTAGTCGAAAAAACGGTAATAGTGCGCGGAGGAAAGTTGAAAGCTCCAGGAGTGAAGCAAAAATCATTCGAATTGGAGCAGAATATAAAGGAGGTAATTTTGTCCAAGCCAACTTATAAAGATGACAAATGGACTACGCTTCTTTGCGTTGGAAGGGAAAATGGAGCACCGTATCCAAATTTCGGCCAGAAAACGGCCTTTCGGTTCTAGTCTTTCAAAATAGCTCTCTCGAACCTTGACTTCGTATACACAACGTTTTCATAAACAACCACCCCCCCCCCCCCCCCGGGACAGGCCGAATGGTTATCAGAAGCCAGGTAAGTATATTCTCTTCATTTTATTCCGAAAAATTAACTTTTTCATTTCCTCGCGCGATTTTATCCATCGTCATTGTAAGTTTCATACAATGCTTTGTAGAGCGCCCAGATTCTGAACGGCTAAAAGTGTAACACAACACCGCGCACTTAAGGCAGTCACGTCGCACTCGATACGCGTTAATATAAATCATTAATATTTGATCGATTCATGGAATCGTGAGATTCTTAAATTTTATAGTATACTGCCTGATACCCCGCCCTAATACGAATTTTGACTTCTTTATTTGTTGTTTTCAGACGCTATATTGTGACAGGATGATAAAATAGAATTCTTTCTTTACTTTGTAAGAGGATTTTGACCTAATGTCAGAAAAAATAAGTAAATGACTTTATATCTCTGTCTGGATTTATGAAAACGGTGTAAAGAATTCGCGCCCTAATCTATCTTCAAAGGTGACGATATCAAAATTAAAAGGATAAGTCGGTCTTTTATTCCTCCACTCGTTTGTCTTCATTTTATTGCTGTCCTTTTCCTATTCTTTTTACCATGTCTCGAAGGCCGCCTCTTGGAGTTGTGAAATCGTGGAATATGGGTGATTTAGGCCATATTATTGACACCGTGTTTATAAATCCAGGCATGTAAATAGCATTCACAAGTACCTTTATCAATGCAACTCAGTCTAAATTGGGCCCAAAGCAGACGTGTATAAAACGTTGTAGGATTGCAAGGGTTTTTCTCCTCTACTATTTTATCTGCTATCACTTTCTCTGGCTCTTTTGCTCACTTGCAGTTGTTCAAAAGGACGGAATAATAAGTAAAATAAATGAAACTCAGCAAAGAGTTTAAAACCGCCAGACAGCATTAGGAACGCGGAAGTAATCACACAAACTAAATAAGCCCAAAATACATGTATAAGGAACATGCAACTTACACTTCCAAGCACATTCAAGTTTAAACAGGCGCTTCTGCATTTTCGGCACACGGATGGGTTATCGACGGCTCTTTTGGCGACATATTTCTTACTTTGAGTTGAATACGTAGACGTTGGTTTAACAATCACGCCATCGGCAAGTCGATATGGACTATTTGTAGCCAGCAAATCCTGTTCAACTGCTGTTAGGCGAGAATCAAGTCTATTCAAAGAATAGCATGTGAAACCAAATGAAGCCAAGGTCAGAATTAAATTGAACGACAAGCCAAAGAGGAGGACAGATGATCCCTTTGCGCTCTTAGTCTCCATGATCGCTCATTTCCTTGTTCAAGAAATGGAACGATTGAGAAATGATTTAGCTTATATCGCTGAGAATACTCGAATGAATGTTGACCTTTCCTGAATATCGGTTACAATCTCAGTTGCCAGCTCTGTCTTACTGTGGAACTGTTCCCTAACGCTTTGGGACGTGCTGTAATCGGAGAGGGACTCACCTGATACCATAATTATTTATTTGTTCCACTTCCGTGGCGACTGTAGCGCGAGTAGCTTTTACGGTGTTTTGTTTCGCACGTGCAAATTAATTTTAAAGCGGCCTTCACACGGCAAACTAAAGTTGGCAAACTCGTGTTGGACAACTCAAGTTGATGTGTGTGAACGGCACAAAAACAGTCGGCAAACAAGTTGGCAAACTGTTGGCGACAAATAGAACTTGCCTCTATTCTCGCCAACTTTTTCACCAACTTTTTCGTGTTGGTAAAATTAACGGTTGGTCAACATGTGTTGGTAATTGTCAACGAATCAAAACGAGCTCTGTTCACGTGATTTATTTGCGTGACACTTCACAAAATGGGGGACGTGAGTCAACACTACTTTTTAAATTTGTCGAAGCGGTTCACAATCGTCCGGCTGTGCGGGACGTTTCATTTATAGCCTACAAAGATACTAAAAACAAACAAAACAAAACGGAGGAACACGCAGACAAACTGGGTTTCGTCCAAACCTTTCTATTTCTCCACCGCATTCGTTTCATCTCTTCTTTTCCACTGTGTCACTGTTCGACGTAGGCGTGAGTGCCACTGCACTAAAAAAGCGGCCGTGATGCAAATTACCGTGTTTGTTATTTGACACGAGTTTGACGTGTGAAGGAAAGAGTTTGTCGACTTTTTGAAGTTTTCCAACACGAGTTTGCCAACTTAAGTTTGCCGTGTGAAGGCCGCTTAAATCAATAAGTCACGTCGCGTTTCTCATAACCAGTACTAGCTGACTGAACTTTTTTAATTCGTTTTCACTGCTGGAGGTTATCATGCGACAAATTATGTTCAAAGAGCAATAAGTATCAGATAACCGTTAAAAAGCCACTGGCATTGACGACACTTCCTTGTTAGGTAACTTGGCTCGACAAAAAAAAAAAACGACGTGCTTTGCAGATTCCCTAGATCCCTGTAAACATACTTCCTGATGTCGTGGTGTTCTGATGCAACAGAATAGTAGAAAGGAAAAAAGATATCTGTTCTTGCTTTCTTGGAGATTAACTAATGGAGGATGAAATATTAAACGTTTGCTTATAAAACATTTTCTTCCGAATACGTGCATGTATTGAGTCAACAGAACTTTTTTTTTTCTGTGAGCAGGAACTGGAAAAAAGTTCAACTCATTTCATATCCATTGGATGTTTTCGTTGAATTCATGTAATAGAAATCTGGGATGGTGGCGGAGGTGGTGGAGGAACAAATGTGGAGAAAGAAACTATCCGCACGGTTAATGATGTTTTCTTACAACATGGTATTTAATTAACTCACTCTAGTAGTTATGTATGTTGTTTGCCTTGTTCTGGATTTCCACGGATTTTTCTTGGGTTTCCTGCATACTAATAAAGTGCCTTCCTGCGAGGTTGACCAAGTTGACTCTCAAAGAAATTGAGGTGAGTGTTATATTTCATTGGCTTGTAAGCGCCTTTCACCCATATAATATTGTTTCTCTTCTCTGATCTTTTTCATGTTTCATCTCTTTTTAATAGCTTGGTGAGAACCAGGAATCTATGGATGTGACTACACACGTTCAAAATCACATAGTGGCAGATACGGTAAGTTCAATGTGTTTAAACTTTGGTGTTGAAAACTTTTCACTTATCTCCAGCGCACTAATCTATACAACTTTTTCTTCTTCCGTAGATCGAATCTAATGAGGACACCATCAGCGCGTTTGATCAATTGATGAACGAATATTCTCAACAAGAGAAAATGGTAAGTATCGTTCTCTTACGTAAGTCTTAAGCCATTGCAGTTTTGAATTTGTATTCGTTTTTCAATCTCACTCTTAACGTCTGATCAAAATTTTTTATCGTTTAACGCAGGCATCCGGCAACGAGGCGCCAGATACTAACATCGTGGAAAATGAATTTGACTTTCTCGATTCGGTAACTTTATTTTCCCATCTCAAACTTAGTTACAAAGCTTTGTAGTTCAAAAAGTTTAATTATGCCAACAGACTTGAGTCGAATTTGCATGTGAACGAAGCACCTCTTTGTTCAATGAGTTAACACTAAGTCAAAGCTCATTACCCACAGGGAGTTTCACTGAACTTAATCCTGAAATGTTTTTTGCTTTTCAGTTTACGAATACTGACCTGCGAGAAATCGAGGACATGGAACGCGTGGCGCTGGAAAATGTAAGTCACCTTTCATTTATTCAAGAATCCCGAGCTCAAACAAAAACTTGGATAAAAGGGGGGAAGAATTCGAGAAGGATATTCACGACTCCGAGAATTGTTAATACACCAGCAAAAAGACTTCGAGAGGAAGAAGGCTGAAATTCGGGAAAGAGAAGAAAATAAAAAGAGAAGGACGGAAGAAGTTAGAGAAAAGGAACGACGGTATTCCGAAAAACTGAGAAATGGAACTTCTGAAGAACGGGACTGGGAAGGCGTATATCGGGAAGAATTAAAGAGGAATGGAGGATGGGACACTGATAGCATGGAAAGGCGGCGGTGGGATTGGAGTGAGACACTACTGCTGAACCCAAAATCTATTTTCTATAAATACGAATCGAAGCAAAGTGGACAACTGAAGCAATTACATCAAGAAGTCACTAAATACCGTTGCGGATATAGAGCCTCCTACGCACAAGTTGTTATTCTCACCACACTCCTTAGGAAGTATCCTGAACGAGTCCAAACAGAAAATTACGCAGGCGGCTGCTAGTATTACGTCTGCGCGTAGAAAGCTATGCTTGTTGATCAGGGTTGTAGGACGAAGGTCTCACCTTTAGTACAAGCAAAGTGCATATGGAAAGGAAACACGCAAAGCAACTGTGGATAGTTAATGTATTAGCATACCCCAAAATTGATCATATTTTAAAAATTGTTTTCACTTTTTGAGATAGCCTGCGAGCAGGCTCAGTTGTTTGGGTTAGGCGAAGCCGGCGAGAAGGAAGAGGCGAGGAAAAGTGAGCCTGCACGCGACCTATTGAATTTTGAATTCCCCCCTTGCGAGGTGTCAAGTCGGCATTGCACATGCGTCAGAAAACTATCCAATAGGAGCGAAGAAAAATGTAAATAAACACGACACGCACAGACTGGATGGCGCAATGAATAAACCTTTAACTATTGACTTCGGGGACAAATCGAAACCACGTACAATGGAATTTCCAATCTTGTACTATAACGGCTAGCATTTGCGAAACAACAAATAATCAAAGCAAAGGAAACATGTGAAAACCAATTTGATAACAAGAAAGCAAATAATCTCTTCGCCGCACGACGAAATATATTACAGCGCTGCGAAAGGAAGACGAAAGTTGTGAGTCAAAAAACGAAAAAAACAAGCTAATTACTTTGACATCAATCGTATTTCAACTATACTAAATTAGTAGTCATTTAGTTCTTTTCTCGGCAGTTCTGTAGTAGCTGAATGAGACTCCAAATAATATATTTGAACGAAGCAAATTAACTAAAGAAACAAACCACGATGGTTGCCGCAAATTAAATATGCAGAAATCCAGTCTACAAAAATAGGGTCACTTTTAAAAACGAAAATTCCAAACTACAGGGAACCAGATGATAGAAATATAAAAGGGAGTACAATAGCAATAAATTATCATTCAAGCTGTGGTGAAGGAATCTCTTAAAATGTTGGGAAATTCGCCTACCAATTCGCCTATCAATTCAACTCGTTAGGGAACCTTTGAAGATCTGTCTCTGAGGATCCACTTAAAGTAATTGTCAAGTGCCTTCCCTGCTGTTGCAAATAGGAGTTGTGGCCAAGGATTATCGTTAAAAAGGTCATTTACATCTTGTAGTGAAATACAGGTCAAACCAAGAGGTTGTCCTTCCTTAATATTAATCTGGTCTTCAATCAGGCCTATCAACGGGCAAATACTAGAATCACACTGTTCGGATACTCTCCTTCTCAAATCTTCTTCTGTTCGATCGCTGTAGAGAAAAGCTAAAAAGCTCTTACCAAAACCGGTCGGCATCACGGCGAAAACATCCCTCCAATCCAGTAAATATTTAACAGCTATTTTCTGTTCCAGTTTTAGTTCAAAACTTAAGTCAGAATTAATCTAAAGCTTGAGGAACGTTCCTTGAACAAAGCCTACAGACGGTTCGCGTGATGTGAAATGCATTAAGGTTGCACTGGTTTCTGTAACCTGTCAATTTTAACCAATCGGATCGCTGCGTTCGTCAGCCAACGCGGGGAATTCAACAATCAATAGCTCGCGTGCAGGCTCACTTTTACTCGTCCCATTCTTCTCGCCAGCCCTCGGTTGCGGCTCTCCCACCTTCCACGCCTTGCCCAAACTTGTGAGCCTGCTCGCAGGCTATTTTTCAGATAGATCTTATTGCGATCTCTTTTTAAAAAATATTCTGTGAAAAAATTGATTCCAAGCGGAGTTATAAACAAAAGACATTTCTTTGAATTAATTACCTCTAATTTTTAGCTGTTAGCGGGTTACCACAAGAGGTAAACTTGCATTAAAGCTTTCACTAGATACCTTTGCGCCAACAACGACAGTTTTGGCGGGCTTTCAGCATCCCGGTCAGCTAGCTAGTAATTACTCGCACAGCCCAGCACGAGCGGTTCCAGGGTAGCGGGCAGGTAAATGTGCCGTCAGGAATTGTCTAAATGATTGTTATGTTTCGATATTAGCGTTACGAAAGCTGCAAAAAGGCTCAGCCATCGCTGTGAGAATATCGATAGCACTCTCGGGTGATCCTCACAACCCGTGCGTACGAACAGACATTTTTTCCACGTTTTGCAAAATAGGTTCTTGTATTTTGGGGTCGTTATTGATAATTAGGGCTAAGAAGGTTCTTAATTAGGCTTTTAATTTCCAAGATTGCTAGAAAAATAAATAAGCTTGTACCTATTTTCTATCTCTCTATCTCTTTCTTTTCGTGCCATAAGGCACATAAGGCTTTGAAATTCCCCTTCCATACACGGTTTGCTGCTAAAGCCCTGACAGTCGTCCATGATTGCCACCCAGCTATTCGTCTTTCTTCTTTAACCATTTTCTTCCATGATGTTTTTGGTCGACCTGGTCTCCTCCTCCCCTCTGGCCCCCACTTCAAGGTTGCAACACAGTTCTCCTCTCTGTTCTTCCTCATTATATGCCCGATCCAATTCCATCTTCGGAGTCTAATCTCATCACTTGTTCTGTTCACACCTGTGGTCTCCTGGATTTGTTGGTGTGAGATGGCCATCTTATTCTCAGTATGCGTTTCATGCATTTGTATTGGAAAGCGTCTAGCTTCTTCGCTTCTATTTTGGTGAGTTTCCAAGCTTCGCAGCCATACATCAAAACTGCTCTGACAATTTTAAAAATGGTCTTGTAACCAGGTGATAGAAACATATTAAGAAACAAAAACGTTACTCTGGTTAAAATTGTATCAAAATATGTATAATATTTTAAAAGTCCCAATGTTTCGGTTGAACCTTCAACCTTCATCTGGGGAAAGTGAAAAAATAATTCACAAAAGACACGTTTCTTATAGTGTGCCAAATTCGGATTTATTGTTAAGTTCTGTCCCTTAAGCCAAGATTTAGAAATTTGTGCGGCAAATGCATGCCATCATCACGATTCAGCGGATTCCTGCAAGTGTTAATTTCCCAAGCTTCAAGAATGCGTCGATTGCGCCAATTAGCACTCGTGCGTAGGATCTTAGACGTCTCCCAAGTGACCGTGTGACAAGAACGTAAACAATGTTCCGCTAAAGCTGACTTTTGCGAGTGTTTATATTCCACCGCTTTCTGGTGTTCTTTAAGACGAGTAGAAAATTTGCGTTTGGTCTCCGTTCCATTCGCATCACCCGGCTGCGCACAAGAGGGCTGTTGTTAAATCTTTGACCGATCGTGCAAAAATCATTCCATCTTCTAGTGATCAACGGTTAAAAGAAATGAAGCACGTAACAGCAGCACTGGTGGCGAATGGTTACCCAAAGCGATTTGTAATTGATGTGGCAAACCTAAACGACTAGCTCAACAACTGTCAACAACTGCACCGGATGCTGCAAAGGGTTTCTGTATTTTTCCTTACATCAAGGGCGCATCGGAGCCTATCAAACGAATTTTGAGTAATTTTAACATCAAAGTTGCTCAAAAACCACACCAAACCAACGGGAATTTGTTTCCTAAACCGAAAGACCCAGTACCGAAAGATCAGATTCGTGGCACCATCTACTCGATCCCATGCAAAGATTGTGACAAGAGTTATATCGGGGAAACCAAACGCAAATTAAGGAACACCAGAAAGCGGTGGAATATAAACACTCGCAAAAGTCAGCTTTAGCGGAACATTGATTACGTTCTGGTCACACGGTCACTTGGGAGACGTCTGAGATCCTACGCACGAGTGCTAATTGGCGCAATCGACGCATTTTTGAAGCTTGGTAAATTAACACTTGCAGGAATCCGCTGAATCGTGATGATGGCATGCATTTGCCGCACGAATTTCTAAATCTTGCCTTAAGGGACAGCAGTTAACAATAAATACGAATTTGGCTCACTATAAGAAACGTGTCTTTTGCGAACTATTTTTTCACTTTCCCCTGATGAAGGTTCAACCGAAACGTTGGGACTTTTAAAATATTGTACATATTTTTATACAATTTTAACCAGAGTAACGTTTTTGTTTCTTAATATGCTCTGACAATTGTTTTGAACTATTGAATTTTCGTCTCCCTGCTAATTTCGCTACTGTGCCAAATTCTTCGCAACCTGTAGAAAGTTTGTCTGGCTTTACTTAGTCTCTGTTGTATGTCTTTGGTCGCCCCGCCTTCTTTATCCAACAGTGCACCTAGGTACAAAAACTCTTCAACGTCATCTACCTGCTCATCATTTACTTTTATTCTTTGGTCGTTTCTGGCATTTATTCACATAACTTTTGACTTCTTCGCGTTGATCTTAAGTCCTACTCTGGTAGCTTCATCGACAAGACTACTGGTCGTATCTTCTATGTCAACATATCTAGATGACAATAAGGCAATGTCGTCTGCGAAGTCAAGATCCTCTAAGACCGAGGTGAGCTTCCCTCGTATGCCAGTTCTCCTACCCTCTGTAGTTCTGCCATGACCCAGTCAATTGATAGTAAGAAAAGAAAACCTGACATCGTGCACCCTTGTTTTACTCCAGACTGGACTTGAAGCCATTCTGTTGTTTCACCTTCTTCCACGACTGCGCATTCAAAGTTGTTGTACATTGCCCTTATCAGACTGATGAGCTCTTCTGGGATTCCATTTACTCACTTGATGTTCCATAAACTTTCGCCATGTATAGAATCAAATGCTTTCTCAAAGTCTATGAAATGTGTGTACAGAGTTGCATTCCATTCATTGACTTGCTCCAGTATATTCCTGAGAGTAAAAATCTTGTCGATGACACTTCTGTTCTCTCGAAACCCTGCTTGCTCCTGCCTCAAGGTGTTGTCAACTCATTTTTAACTCGTGAAGCACATGCGCAACACGAGTTATCGTGAGTTGTGGGCAAATGTGTCGCTCGATGGGATGTAAACTTTATGCAAATGAGGTACGCTTAGGGCTTGCTGTCCATCTTTAATTAAAATAAGCTGTTTTAAAGGTTCAAATTAGGAGATAACATTTAAAGAAGACTCGGCTACCGAAAATGAGAACAACGAGAACCGTAAAATCGATGAGCAGCACAAGATCTCACTGGATACGGAATTTATATGGATTTTACAGAAAACCGTGAAGTCCTTGAAGTACGGTTTTATGGCATGGTAAATGCGCATATAGCTAGCGAAATGATATAAACACAGATAGACTATTTTTTGTATTGCTAAAAACAATGAAAAAAGGACAACAGGAAATAAAAGTAAATCATCCCACACCCGGAGTCGATCGCGGTATACTTGATCGGCAGATTTGATTAGTACCACTGGGCTATATTAACATCGTGTGCACGACGTGGAAAAAATAGACATCTTAATAGTATCGACGATACAACCGCAGACAACTCAGCGGGCTCGAGTCTGTATGAGGATTGAGTAATTTTGTCCTTTACCGAACAACTGTCAGTGAGTATATTTGGTATTTGTGGATTTTTTGGACACTCGGGAGTGCCCTTTTTAAAGCCTAGAGGTCACACGTGTTCATTCCTCGGCAAATAGAGTCGCAACATTTGTTTTGAGGGAAGGTCTTCATGGCTTGTTTTGCACCGGGACTCTTCTCAAGCTACACACAACACAGGTATTAGTGCCCACTTGGTTCTTTTCTCGGGTGTTTTATAGCAGCTGAATAAAACTAAAAAATGCACTTGAATGACGCCAATAAACTAAACAAACACGGCCGCAGAGGTAAGCCGTTAATTAAATTAATATGCAGAAATCTACGATGCAAAAATACTGTTAACTTTAGATACCTGAATTTGCCAAAGAAAGGTAACGAAATGAAAGACACGCGACGGGAAGTACAATAAGAATAAATTTTCATTCAAGACGAGGTAGAAAAAACTATTTGAAAAGGAAAAAATGTTCAAAATTTCGCAAACATGCTTCGCTGCGTGATAGTGACAGCATGTTCAAATTAATTAATACGTTGATTCACTTCGACATCAAGCTTCCTGGCAAAACATCTTGTTTAGGTTTTAATACCTGTGTTGTGTGTAGCTTGAGAAGAGTCCCGGTGCAAAACAAGCCATGAAGACCTTCCCTCAAAACAAATGTTGCGACTCTATTTGCCGAGGGATGAACACGTGTGACCTCTAGGCTTTAAAAAGGGCACTCCCGAGTGTCCAAATACCAAATATACTCACTGACAGTTGTTCGGTAAAGGACAAAATTAAGCACAATTAAAATACGATTTACTGATCTCAAAATAATTGGCTATTTTTCTCGTCTTTTTTGTTTACAACTTAAATCTTTCTTTCACTGGGCTGTATTATTTGTCGCACGCGAAGAAATTTTCGGATTTTTTTGTCTTTAAAATCGTTGTTTAGAGATGTCTTTTTCGCTTTTATCTTCCGGAATTTTCTCTAATTTTAATTATCCGCCATAGTAATTGAATTGAAATTTTGTTGTTTTTGGTGTCGTTTTGTCCTCCAAAGTCAATTTTTGCGCGTTCAAATTTTCTCGGCTGTCGTGCGGCAAAGAGAAAAAACCTTTCTTGTTTTCTTATCAGTTTTAATACACCTCAAGTACAGTTCTTTTGTCAAGATTATTTTTTGGATATTTTTGCCCATCATTTGTTCAACTTTAAATAAACTATGTCTTGAAATCTGATCTTATACATGGCTGTTGTTGCTGGGAATATGGTTCATTTCTCTGCTTACGCTCGCTCTGAAATATATCAAAAAATCTCCAGGGAATAAGGGGTAGGCTGTGAAACATTTTCACGCGCAGATTTTAAGCAAGCGGAACAAGTCGATTTCATTTTATAGAAGTTAAAGTCTAGTTGTGGCAAGTCTAAATGGAGGCGTTCATGCAGCTGTATGTAAGCATTAACTTTAAATGGAACTGCAAACACTCATGCCCTGTCCACACTATGTCCGAGAAATATCAAAAGGATGTTAATCACTCCCAGGGGCGGGAGAGAAGCTATTAAGAAAACACATCGATTGTTTTCCATCCACGCTTTGTTGGAGAAATTTAAAAACGCAACGTTGGATCTGTTTTTGAGGATTGAATCATGACGTCATCATTTTGAAAAAAACTCCATCTTTAAAATGTTTTCCGTTCACATTAAGCCGGCGTTTTCAAATTGCCTGGGTTTGAATATTGTGTTCGTTTGAAGAGAGCCCGTTTTCGTGGCAAATTATTGTGTACGGCAGACCTAAAGGCCTAGAAACAAAGCTGTGTTTTCAAATGTTTCAAGCGAAGTGTGGACGAGGCCTCGAGGCCTGAAGATCAGATTTGCTAAAATTTCGCACTGGTCGGTGACCAGATAAGATCAAAATCTCCGGTGATATCACAAATTGTTCTTGCGGACAGACTGGTTGGTGGTTTCCACTGGAGTGCCAGCAGCCTCTTACCAAGAGTCTTTGCTCCCCTTGACTAGCATGCGGGAAGCAATGCGACCCTAGAGAGATCCCATTTGAAGTCTGAAACTATCAGACTTCCGAGACGTTTACATTGTGCCTAGCTTATAAACACGTGGCTCAATCAATTGCAAGTCGCTTGTGTTTTTCTTTAGCATATGAGGGCACATGTTTTTTTCCGCACTTGTTTCCTGCGCAAAAAAAGAACAAGAGCCAAAACAACCGGATGCTCTCGCAGGCTAGTTTTTTTTCCAATCATTTTCATTGTTTTTAAAGCCAATGAAACTTAGAGCTGCAATAGAACTAGATACTCTTCACTATGGATACTCTAGGCAACTTATCCATTCTATATTCCTTGCCATTGGCGTACCTACATTGGTTACGTGAGCTGGAAGTCTTTTCTTGTCTTTTTACTTAACTTTCTCTAACTTCCCTCGACAAAGGAAAATAATCCTCGTTTCCTCGTCGCCTTGTTGCAACTTGGAATGGAAATATCGCCTAGATTTTGCATTTCACGGAATGTTTACATCGAAAACTTCCATCTTGAACATGGCCTTGTACAATCCTTATAAACAGAGGATGACAATGCCAGTTCGCAACAATGCTTTCATTAAGACAGTATTGCCTTGATTTTTCAATATTTCCAATGCTCATTTTTCAACCACATTTGCTGCCAACTATTTCTTGTTGAACCAGAAACAAAAATGAAAAATGTTTAAAACACATGACATCACCCACCCTTGTCAAATGTAGAAGCATGATCGTTTGAATTGTAATGCCTTCCTATCCAACTATTTAATTACTGTTTTTCTTAAGTTTGTTATGAGTGAACACCGACTACTGCTCGTACTCTAAACATAAAAATCAATTTTAATCCAATTGTTCCCTTCACAAGTTTGCTCACAGAGCACTTTGATTTAATTCTAGTTATCAACACTATGCCAAAGATTTTACTTATGACTGGTATAAGTGTGATACCCCTCCAGTTTGTACACTCACGTAAGTTACCCTTCTTGGGTAACTTTACTATTAGTCCTTTGCTCCACCTTTTTGGTGCTACACCCTCTTCCTTCACTTTGTTGAACAACTTTGCCACCTCTTTTGTTCTCTCTTCCAAATCTGTCTTTAGAAGCTCTACAACTACGCTATCTTGACCAGCTGCTTTCCCACTTTTCGTTGATTTTATAGCATTTTTCACCTCTGTTGGTTGGAATGCTCCGATTTCAAACTCTTTGGCATTTTGCCTTGTTTGCATTTCATGTGGCTGTATAGGCCTGACAGGTGGTTATTTGTTTAGTACTGTGTCAAAGTGTTCTTCAAAGATCTTCAGTCTTTCACTCCACTTATTTGTTGGTTTTCCATTTGTATCGTTGACTACTGCACTTGTTCTTTTCTTCTCACCTCTCAGAGCCTTCACCATACGATATAGTTCCCCTGCTCTCCCGTTTTCTGTTGCTCTGTCAGCAATATCTGCCATATCATTCATCCAATACCTCCTATCTTCACGAGCACTCCGTTTAACTTCTTGGTCTTTTCCCTTGTACTGTTCTTTTATTTTTTTTTCTTGACTCTTTCTGAACGTGTACTTTCTAACTTCAGCTTTAGTTGTCTGCATTCCTCTACTTTCTTCCACGTCCTGTCGCGCAACCAAGGTTTGTTGGTTCTCTTAGCTAGGCCTAGTACATATTTAGTGCGCCAGCATATATATTCTCCATTCTGTTGTTCATGTGGTCGGCATTTTCTTCTTCCAATTCTGTCAGGGCTTGAAATCTGTTTCTGATCTCAATGTTGTATTTGACAAGCATCTAGTTTCTACGTATCCAACCTTGTTCGACCTTTCATTTCCCTTGGGTTTCTTTTCAACTTCAGCTTGAGCCTAGTCTCCACTAGGTAGTGGTCGCTTCCCACATCTGCACCTCTCCTAACTACAATGTCCATGACTGACGATCTCTATTCCTTTGCAATCATTGTGTGGTCTATCTGGTTCTTAGTTCTGCCGTTTGGTGATGTCCATGTTACTTTATGAATTTCTTTATGGGGGAAAATTGTCTGTGTAATGACAAAACCATTCATCTCGCAGAACTCACAGAGCCTTTCGCCATTTTCGTTCCTGTCTCCTGTACCGTGTCGTCCCAGTACCTCTCTTTCTTCTGGTGTTCCTTTCCCCACTTTAGCGTTTAGGTCTTCAGTAATAAGCAGGATGTCATTTCTGTTGCACTTCTACACCGCACCCTGTAGTTGTTCGTAAAAATCGTCTTTGCTCTCTATACTCGCATCGTTGGTCGGGGAGTATGCATGTATCAAAGTCAGTTTCCTATACTTATATCCTATAAACCTTGCTCTGATAATTCGACTACTTTCTGGTGTCCACGCCGTAAGACATCTGGCTGCTTGCTGTGACATCTTAATTGCTACACCTCCTTGGTGTAAATTCTTTGCCACTGTAGATTATTACCTCTCCTATATTAAGCTTAGATTTTTCGCTTCCTCTCCACCTGCATTCGCTAATAACCAAAATATCTAACTTATATCTCTTCATCTCTCTTGCTACTTGGCCAGCCTTCCCAGTCTTCTTCCCTAGCATTCCAGTTTCCTATCCTTGTTTTATTCTTCGGGTTTACGATCCAAGTTGTCGGCTTTTGGTCTTCCTTTCGGCTTTGGCCCAAAACGTCATCCTGCTACTAAGAGCTCTCGTCGCGTCACCGATGTTAATAGCGATCCCAACGTCTTCCGTTTCTGTGATTAGCTGGTTTTTTTTTTACTGGAGTGGATTATCAGCCCCCAGCCCAACCCCCAACCTTTCTTATTATGTATTTCCCACATTTAAAATTTGTAACGTTTAAAACTAGAGTCATTCTCTGTAACACCCTGAAGAAGGAAGGCCGTGTCTTCCGAAATACTGGAATATATATATCCCTATACTGTTAAGTCAGCCTAATTTTCGTTTATTACTCTACCCTTCGACATGTTCGGCATGGGTGGCCCTACCAGGAGTACAAGACTCCAGTCGACATAGCTCTAGGGGTCACTGAGTCACGCAAACCATCCAACCGCGATAAGTTGGTGACCCCTTGGGATGATTGTACCTATTCACAACTGTATTATGTATTTTCTTTTATAACAAGTTTCCATATAACGCGCGCTCTGATTGGGTGAAACAGCGTGCTTTATCAGAGATTAGATAACAACCAAATCAATGCGCCCGTTCTGATTGGTCAATCAGCTATGGTTTATTGTGCCAGTAAACTCATGGAAAAATCGCGGGTCTTTTGAATTATTATATAAAAAGCAATAGACGACAAGTTTCTATGGTTTGGAGCCTGATAAGCCACTTGGGATGTTAGAAGAACACTCGAAAATTCTGTGAATCACTCGCCTGTGGCTCGTGGTTTACGAATCCTCCTCGTGTTCTTCCAACATCCCTTGTGGTTTATCAGCTTACAAACCATAGAAACTTGTGGTCTGGGGCTTAAATTAATAGAGAAAGGGTTGATGACATTTAGCTGGCTTTGAAATTTGTGCTTCGGAATTTCGACAAATTTGACCCAAGTTAAACATCCCCTGTGCGACTCAGACAAAATCAATGCAAACGAGATATTTGTTAGCAGTAAATATGGCTCATGGAGACCATCGTTGAGTGTAAAAACTCTAGGAGGATAACAAGTTTTGCGAGATTCTGACGAAACACGTACCGAAATAAACAAATTATCAACCTAGCGAATTCTTCGATGAAAGACATCAGAATATATTACGAAGGCAGAAATTATACTTTAGAAGTAAAATAACGACAGAGAAAACCATTGAGCTGTCTCGTTTATGATGAGAAGCTTTCTTTTTGTAGAAATACTCCAATAACACCTACATGCAGTGTATTAACGCTCGCTTGCTTAGTAGCGACGGCTCCGGTCATCTCAACGAATTGAACCTCAACAATTCCGTATTATCGCTCACCCGACGAGTAATCAGTTGAAAGCTTGTTCTTTGCTCGGAATTGAAGAAGTTCGAGCAGTCTTGTCTTTCCAACTTTGACGTTAGTTCGGGCAATCTTGCTGCAAGCAGGTAAAAGCCGTAAAAAACTGTAGCTTACCACTATTTTCATCCGCAAGCTTTGAGCTCCTTCTTTCGTAATTTCTATTGGTTAAGTACACGTTCTCGACATTCACAATGCGGCCAAATTCCTCTAGACTAGCAACCTTTACCTGCCTTTACGTCCTGATTGAACGGGTTAAACTATTAACTGAAAAGCGAACTTTGAAGGCATCGTTCTCAAGGGCGTAGCCAGGGGGGTCCTGGGGTGCCGTGACCCCCCCCCCCCTTTTGTAGGCCTTTTTGTAAGCAAACAACCAAAAATATTCAGGTGACAATCTCGCGAGTACCCTCTGTGTTGCTCAGTGTGAATCCCCCTTTGAAAAATCCTGGCTACGCCCATGGTTAAGGAACGGGAAAATGAAAGCTTAGCCGAGTCAA
Organism: Catalaphyllia jardinei; assembly: GCA_022496165.2. Classification (NCBI taxonomy): domain Eukaryota; kingdom Metazoa; phylum Cnidaria; class Anthozoa; order Scleractinia; family Caryophylliidae; genus Catalaphyllia; species Catalaphyllia jardinei. The sequence continues at coordinate 10,734,266 of CM042758.1, read as the reverse complement.
ACTGGGGTTGACAGCTGTCAATTATTTGTGATTGGCTTATTTTAGCGTGCTTTTTCAAAGATTAGTACACGGCTGACATTACGTTTATTTCTTTGGAAAATAGAGCTTGCTTAGCGAATGCGTGGGGAAATTATACAATTCTTTATCACAACACAAATAAAGAAGACTCGACTGTGCTCTGTTCTGTTGTAAAGCACTTAGGAAGCGGTAGATCAAAAGAAGTAAACAAAAACCTTTGAATGCGTCTCGCGTTTTTCCCTACACTTCTTTCTTGCTCTGCCGCCTACTGGGTGCACGTACTGCATGCCTCAGTTATACCTCTAACAGATAGTTTGGTTCTTGAATCCTCTGAAGTTTGCTTTTCACATGATCACTACGACCTTTAATCTACGATCGCTTAATTATGATCGTAATGATCATATGAAATTTAACAACTGTTTTCTTTGGCTTTAGTTTTCAGCTCGCAGAGCTGCTCATTTACACTGTTTATTTCTAACATCCAACTGTGAATTCTCTCCTTTGCTTCATTATGACGTCAAAGGCTGATGCTAGTTCTGTGTTTTTACTAAAAACGAGTACGGCTTCCAGTACAGGCAATCTTGAAGGGTTAGCTAGCGTTTTCTTATCTTTAGTGAATTTAAAATGCAATTATTAGATCGTCCTTTGAAACAAACTTTAAATTTGAGTCCACACAGGAAGATGTCTTTTATTTTAAGTCTTGCATGACGGGGGCGATTAAATTGTAGCTGACATTAGCAACACAACATTGATGATCAAATCTTCCACTCCGCATGTCAGGAATTTCAGTCCAACGGTTCTCCTCGGGAATGTAACATTCCACTGACTTTAACACAGGACCTGCTCTGTTGCCAGTCAAACCACCAATCACATAAACCTTACCAGCGCGCACCACGGCGGAATGCTTCATTCTGGAGCAATGCATGGGCGAAATGTACTGCCATCTATTGAGTTTTATGTCGTACACTTCACAAGAGCGGAGTGCATTGTGCCTGTCACAGCCACCAAAGACGAAGACGTTGTCATTCAATGACACTGCAGCAGCAAATTGTCTTCCTTCATTCATGGGTTGAACGAAAGTCCAAGCATCTGAAAATAGAGGATATGACAGGTGAAACTGATCGTGGTGTCAACAGTATCACACGGGAGTTCATGACAAAAAAATCGGGTAGATGCTAAATGTCATACATGAATTTCAGTTTACAGTGACGTCTACACGTTAACCCTAAGTTACGCGTTCCATAAGATAAGTTATGTTAGATTCGTATGTACTTTTAGTTTGAGAAGACGAATACATTAACTTCCAAACTTCCACAACAGGTGGTAGTTTTGTTTGTTACCATTTTGATCAGTCACATACTATTTTTAAACAGTGCGTGCATGTTAGACATGCACTCTGCAAATCAACATGTATGAAACAGACATTTTATCGGTACAGTTCCGAGAAAGCCTCTGTAACTTAGTAACTCATAGGTTAAAAGTTTTAATTCAGTTTTAAAGTGCAAAGACTTTGACCCATACCAACAATATGTTTTAACCAACTGCAGCATGAGAATTTGTCGTTGTTGTTGATCGATCGCGGGTATTAAAGGCTGGAATATACAATTTAAAATACATATAGTCATTAAATAAAATTCTCTATAATTCCAAAACCAATGGTGAAACCAATAAGAATTCGGCACCATAAAATTTCAACGTATTTGACTGCATGCAAAAATGACAAAAACAAAATCAGTTTCCGTTTAAAATCTTTCTTGCACCTCAAGTGTAAAACAATAATAAAAGCATATGACACACT
>CM042758.1:10716787-10730120 GCA_022496165.2 Catalaphyllia jardinei | reverse complement strand
CGAGCCAAGTGGCCCATCAGGCCGGAGCTTATCCCGGTTTCCTTAGCATTAAGCGACTAGGAGTATTTCTACTCCCCCCTGGATGGGATGCTAGTCCATCGCAGGGTTACCCCCCAGCATTAAATTCGCCGGTACCCATTTATACACCTGGGTGGAGAGAGGCAATGTGTGTCACCGTCACAGGGTTCTAATAAATTTTAAGTCCAAATCTCTGTTCTATTCCCTTTGTAATCGACTGACCTTCTTCTTGATTACATTTATGGAATTTATATCGGTCGGCGATAACAAGTGGTTTCGGTGTCCAATGTCTCCCCATGACTTCCACAATATCCTTGAACGGCATTTCAGTCGGTTTAGTCGGGGTTGTTAAGCTTTTTAACGAGACATACATCTTTCCACCCATTAAGGTAAGCAAACTTCCTGCTTATCCTTTGGAACATTATTTACTACGAAAAACATTTCTAAACGTTCTACATACGTCAACCACTCTTCTTCCTTCGGGTTGAACGCCTCCATGCGACCGAAATAACTAGCCATCGCTGGTGAATAAGACGACTACATGCCAATAACACAACTTGGTTTTTAATAGTGGATACTGTAAAACTACATTGGCGAAGCACATGGTAAAAGCACGTGACTCGAATAGCCAATCAACATACATTACAGAAATCACTGCTTGGAGCTTTGAGAGCAATATTTGTAATATTTCAAGCGACGACGGGGAAGATTTCTTTGCGGACGAGCTGATTGTATATCAGGAATGGAAAGCTGGATACGAAGTTGACTAGCAGGAAAATGAAAAACAGGAAAGCAGAAAACTCAAGGACTGCTTTGGATGGTAAATTCGATACCTAAGGTTTTCACGCGTATTTAAAGCCTGTTTAGTTGTAGTTAGTGAGAATGTATTTTGTCAAGGTATGGTTGTTCTTTTAAAACCAGTTTGTCTTTTACTTTCTGGAGTGCTTTATGTTTATAGGGGCGAAGTACGTGTTGCAATATTCGAGAAGTGATGACCTCCAAAACACTGGCCTCGATCTGGCGATTCAAAATCGTACAATTGTTAGGACCTGTATTTTTGAAGCTGGGGGAAGCAAGAGGGAAGGAAGTATTTCATACGGTTACCGATTTCACATTGTTATACGTTTTAAATCGTAACTCCAAATAACCGATGTAATTTTTTCTGAATACTTGGAGTGAAATTCGTGGAATAAGCAAACAGGATGTGTCCCTGGGCGGTCCGCAGATAATGTTAAGCGATCATATTTTCCACACTATTGCACAGAATATTTGTCGTATTGATGTTTTCCAAACCTTCGAAAAACTCTTTGAGTCTCACAATTTTGTTGTCATGTAATTTTAAAGGATTATTCTTCGACTTTTATCTGAATCAAAAGAGAAATAAGTGTTGGTTGGCGGTGTATAGTTACATATCAGTACGCTAAAATATCGGTCGTAATGCTTCGTGATTGATCGCACGACTTTGCCGGGTATGCTATAAATACTGCAGGATTGGAAGATTTTGGTTGTTGTTGGTATCTCTACAAAATTGCTTTAAGCAGAAAATTTTGAAATAGCATTTGAAAGTCTGGGAAACAAATTCCACTAAGAGTTCTTCAGTGGTTCCCACAGAGTTAGTTCGCTTGTTCGATGGTTCGACAAAACCAACCATCGTTTACATCTTTACTGTACTATTGACCGATTATCGCCCTTATATTGTACATTATATCTTTCTTTACATCTGGGATATTGCTGCAACAACCGATAGCCCCTCTGTGCACTTTTCAAATATGTATTGCATCATCTTCAAGGAAATGAGAGGACAGGAGATATTCGATCTTCCTGGGTAGACGTCGCAACAGCAACAAAAATGGCGCTACTTTCGAGATTTTGTTGGGACACAGAAAATCGAGGAATTATCTGAATCAAAAAAAAAATGCAGAAGTATTTCAAATAAAAAGTAGATTCGTTTTTAGCGAATAAAGAATTTTGGGGTTAGTTGCATTTTAAGAGCAATTTTCTGTAAGAATCAATAAAGCAGGAAATGAAAATTTTGAACCACCTGCTCAAATTTTCATGGAAGTAGGTTCCAAGGAGGGATGTTAAAAAATGTTTATCCTTGAGGTCATAACTTAATTGTTGCCGGGGTTACACCGAATGTTTCTTAATGCCTTGTAACTCAACTTTTAACTAAAAATGATGTTAAATTTGAAAAATTCAAAACCCCTATTTCTCAAGTCCAATTAAATACTGAAACTTGAGACTTGCACTAAATGTTAAACTACTATAATAGCTTCCCTCCGTGTATGTGGCTTTTTATTATATATATTCTATGTGGAATAAACGGCCCGCTAATTACACAGTGTCTCCACGATTTAAATTTGTGGGTAAAACACACAGTACGTTTCTCTCACTTTCGCTAAAAGTAAATCAGTTCTACAACTGGAACTACATGGATAGCTTAGTAGTACACTGAGAAGTAGGTTTACCGCCAGTCAGATTCAAGCTGGGAGAGCAAATACTGCAAAGGCAGATCCTGCCTCAATCGCACGGGCGATGGTGAGTGGGAAGGATGAAAGTTGCAACCGCATGTTTACAAGCGAGGGTTTTCTCTCTGCAAGCCAAATTGCTGGCGTCTTTTTCGCCAGTCAGGGAAGAAAACTCTTTACGAGGAGGTGGAAGAGAAAGCCGAGGACGACTTTCAGAGTGCTGAAGATGTGGCGAGCATTGTAGAACCAGCAATTGTGGCCCCATAAGAACTGTATGTATATTACATACATGGTCGCGGGATCAAAGTTAAAAGAACTGTTTTGTTTCAAACGACAGAGACGACTTCATTTTTTTCGCAGTGGTGGTCAGGAGAAAAGTAAATTTCGTTTATATTAGAGACAAAACAAATATAAAAAAAATTGGGTTAGTGGCTTTACACAGTTCATATATTTTATGTATTAAATACATACCCCAAGCAATGTCGGTGTATCCTCCAAACACGTACTGACTTTTCCTTATTATAGTGACAGTGTGTGGCTTTCCATCACAGCGACTGTGGAACGTACTTGCAGCCCAGCCGTGGGACGAGGCGCGGTAGCAAAGCTTCCAAATGTATGAGCTAGACACTGGATTCAAAAATCGACTGAGATGATTGAAGAGGAAGTCATTGCCTTGGATTACATGCGAATCGATTTTCGTCCCTAAAAACAAATAAAATAGGCACAGTTGTAATCTATTGTGAGGACAAGAAGTAAGTCGTGTCTTCTCCCTAAGTATTTGTTCACATCGTATCACAAGCATTTCATCAATAAGTCTGTTTTCTAACAGAAACAAGGATAGCTTTAACAAAAACAAAAGCAAGCACAAGGAACTCCGAATCTGAATGGCACTGATCTCAAACTGCTGACTAAGCTATCAGGTCATCAAAACTACAAACCTAGTACCCGGCAAGACTTTTTTGTACCTTATCGTTTGCCCAGTCACGTAAAATATATATCTAAATTTTCAAAGCCTTCAGCCATTTTAAAACACACAGAGAAAAAAACTTTGTATTGATGACGTCAATCATGCGTCCGTCCTCTAATAGACCATAGGCAAGAACCAATCAAAATGCGAGAATAATTGTGGGTTATTAGATAACAACATATGTAACTCTCTCGAGGCCGAGTAAAATTAAGGTCGTCTCTGTTCTTTGTATCTTCTGAAAATAAAATGATATTAAAACCTGAACTCACGAGGAATCGTTCCAAGTTCAGAGCCCAGTCAGAGACAGGATCACGCACTTGCATGGTACTGGCATTGTTAAGTAGTATATTTCTCATCAAAATTTATACAACTGAGGGAGTGAAATGCAATGTATATCTAGTTACTTTACTGCCCCGAAAACAATCATTAACTTGATTATGGAAGCTAATAAGCCATTTGTTTAGTTTGTTGTTGTTGGTGTTGTTGTTGTCCCCTTATTAGCAATTTTAAAGTAAGTTTGCAAATGGGTTTCCCTCTTTCGCTCTCTTTCAGAAATCTACACAGGAGAAGCGAAATATAGTTACAGTTAAAATGGGCTAACTGGTTCCACGTGATCGCAATCAGCAATCGTTGCAATTGCTTCAGAAAACGTTTATAGATCTTTATGACTCCTGTATCTTCATATCATTCTACGCCATTCAAATTTGTGACTTTTCACATATCCACTTGTATTCTTCATGTACGAACTAACAAAACTCAGTTGGTGGAGCTCTGCATCGGTATCGCAGAGGTCATGGGCTCGAATTAACCCTGCTCAGGCCCGAATTTATTTTCAGGCTTTAATTTCGCAACTACTAAGTTGTGTCCATAATTAACTGCGATGATCAATCATATCTTCTGATATCAATCTCTGCAGCTGAAATATATGAATCTTCATATATTTACTCGTATTCTTCACCTTCCACCATTACAAACCAAAAAAGTAGTCAGCTCCCAGTCATCCTCGGAGACCCAGGGGCAGTTAGTGAGGGCGGGAAAAAGTCTAAACGGACGAGAAAAGTCAAGAACGAGGATAAAAGCCCCTGGGGACAAGGTTTTAAAGGACCGGTTCCAAACGGCCGGGGTAGTTCTGGCTTCTGATTGGTGCCACAAAACCCTTGTATTTTTGTGCCCAATCACAGAGCAGCAAAACCAGGAGTCGTTTCGTGTCTTCTTATACGAATCATACATACATATTTGTCCGGGTCGTTCGCCAAGGGTTTACTAGATGTGAAAAGTTCCAATCACAGCACAAAATGTAGCGGTGATTTTTCGCCACATCCGCACGAAACTCGCTTGAAATAGGCTGGACCTTTCGCAGGTGTCGTAACATAACACCGAGAATTTTGTCCACCCCTCGATGTCGATAAACTTTTGAGCGTTTCGGAATACTTTCGCCGATTTCTTGCATTTGGAGGAAATAGATTTTCCCCCCTATATTTCGTACATCACTTGCTGTGACTGAAACTTTTCCAATCCTGAGTAACCTTTCATCGCAATGGCTAGCCAGGTATGTCAAACTCTCGCACAGCGGGAAGATTTATAATCGGTCATGCGACATGACTTAGAATTGCAGTTTTTTGGAATGGAAAGTCATGGAACAAGGCTACTGGTCCTGGAAAGCTCTCGAAATACATTAACTCGCGGCAAAAATATAAAATGTATGGCAGACAGTAAGAGAATAAACATCGAGATCTAGGAGGTAAAATGGTTATTCATGAATTTGAGAGTCCAGGAAAATTCAAAAGTCCTAGAAATTGGTTTCTCAAAAATGGAAGAATTGTTTTTCGTCAATGAAAATTCCAGATGCAATTTGTTTCAAGTGTAACTGGATTCAGAAAAAGTATAACTGGCATTTTCAAATTTTGCCTTATGGGAAAAAGTCTTTGCCGATAGAATTTCGGTATCACCTTTAGTTATTGTCGTTTGCCCAGTTACAATGTTTTGCATTTCTTGGGTGACAACATATGCAGCAAATGATGCCGCTGAGAACTTAATCAGTTCATGGAATCATCACAGGATTCTGGGACCACAAGGATGTGCGCCAGTGGAAAACATGCAGCTACCAGCTGGTAAATTGGTTCCAGCTGTTATGGAGGCAGTAAAAATGTGTAAAGAAAGAGGAGGCTGGCTGGCTCGAATCTCATGAGAGACTGTTTCTCAGTATGCAACCTTTAGGACAAAACATATTCAATTGCGGATGGTGTGCATGGTCAAAATCATGGCTTAAGAAGGTTGAGTATTTTGAGTATCTTGCAGGGTATTCTAACTTACTGAGTGAATGAGCTTATTTCTCTGGGAATGTCTTTTTGGGATACCCCTTTTGCCTATTTGGAGCAGAAATAAAATCTTAGTTTCTGCTGGACATGAGACAACAATGTGGTGATGGCTGAACCTACTAATAGACTATAAACTCTGACTGACGAAGGGTTATTCCCCAAACGTCTCGTTTCCATTGTTATAGGAACATTAGCACTTTTTTAACACAACTTTCGTCACACAGTAATTCCAAGTGCTACACAGCATCAATTTAATTATCTATAAACTCTCATAATTCATCAAATCATTTCGCTCGCGCGCGATTGGTCTAAACACGTCACGTGACCGAGTATTCCCCGGCTAAAACTGGGGGATATCCGAGATTATAACCCACCCATTAATTTTTGAGTGATTTTATTGGCTACTTTACGTCACGTGGTATAAATCTCCGGACAGTTATCACGCAATAACCCCCGCCCGATTCGATATTTGTCCTCCGATTGTTTCCGTCGAGGAGAAACATAGTCAGCACAAGAATTTCACCTTTCTTTTCTCTTATTTAATATGGAAGGAAACCAAACTGGTGTTATTTTGTCTAGCGATGGTGACATTAAAAAGCTAATGGCAAGTGCTGTTCCGGAGAGTACAAAAAAGTCACCAAAATACGCTGGCAATGTCTTTCAAGGTGGAGAAAGTCACGAGTAGACTTTTAATATTTAGTCCTATGTAAATTTAAACTGATTCATTTTACAAAATGAAGATTTAATACAATGTGATAACTAACTATAAAATAAACCAACCGTTCACTTCCGACTGTAGCGTGGAGGAAGGAGAGAAAAAATCCAGTCGCACTTGAAATCATGGAGCCGGCGTGGAGGAAGGAGAGAAAATTCCAGTCGCACTTGAAATCATGGAGCCGGCAGAATATAATTGTCAACCATGTTGAAATCTTTTTTTAAGCAGAAGCCAGAAAAGCCAATGGAAGGAAAACCATACAGTCGCAGCACTGTGAAAGCCAATTCGTTCCGGGCTGGACAAAATTTTTTTTCTGGTTCCCTTCAAAGAAAGCCGTTTTCCATTATTCGGGATAAGTATTCAAGCCGGCAAACGAAGCTCTAGATCCATCACTGAAAGATCTTGCGCGACAGAGATTGATTTCTTTCACAAAGCACAAGCGTCCAATTTCCAGAGAAGACCTTGAAGTCCTCTATGCAGCAAATCAGCTGGGTCTGAATGTTTCAGAAAGTTTGTCAAATTTGGCATGTTTTGACACCATTCTCTACTTCGGAAAGCCAACGCGAGATGAAACCCGGTGACCTTTAGCTCAAAACAAAAACAAGATGGCTGAAGTACTTCATCTCAAGCAAGAGAGCGACGAAAAATCAGTCCACCTTCAAGTGCTACAGATTTTACACATTCTGTGTTTTGCAGATGGATTGAATTCTGAGACTGAAACACATTTCTTTCTAGTCAAGTTAGTGAACATTTCGTCGGAATACATAAACCAAACGCGCCAGGTTTTCGAGTTTTTGATCTAAGGGGCGTTACGAGAATTAATTTCACATGACAGCTTGTCAAATTTGGTCCAATCACAGTGGAAATAAAGTTAGTTAAACCAATCAAATTTACTTTGTTCCGGGGGGGGGGGGGGCTGGCCGCGAGGCCTGGAAACGAGTTTCTATGATCGCCCCAGTTAAGAAATCTGGCCAAGCGAGACTAAGTACTGATTTCGTGGGGAAAAAAACATGGCGAACTTCCGTGGAAAGCGTTTGTAAGGTTTGGTGAACGTTTTGCTTTTTTTACGTTCAAGCATCAAAGGAAAAGTTCCAGTTGACATACATCTAAATTCTGGACATTTTGATTGAGCCGAAGCGAAGTGAATCGATGTTTATTTCAGTGTGAGCCAGATTGCAGTCATAACGGTGTAATATTGCATTCGAGCATTTTTGTGTGTAGTGGTGTAATATCGAAGGGATAAACCGAAGTATTATTGTATTTCTGGACTCCATGTTGGTAAGGGGTTCTTTTTTTGACGGCATTTTGAGTCACATATAGCAGGTACAAGGCTTTTTTGTTACGTTAGGGTTGAAGATTTTGCCTCTCACCTAATGATTTGTCACTACATGAGGTCTGTTTCAGTTTCAGACAAAGCAGCTTGCATCATTTACCAAAGTAAATATTGGAGAGGTCCCTGAAAAGAATTGCGAATCATCACCACCTATTTGGTCCATACGTGAAACTAATCATTTAATATGTTTTTGTTTCTTGATAATCATCCTCTGACTTTTGTTTAGATCAGATTCTAGACTTACTAAACTGCTTAAATAATAAACTAGTAAAGGGGGTACGTTTCTAAAGCAACTGTGGTGCTGCGTCGGTGGGCGTATTACAAGATAATTTGGTTTTATCAACTGAGTTGATAATGTGAATTAGCCACCGTAAAGAGATTCAGAAGCTGACGTTTCGAGCGCTAGCCCTTCGTCGAAGCGAATCGAGGAATTGTGGGTTGTCTGTGGTTTATATACAGAAATATGGAGCTGGCAACGTGAAAAACAGAATAAATTAGTTGAATGAAAAGCGTCCGTTGATACCGTGAGGATTAAGAGTGCCGATTTGAAAAATAAATTTTTGCTCTAGAGTTTTGCGACTTTCTGTGCTTCCTTGATGTAGGGAGAGGCCGCAGACTGTCATATGTTGTGTAGAATGATTCGGCAAATTAAAGTGTCTAGCGACCGGTTTAGATGCGTTTTTGTCGTCTTTCTCTACGTCGCGAAGATGTTCTCGAAATCGGTCGCCTAGTCGTCTACCTGTTTCGCCGATATATAACTTTTTGCAAAGGGTGCAAGTTATACAGTAGCTGAAATTGGCTGAGGTACAGGTAAAATGATCAGTGATCTTAATGGATCGCTTGGGTCCCGACAATTTTTCAACGTTGCAAATGAAAGGACATGTTTTGCATCGTGCGCGTGCACATTTAAAAGCACCCGGTTGTTCACTCTTTGAAAAGCACTTCTGACTAAAAAGTTACCTATGTTTTTGTCGCGTTTGAATGAAATTAATGGCGGTTGCGAAAAGATTCTGCCAGTATTGGGATCTCTGCTCGAAGCTCACAGTTTTCCTCGAGCAACGCTCTCAGAAAACTTTGAGCTTCTCAGAACAAATAATGTCCGCGGACAAATATCCTAGCATATTTTCGCCCCAAATGGAGGCTATTGTTTATATATCCTAAAAAAATGTTGAGTTCTCATAAATCAGGTGTTGTTTATAATAATTAACAATTAGACCCGTGGCCCTTGAGGGCGAAGGGTCTAATTGTTTTAGTATCACCCAACTAGTCGGACAGAAACGGCGATGATAAAGTTAGCAAATCCAAGTTGAAGAAATACTTAATTCGGGGAAAAAAGCCAAAGAAAAACCGGCGAATTTCTCTACTCGATGACTATTACTATTAGACCCCTAGTAGCGTAGCTAATCAAAATGCAGGATTTGCATTAGTCCACTAGTTGGGTGATACTAATAGAACATTATCATATCACACTCAGTGCTACTTGATAACATTAAATAGTGTTTTAATTTTTCCCACTTATTGGTTTATGAAACATCTGGATAACAAAAAATCTGAATATCATATCTACTATGGAAGAAATTTCACTCCATGGAAAAGTACTAGGAAGTTACAGCAAACATGATTCACATCTGAGACTGTGGGGTGGGGAGTATGAAGCAGAATCAAGAAGTTTAAGTGTCATTGTCAGAGAAGACCGGGCTAGACCAAAAGATCGAGGTCGGCCGTTCACCTTCATCTTTTCACAGTATAAAAGCTATCCGAAAAGATCAACAACCATGATATTTGCCGAGGTAGGCATTCGTTTTTCTTCGAGATATTACCACATCATAATTTTGCCCTCTCAATCGGTCTAAAATGCCCGAAAGTTTGGCCAAATTTAGGTGAGCCTAAAAGATATTTCGTACATATTCGAGAAACTCTTATTTTCGTGCCATAATATTTCGCCCCTTTTTAGTTGACTGAGATATATTTGAAGTTTTTTTCACTTGAATTCTACGGTTTTCACCCGTCTGGGTTTTCGCGACGTGCCAAATATTATCACCGAATCGTTAAGCAGCATGACCAAAATTTTAGCCATTTTCACCGAGTCGTTTTTCAAAAGTGCGGCAGTTTGTTTCCACAAAAAGACAATTTTCTGATAGCCCTTTACACTGATATTAATATTCAGTTAAGTTAAAATTGCTATCTACAAGCAAATCGGAGTAATTGCTCTCGCAAAGTCAAAAAAAGGTCATGTTTCCCGCCAAATGTTTAGCGAAGAATATCACCTTATTCCGACTTTCGGGGTTTGTTTTCCATGGTTTGCTGAAAAAAATGCACAAAATAGTTAGCTGGACTGCAAAATAGAATATTTAAGCTGTGACATCGGGGCTAAGTTATGCAAACATTTCAAACTCGCCAAATTCTTGCCATTATCAAGACTAAATTCTATTTTTAACGTCACGGTGCGTGGAAAAACAAAATGGATCCTCAGTTCGATGGTCTTTTTTGTTTTTGTGTAGAACAAACTGCAAGTTATTAGGGAGCGAAGGCACATCCTCAGTTTAATCTTGGGACTACTGCAAACGTCTTGTTTACATTTCTATTTTTGCGGAAGGCGTGACGCGTTACAGATTCAAAGGTCAGACGACAGCACCGTAATGTCATTTTGGTTTTGAAAACGTTAACTGCTCTTTCGGATCGTAAAAATCGCCTAGCAGTGCGGGTGGTGGGTCAATTCTTCTTCAGTTATTAGCATGCAAACGAGATGGTGGTGGTGTCTAATTTGCATGGTGTAGCTGGATGCAAACAATGAGGAAACATAGGCTACGACGTAACTTTCCTGCTATATCCGGCCAACGAAAGGATCATAAACGACAGACCACTTATATAAATATCTCAATACGTTTATTCTTTGCTGGGTCACGATCTTTCATACATTGATTGTTGTCGTTTGTATCGTCGCAGGTTTGTACACCGTATTGTGTTTTGTTTCAATTCCTTCCTTTATTAGCTCTCGCACGCAATTGACTTGCGACCACTAGCTATGAAGTTTGAGATAGTGTTTTGCTGTTTCAAAGGCTTTTAAGGTGTCTCGAGAACCCAGACCCGGAAAACTCTTCTGAATTTAGCAGAATTAATCGAAACACTGAGGATTCATGGTAAAAAAAAAAAAATTCGAAACTGTCAGGAATTGCTCTTTCAAAAGAGGTACAATTTGACTCTGAGATAACATCTAAACTGAGCTTGTTGTTTTTGCGCAAATTTGGTAGTATTTCACCAAGCCCCAAGCTTCAATCAACTTGACTGTAGCGCTGCATATATACGTTTTTCCTTCGTTGAATGCTGTGTTTTGTGCGTTATATTTTTTTAGAGATATCACATTACAAATCCATGGGGTCACCTGTCAATAAAAACCTTGTCAAAATTGAAAAGACAGTTTTTTTCTTCTTAAATACCATAATATTCCCTACTTATTTTTCCTTGTTTTGCTGCAAAGGTTATTTGTAACTGAACGTCAGCGTTAGCAAGAAAAGAAACTTTAAAATGTTAATAAATGGTTAGAAAACTAAATGGAATTCTTCCACCTTCTTGCAAAAAGGGTGTGTGTGTTGGTGAGATAGGTAAGTGAGGGGGGGGGGGGTGGGGGGTTGGGAGGGAGGTAGTGGTACTTCTTTCCGGCATATCATAGTTCCACCCCCACACCCTCCTTGGATGGGGTAGAAAGAATAACAACACTACAGTCTGAACAGAAATCGTTTCTTTTTTAACAATCCATCTCACTGTTTCGTTGTATTGTTGACAATGAGATCAGACGATCCATCGTGTTTCTATAAATGTTCTTGAGCTGTCATCCCATTTACGTTAAAATGGATACAACTTCAGTTTGGCAGGGTTAAGGCCACCATCATCCAACATTATTGAATCCAACATTGTTGGACGATGTTGCACATTGTAGGACGAGGTGGCCAAACGAATGCAACATGTTGTAATCAACAGTTGGACTCGAGAGGTCTGGGTCTAAAATCTACCCAGAATCCAAACAAACGTGCGCCATATTGGTTTGCCTAAAAAATGGCACGCGAATCAATTGACTGTGAAGAGGTGTTTAGCCGCTCTTGCTCTACTTGAAATATTGAAAGAGGATGCTATAGTCACAAAAAGAGGGAAGACTAGACACTGGATATAGCGAAGGGGAGGGCCAGTTCGCCTGTTTTGGTTTTTTCATTATTAAATGCCCTTTCGCATTTCGAGGGCGGCAATAGCTTAATACATTGTGGATGGAGTTTGCAAAGCCATCGTCAAAAATCTTGGGCCAGTTTGCCTTAAAGTTCCTTCATCAACGGCTGCGGAGAGACCGCTTGCACTTTCTTCGGATAGTGATTGAGAACTTTCCTCATTCGCCACACCGTATCTTAACATCCACGCGGAACGCACGAAGCAAGTATAAACACTGAATTATTGCCATGGAAACAGATACCCGCAAAGTCAGCTTAGCGGGCATGGCGGGTTCAACAATGTTGAACACGGTAGCCACACTTAAGAACAAAAGAAATGTCGGATGATGTTGTAAACGATGTTTGATGGAAATCAAACTTCGTTTAACATCATCCAAAATCATACAACATCGTGCAACATGGTGGCCAAACGAGTGCAACATGTTGGATTCAACAATGTTGGATGATGTTGCATCAACATGTTGGATCCGTTTGGCCGGGCCTTTAGTGAAAATTAATTTCCCTCCAAAAGAATTTTTTTTTTTTTTATGTCGGGGAAGCACCTCACAACTAAGGATTTCAGTACGATCCGTGGAAAGTGTAATTCAATTTACGTATCTCGTTCTTTATAAGCTTCCAAACAGTTGTCAATAGTAGTAGTAAAATAAACAAGAAATTATCAAAACTAATTTGGGGTAATTTCATTGCATTAAAGTGGTTTTGTAGTGAATATTGACAGGAGTAACATGAAATTACTTTTGTTGGAAGTAAAAGAAGTTTCAGAGCGGAAAATAAGACCGTATGTGTACAAACCTGCGACGATCATATAAACGACAAAACTGAACGCAGCCAAGATTTTCGCTGGAAATCGTGACCTAGCAATGATAACACCCAGTGGTCTGTCTTCTATTTAAATTCAACTGCACCAAATAGACACCATTCCTGAGGCCGTCGATAAAACATGGAACATGGAACATTCCGGAACATCCCGGAACATGCAATAATTATCATAATTATGAGAAAAATGTGTCAAATTAAAATTTTCAACAATTAAATGAAACAAAAATAAACTGGTATCAGCTTGGAAAACTCAAAGAAAAAAAAACAGAACAAAGCAAATTCAAACTGAAGAAAAAAAAAATAAAAATCTGTGCATTGAGTGGCAACCTACAACTAATCCATTTCTTTCTGTCAGGTTTCCCATCAGTTTAATTGCGTGACTGAGGTCCCTTATTCCTAATTTGGTTGTTCATAGAAAACCAAGGTGGTGGCGTTCGAACTCTTTAACCAGACTGTGGTTTCTTTATTCAACCCATTA
>CM042758.1:10704287-10711787 GCA_022496165.2 Catalaphyllia jardinei | reverse complement strand
GCAAAAAATACCGAGTGGCTTTTAATAAATAAATAAATAAATAAATAAATCTGACAATCAAAGGCGGAGTCAGTGGGTGTTTGGTTTTTACTTGTGACTTAGTTTACTAGTAAGTAATACCTAACATACCTGCCTGGCCCTTGCGATAAAAGATTACTCAGGACTGGAAAAGTTTCACTCACAGCAAGTAAGAAGTAATATTGGGGAAAAAATCCATTTCGTCCAAATGCAAGAAAGTGGCGAAAGTATTCCGAAACGCCGAAAAGTTTATCGACATCGAGGGTGTACAAAAACTCTCAGTCTAATGTTACGATACCTGCGAAAGGTCCAGCGTATTTGCGGCGAGTTATCTTGCGGATATATCAAGCGATCTCCCCTTTGCGCTGTGATTGGAACCTTTCTCCTCGAGTAAACATATGGCGAGCAACTGGCCCGTATTGTAGCTATCGTGTAAGAAGACGCGAAACAGCTCCTAGTCTTGCTGCTCTGTGATTGGGCACAAAAATACAAAGGTTTTGTGGCACCAATCAGAAGCCAGAACTACCCCGGCCATTTGGAACTGGTCCGTTAAAACCTTGTCTCCTCGTTCTTGACTTTTCTTCCCCCGAATTTTTTTCTCGCCCGTTTAGACTTTTTCCCGCCCCCAATAACTGCCCCTGGGTCTCCGAGGATGGCTTCCAGTTGGCTCGATAGCTCAGATGGTAGAGCACTGAACCGGTATCTCAGAGGTAATGGGCTTGAATCCCGTTCAGGTCTGATTTTTTCCAGGCTTTAATTTCACAACTGCTTAAGTTGCGTACAAAACTGTGATGCTCATTCAGTTCTTCATATTCTTTCCGGCAGTTCAAATTTATGATCTTTCATATATTCACGTGTAATATCAGGGTAAGTTCGCAAATGTTTTTCTTTCTGACTGCTATAAACATATGAAAAACTTGAAACCTAGCTCTCTAAGGATCGATGTTGCAATGATCGCTGAGATCGTTTGATAGTAATTTACATATAACCCAAACGATCGCCGAATTATTTGATAGCTATCGTGGCGATCTTTTGTAAACTAGCCTTTAAGTCTGAGTGAAAACGAGCCGCCGCGCAGAGGCATTGATATGAAAATGGTTTTAACTGCATGCATTTACATTTTCCCGCAAATAAATCTCGTTCCTATGCAAAAAGTTTTGCAAAATTAATAATACAGCGTCAAAGTTTGGGAAGTACAAGAAAACAGTGGGTATGTCAGGTAATAAAATAGAATACGTGATTGATGTAATTTGTAAATTAAAACACGCTTTTCCATATGAATGTCGCTCTTCTTTGCTGGGCTTTTGGCTTTTATATGGATACATATAGAAGTGACGTATGTTATCAGTTACAATCTGATTATGTCAGCCCTGTAACATGGCTGCCAACATGACGTCATCTCCAAAACACTATTTAAAACAAAGCCTCGGACACGTGTTATCATCAACTCAGGTGTATCGGTCTCTCAGTCTTCGTTTTCTAATTGACAATTTCATTTAGTTGGTGCATTAAGTAATAAACGTAAGTATAGGTATTACCTAGTTGGATACATGTTGGCTGATATCCTGACCAGGAACCATTCTTCAAGCAGTCACGTTCAAGGGATCCTGTCAGCCAGTAGCCGGGCTTACAACTAAATGAGACTTTGTTTCCTTCCCAAAACTGCTGACCGTGAATAATGCCGTTTTGCAAATTTTCAAGAGGTAAGCAAGTTCTGTAACCTTAATGAAAAATAATTAAGCTATGAATGGGTACATGTACAACAAAACAACAGAACTTAACTAACGTATCTCTCTTAAACTGCTGTACCCTGCTCTCGTGTTCACAATAGATCTAATGTGGCTAGGAGCAGTTTACGGCTCTTTCCAGCAGGTGAATCTATGAAAGGTCAATGAAATACTCAATCGTTGCTGAACAAAATGTTTTTATACCAGCGCTCATGGCACAATTTGTTACTATAGCAATATTTCAACCGGTTATAAAACACTCATAATTTTTAATAATATTTGGCGTAGATGGTGCAGTGTTTTTGAACCTCCTTCATATGGGCACACTGCTTTTGTTTTAAACTGCATATAGTTGTATGTTATCCCTCGAACGTACAAGCAAACTCATACCCCCAGCGTGGTACACGGGGGGGGGGGGGGGGGGGAGGGGGAAAAAACAAACCTTTGGGTTTTCGTTGGGTTAAGATACTTTGACAAGGTAATACTAGCAATAGATAGCCTGTTATGTCGTCAACACGACTAGGTTAATATTATGGGTTACATATGCAAATTGCACTGCTGGGGAGCCTATTGTGTCATTCAATATGGCGGATTTCTTGTTATTTTTCACTTTTTTCTGTCCAACCTTGGTTTTTCTTGATAAACTTAAAAGTTATACCCACAATTACAGTTTTAAACAGCTGAACATGTAAAATATGAGTTAATGTAACTTAATGTTGCGTTATAACTGTTTTAGCTCCAAGAACAGAGCCTTAAAGCTTACAACATCTCAAGGAATAGAATTCACTATCACTATTTTTACAAAAATTAATGTCACTTTCCTTTTAATATCTCATGCATCTAACGGTCGATTTTCAACAAATTTTCAGAAAAGGTGTCTTAAAGATAAACGAATAGCTACTTAAATGGAGAGATGTGCAAAGAAAATCTCCACGACAAAATTTAAAAAAAATGTTGGAGCGGGTTGCATTCATCCCCCTTGTACGTCCGAGGGTTATGAGGCTGTCTAGAACGCCACAATAAAAAAATGGGGTCGTCGACTCCATTTGCGAATAATAAGCAGTTAGAGCTAAGATTAAGGGCGTTTTTACTAGGTTTGCTGTATGTGCCTGTTTAAGTATATAAAAAAATATATGACTGCAAATTCATCATTGCAACATCATCTAATAAACGTTAATAATACAAATCCATTAAATTATAGATGGTGAAATGAACTGGAAAATGTTGTCTGACCGGTGGAAATGATCACCATTTATCGATTGACCAGATTAGTACTAACACCAGTAAAGACTGCCTAATATTGGAATCAGATTACTTACACAAAGGCTGTGCACCACTCCAGTTACCGGAAGGTAGACATACTCTAGTGGCAGGCCCAATCATGCGATATCCCGGATGACAAATGAACGACACAGATTCCCCGGTCCAGTATCGTGAGCCAAGTTTTCGTCCGTTTAATGGAGAACCAGGATCAAGGCACTTCACTAAGGCTTAAAAGAAGAAATCGAATCGGTAAACCAGGGAGCTATCCTTCCTACAATGTTTAAGTTAAAGTAGAAACAAATTCTCTGCTGAGTGGTGTTCTGTAATTTGTCAAGGGCTGCCTAGAGCTTGAGCACTAATATCTACTTCCTATCCCGAGATGAACTTGAGGGGGCAGAGGCTTTCACTGGTACTTGAAAAATGTGGCTTATACAACCCTCTCTATCCCTAAAATATATGCTAGCCAGAACATTTGTGCCTTAGATAGTTTGAAAACCGAGCGAAAACAACCTTGTATCTTCCGCTCTTTAAAATACCTGTTTGTGATATCTTAGAAGGTCTTTATTAAAACCACTGTGTAAATGATATTTTTTCCCTTTGACTCGTAAAAGCTTAAAACTTTTAAACACCTCAAGCCTGAACAACGACAGCTTTCGTGCAGAGTCTCCCTTTTAGCCTATTATATTAAGAAGGGCCAACTGTGTATTGATGTCTCACATAGGTCTTACTGGGATATAGTAAAAACAATCTGTATTAAATTATAACCGCAGGTACACAAATGTTACTACCTCACGACTGATTCTCCATATATTGGCGGTAATTATATCAAAAACAATATCAAAATGACAGAGAAAAATGTCTCCTCAACGCAATTGCTCCTCATCGATGTTATAGAATATGAGCTCCCTGATTTCTCTTACCACTGTATTACCATGCAGTTACTAGGAGCCCGTCACAAGGAGCCTACAACTATCCCATATTCTTGTCACGGCGTTTTCACAGACCGATCTATTTTAAGTTTAAATTTATCTCGAATTCAGATCCATGAACCTCAGTGACCAATTGCAATTTTAAGCACGGACTAATGTTGACATGTCGACATGATGTCGTTATGTTCACGTGAAGTGGCATGGTTTTATTTTATCCTTACCGAAACCTTTCTCATGTAAACTGGAAATGGCCTCTTCGCTGGAAATATATCTAAAAATAGACTGGTTTGTAGTAATGCCATTTCACTTGCTTAGTGTGAGAGTTGCAGGCTCCTAGTAATGGGCTCCTGCAGTCACAGAAAAAAGAAAAACATTTTTTTTTTACATACATAGGGTAGTGCTATTTCTCGCTGTCCCATTCTTGTCATTCTCAAATAGGCATGTGTAGATACCAGTGTCACTCGGTTCGAAGCGATAAATAACAAATTCACTTTTTATCAAATCATTCTCTTTGTGCGACACGGTAGAAATTACACTTCCATCCTTTAACCATTTCACTTTAGGAAGCGGTAATCCACGGGCAGAACAATTTAACTTGATTGAATCACCCACTTGCTCCACTCGGATTTCCCTAGGAGGACTTGACACTATGTATGGATTCACTAAAGAATCAAAAGAAAACAAAACAAAAAAAAATCAAAACAAAATGATACATCTACTACGACACTTCTGGTTTCTTAGTTACTAACATTTTAATGTTTGACTCTAAGCTTACCAACATCTTTTACATTTATCCATGTTACTGCTATGACGCTCCCGAGTTTATTCTCTCCCTCACATAGGTAAGCACCGCCATCGTCCTCTATAGTATTTTTTATCACAAGTCTGTTACCATCAATAATATGCCTGTTAATTGGAAGTTGTTTGAGTGATCTTGTCCATTTGACCTCAGGGAAGGGGTAACCAAATATGTCACATTTGAGAATCATGTCCCAGTTCTTGAAAGCGGTTACTGAACTCTTTGGCTTTGTGACGAACTTTGCAGGTACTACAAATGAAATAGGAAGAACAAAGAACTTGAAATATTTGAAGAGTTTCTACATCAGACTTACTTGCTGTTATCTGTGTACCAAAAGAAGACGTGATGCTCTGTTTATCTACATGAAAGTGACTTTTAGTTTTCTAAATCTACTTGTAAACAACTAACGCTAGAAACTAAGCTAAAGTTCAATATATCCCACAGGAATGATCTCTGCCAAGATCAGCGAAACAACTTGTTTCACCCGACATGGTACGAGAGCGATAGAAAGATCTTATACTAGTATTATCTACAAGAAACACAGTTATCTAAAAGTGAAAGTGAAAATAAAGTCGATTAGTTTAAGTTAAAGAAAGAAATAATCCTCCTGGCATGTGCTAAAACCCTGACGATAGACGATGGAGGAAAAACGGTAGACGATAGACGATAGACGTTAGATTTGATGAATTTGTCACGCAATCTTCAGGGAATGAATTATGAGAAACTTCCGCAAAATCAGTCACATAGACACGGGCAAGCGACATGTGGCAAAATTTGTCACGCAATCTTTAGGGAAATAACTTCCACATTTAAAGACGGGTTGGCGCGTAATGTCACATGAATGATGAAAAACTCCAAAAACCAAATTTCGACAAAATCAGTCACAAAAACACGGAGAAGCGACATGTGATAAACTCAGTGGGGTTAACCGTCAACGTCAAATGGCCAAAAAATTAACCGTCAAACGTCAAAACGGAATATTTTTATCGTCAACCGTCAAATGAGCGAACCAAAATTAGCCGTCAAACTCCTCAGCAACCTCGTTCCAAGGGCCTTTTCCCTGAATTTGAGGTGAAGCCCCACCTCTAAGAGAGGAAAAAGGCCCTGGGAAGCTGCTGACTTCCGCTTGGTTAAGACTTCCGGTGTCGTAAAACGTCAGCCATCATATGTCACTTCGCATGACCTCGCTATCGCTTTTCGTTTGCTCTTACAAAGCACGACGTCCAGTATAGACCATTTTACAGTCGTGTGCTCAGTGACCTGGCCATTGAATGACAGTTTGGCTGCAGATGACCTTCTTTTGATACAGACGTCACTGCTTTTATTGTATAAACTTCGTTGTTATAATGCTAACTAGATTATTTTACATGACAAAACCAGAGAGGTCTATATCAAAGCAAGGTCAACTCCAGCCTCACTGCCATTCAAAGACCAGGTCACTGAGCAACCTCGTTCCCAGGGCCTTTTGCCTGGCTTGGTTGGTAACCGAGCAGCCAACTGTAACAAATATTGATGGAACAATGGAGCGTTATACAAAATCAGCCTTTGCTGAAAAACCTCCAATAATCTCCTACAAAGTAGGGTAAAACCCTCGAAAACACTTTCTTTAGGGCCAAAATATGATTTCAAGACTCATTGAAAGCCACAATGAGAGTCCGTGCAGGTCTGTCATCATTACCTTTTCATCCCGTTAATACGTCCAGTGGTAACGTAGGTGATGTAATTACGCGAATAATAGTCATAGTTTTCATAGTTGAAGACCAATACCCTAATTTTTAGTGTACAAATTATAGGATTAATTCCAGTATTCAAATATTAGCAAAATTATATCGTTTTATTAAAACGTACAGCCAAATTTGTGCTTTAAGGACGTTCGCGCTAAAATTTTGCAGTCGATAGAATTTTTTAAAATTTTTACTGCAAGCAGACATTGAGTTACTTGTGCCACAAATGCAAAAAAAAAATTGGAGGTCACCGTCTTCGTTTCAGAGATAAAGCGTGTGGTAAACTATACTGATTTCGAAAATTGTCCCATGTAATTGATCACGGTCTACACGGGTTTGTAGTTAAAAATATAGGTGAGTCAACGGAGGCAGACGGTCTTAGTCATTGGTCGACTCTCATATTCGCGAACTGCAAAACCGTGGAATTTCAACGAAGACGCCGGCGAGCACCATCTGCTCAAAGAAGCTTATGCCTTTCTATTCGGAAGTCCCGAGGCCTTCTTACAAAATAAAAATTGGAGATACTTGCGTCGTAATATGTTTAACAGCAGAACCTTCGCGACCGTCGCGGATGAAAACATTCTCGCAAACACGTACATTGACTCCGGCCATGTAGGTCAAAAGATACCACTCTTCACCACCCGAGTGGAAACATTCGCAGCTGATAAGCACGTGATTGCTAAGCTTTCATTGGTCCCTTTTTGAATTATCAAGTTGATGCGTTTGACAGCTGGCGTCTGCATGAAAGTGAGATTCAAGTCCAAGGTAACCAGAGGTTTTTCGTTCTCGCTTCGCGTCTCTCTCGCAGCTCACTCATGCAGTGAAAAATCAAGAAAAGCCTCTGGGACCAGGGTAATTGATGGCTTAAAATTCGGGGAAAAAATGATGCTTCGTTCTCTCCATAGAGCGTCCATTCGCACGCTGCACGCGAACTCACGCGCAAAAATAGCCCAGCATGCGCTTGCATGCGCATGCAAGTTATCCTGGGTTCAGCCCCTATATTAGGGGCGGAAAGAAAGGAGAGTTCAGGGACTGGTCTA
>CM042758.1:10681787-10699287 GCA_022496165.2 Catalaphyllia jardinei | reverse complement strand
AGCCCCTGAAACCATGCCGCGACAGGGCACAAAAGGCGCCTCGAACTGGGCCCTTAAACAACAATATTGTAATAAATTCCCAGATGGGGACCCCTTAGATTACCTAGTGTTAACAAAGCTAACAGGATCCGAGACTAGGACCTTTGATGACCGCACCTAATTTTACGATTTACTTCTGCGAAGCTTGTAAGACAGCAACGCAAAGTTCCTTTGACGTTCGTTGGAGTGACTGCTTACAAAGCTTCACGAGGTCAGCATTATCGACCTTAAGTGCCAAATTAAAATTTAAGTTAAATCCAGCTGGGATAACATTGTTATCCAGGCAATGTTTAAGAAAAGTGCAATGGTGTTGGTACCTGGATAATTTGTCCCAGACACGTGCTGCTTGTGCTACTGTGGAGTGAAGTAATGGCATCTCTGGATCAACTTGGACAGATGATTTACAGGTGGACGAAGGCAGGACACAAGTTTTGATTTACGTGGTATGGAACGTGGTCTCCCGGGGAATTTTTCTTTCAAGGTGACAGGGCAGGGGAGCCTATAACTCCAATTAGAAATCCAACTAAGGATCAAGTTAATGATGCACGACCGAAGTCAACTTAGCGGAAGACAATGGAGGATCCACAAGGGATACAGGCTAATTTCAAATTAATTATATAGAATATGAGAGAAACCCTAACCCTGCACACCCCAAATAATCATATTGACTGAATAAATGTTTGAAATAAAATTCACCCTGAGCGGGATTTGAACCCACGTCCCCCCGCACACTACTCGGGTGGTTTCGGGTTTTTTCACCCTATTTTGACTGCTCTTTTAGGCCAAATAAGAGCTACGTAGAGGGGAGAAAAAGGGAAAGGACGGCAAGAAAAGCAAGATAAACGGGTGGAGAAGGAGAAAAAAGACTGACTTTCCTTTTAATTTTTATATCGTCGACTTTGGAGTTTCTGGCTAGAAAAAAACGTTTGTCGAAATCGCCTCACTTTCATGCGAATACGTGATATGAAAACACTAGTTTTATGTTGTCGTGACACGAGGACGAGTTGTTGTTGTTGTCAAGTCGAAACCGAGTTAACCGATTTAAGTCAATATAGTCGAGAGAAATCGAGTCGAAAAGTCAAGAAAACGTGTACGGGTGAGTATGCTAGATTAAAGTATATATTTAAAGGAAAATACGAGTCGAACATTCATTACATGGCGCCCAACGTGGGGCAGTGAAGACGAACAGCAAATACACGAGTGAACCAACCATGGCCGAAGAAGATGCGAAAGAAAATTTAGAACGACTGAAAGCGATCCGAACCGCTCATCGAGGTGTAATACCAAAGAAAGTCCAGCAAGCAATTAAAGTACGGGTCATGAAGGAGATACGTTGACAGACGAGGACTTTTAACAATTGGACGTGATAAAGCGCTTACTCGATGGAAAATTGAAGAAACTAGAGGAGATAGATCAGAATGTGCTGTCGCCCTGCACACTCGAAACCATTGAACATGAAATTGAAGAGTCCGACAAGGTTTCAGCGAAAGTGGTGGAATGTCAGAAGAAAATACAAGATGCGGTACAGAAGCACAACGAGAAGATGAACAGTCCGAGTACAACAGTTTCAAGTCCACCGCAGCAAATGTTTAATCAGGGAATGTATTATCACAATCCCTTCGCCGCTAGCCCGCCATCAGCAAGTCAAGTCAAAGCCAAACTTCCGAAGCTCACTTTACCAAAATTTCGAGGGGATTTGACCAACTGGATGAGTTTCTGGGACTCTTTCGAGTCTGCCGTGCACAAAAACCCGAGTATCTCAAAGGTCAACAAGTTTAATTACTTGAATTCGTTGTTAGAAGGCGCAGCACGTCACGCTGTACAAGGTTTAACCCTCACCGAAGCAAACTATGATTCAGCCGTCGAGATTCTTCGAGAAAGATATGGAAGGCCACAACAAATTATCATCCCTACCACAAGCAAGAATCCCATCTTGTTGCCATCCAAGAATGACTTTGTAAGCTTACTGATAAAGGATGTTCATGTCAAAGTCAAACATAATGGAGTCAGAGACACACTGACAACCCTGCGAGAGAAATACTGGGTGTTGCGTGGTCGACAAGGAACAAAGAGAATCGTGAAAGAGTGTGTCATTTGTCGAAAATTCGAAGGAGTGCCATTTAAACCTCAGTCCAGCCCGGACTTGCCTGATATGCGCGTAGCAGATGCCCCTCCATTTACGTATACAGGTGTGGACTTTGCTGGACCCCTGTACATCACAAGTCCGAGAGATAGTCAATCAAATGAAAGCGTTTCTGAGAAGGTTTACATCTGCTTGTTCACGTGTGCATCAACTCGCGCTGTCCACTTGGAAGTCACACGTGATCTTGGCGTAAATTCATTCTTACAAGCATTCCGTCGATTTTCAAGCAGAGGTGGATTGCCCTCAACACTGATATCTGACAATGCAAAGACGTTTAAAGCTAGTTCTAAGGAGATCGAGAAACTCGTCAAATCTACAGAAGTTCAGCGCTATCTCTCCAACCGCCGAGTGACATGGAAATTCATCATAGAGAGGGCCCCTTGGTGGGGAGGATTTTGGGAAAGACTAATACAAAGCGTAAAAAGAAGCATCAAGAAGACAGTGGGGAGAACATCTCTAGGCTACGATGAACTGAACACCCTAGTGGTGGAAGTAGAAAGTCTCATCAATTCACGACCTCTCACGTACATCTACGATGATGAGGAGTCTATTTCACACCCTCTGACTCCGTCTCATTTGATCCGTGGTCACAGGATCAGTGCGATGGCAAATGACGAGTACGTTGAAATCATGAGCACCCACAATACTCTTACGAGAAGACAACGACATCACAAGCAGCTGCTGCAACAGTTCTCAAAGCAGTGGAAACGAGAGTACTTGTTAAGTTTACGAGAGAACTCCACAGCAAGGTCTGTGGGTGGTAACTGCACTGCTATAACTGTCGGTGACATTGTCATTCTCAAGAATGATTCTACCTCCAGAGCATTCTGGAAACTGGGTAAAGTGGAACAGTTACTACCGGGCAAGGATGGAAAGGTCAGAGCCGCTATTGTTAAGGTGTCAAGCAATAACGGAAAGAATCAGCTTCTAAAGAGAGCGATTCAGCACTTAATCCCTATTGAAGTACGATCGGAATCAAATATTCCAATGCCACGCCCCCGACGCACACCGTTACAAGAACCGCAACCTGCAGGTCACAGCAATTCAGTCAGTCAGAGACCGCGCCGAAATGCAGCGATTCAAGGAGAACTGTTAAGGAGAGAACTTTTGAACATTTAACTTTGACTGTATGTTGACCGCTGTATTGCGGTCAAAGTGGGGAGTGTCGAAATCGCCTCACTTTCATGCGAACACGTGATATGAAAACACTAGTTTTATGTTTTCGTGACACGAGGACGAGTTGTTGTTGTTGTCAAGTCGAAACCGAGTTAACCGATTTAAGTCAATATAGTCGAGAGAGATCGAGTCGAAAAGTCAAGAAAACGTGTACGGTCGAGTATTCTAGATTAAAATTTATATTTAAAGGAAAATACGAGTCGAACATTCATTACAACGTTTGCTTGGCGAGCGATTTCAATTCTTTAGCACCATTTTTGACTGCTCTTTTAGGCCAAATAAGAGCCACGTAAAGGGGAAAAAATGGAAAGGACGGCAAGAAAAGCAAGATAAACGGGTGGAGAAGGAGAAAAAAGACTGACTTTCCTTTTAATTTTTTTATCGTCGACTTTGACGAGAAAAAAACGCCCGCTTGGCGCGCCATTTCAATTTCTCTAGCATCGTCTTCATAAATCCACACATATATATATCAAACACAAATGAAGATAAGACACATTTTCAATAATATATATATATATATATATATATATATAACTGGTTATGCAATAAAACTATTCTGTATCAGAGTCCATATGGATTTTAATACAAATCTGTTTCGTAGGTCAACACGGAGTTGACCCACTCATCAGTTATCCTCCATACATACTGTCGTTAAAAATTCGAAAGCTACGCAAAAACAACATGATTGCGCTATATGCGTCATACGTTACAGGAACTGTTGGAAAACCGTTGAAAACTGCAAAGCTTTTGCGCGCGCTACCTGGGCGAGTCACATTAACATGTGCGCGCGCTAAGTCACGAAGGAACAAATTACTGTATAGAGTATCTCAAAATAAACTTTCTTCGATGCCTACATGCGGAAACTAGTTTATTGCGCTTGTTTAACGTTGCCAGCTCTGGTTTCGTGATGATGAAGTGTTTTTCTGCTGTACACAGCTGGCATTTGCCGGTTAGGTTTGTGTACAGTTTCGCCTTTTCGAGGATCTTCCACTCGATTGTGTAACGTTCATCGTTGCTCTTCAGTTCCAAGATGTATTTACTGAGTTCGGTGCTGTTCTTGTAAGCTGTTACAACGCTTACTCATTATATACGCACTTGCGCGCGCGGAATTTGAATTTTAAATTTAACACTTGTTTGCGCGTGGAATTTGAATTTTGAATTTTAACAGTTGCTTGCGCGCGGAACTCGGACTTTAACAATTGCTAGCGCGTGGCAGTTGTAGGCGTAAAGTTCTTTAAGAGAAATTTGTTTGCGTGCCTACAGGAGGTTACTAGTTCACATACAAACGAACACACCGTTCACAGTAGACCACCACTAAAGGTCGTTAAACGTTTTCGGAAAAGGTCGGTCTGCAAGGCTTACGAGAGATCAACAATTTACGAGCGAACGTTTGGGGGAGGCTATTTTGCGAGCAATAAGCCTACTCATCGAATTCGAGAAACATAAGCTTAACCAAATTGATGGAAGAAGCCAGAAACGCGTGGCTTTCTCGAAGTAAAGCTACGGCGTCTCCGAAGAAAAAAACCGGCAGTGGGTAAAATATGTTATGGGTGATAAGAAGCAACATACGGTCTACTTACAAATAGTTCTAATGAAACAACCAGGCCCAGCGCCACAATTATTAAATGCAAGTAAGCAACATTTCACGGAAAAATTCTTATTTTCTTATTTTCCACATTTCCCCCCTCGAAAGAAAATATCGTGCAATATTTAATGAGCCTAAACGATGCATAAGCACATGGCAAACAGCCTGGCAAACAACAGAGATGTCAACATTAACAGAACAGTGGATTGGTTCTTTTGGAACAAAGGCTAACCGCCAGTGAACGGAAGTGGCCTGTCCGTTGAGCAGACGTTCCTGGCGAGGAACGCCTGACAAGCCTAAGAATGTCTGCGAAGGCTAGGGCTACCCAAGAACAATTGGGCTCTTACCAGTCGATAGTTCTTTTCCAAATTCGCTACATAAATGAGGAGAAGTACGGCAATTATGAACGGGTTTGTCAAAAATGGAACAGTCAGCAAATTGTGCTTGACCGAAATAACTGGACCACCTCCAGAGGTGATACAAAATATTCTGGTCGGAAAAAGCCTACCCCCGGGGGGGGGGGGTACTTCCTTATAAGAGGCTAATGGGGTTGTGCCGCTGGATGGGGTCGCATTTTCAAGACTGGACTGACTATAATGGGGTTACATTTTTAGTAGAGTTACTAGAATGGGGTCGCACATTTTCGAGATGTCTGGGATAAGAAAATTCTGGCAAGCAGGGAAGATACGCGGTTAAAAAATGGTGCGTGCTGTTTTTTAATATTTAACAGTCGTCTCGCATTGAATTCCGTCGGTTCAGGAAATCACAACTTAAACATTATGACTTGCACAATAGTGCGGAACCCCTGGGTCCAGAACAAAGTCCAACAAATCATCCGTGCTACGGTATTTATTTTGCGGCTATTCTATCCTCCACTGAAGTTAACACAACCCGGAACACAACTTGGATCTTCTTTTGAATTAGCAAGCGTTTGATCGTAGATGAAAAGTAAAGTGTTCTACATTCAATTTAACAAACGTGTCAATTCATTTTCTATTAGGTAGAGGCATCAACAGAAAGTGACTAAGTTGGGATCGGGAAAAATTACATTTGCCCAAAAGTGACTAAGATGGGGTGTATAATTAGCCACAGAATAGACTATAATGGGGTAGGGGTTCTGAGTGGCCAGCGGCACATACCCAGCAAAAATTGACCCAAGTCCCCCCCCCCCCCGGGAACCTACCGAAATTTCAGGAATCTTTGCATTGGCATAATGGCAAACATCCGCGGTTTTCATGTGTCGATGCACTGTAGCATGGCAAGTGAGGTCATGGAGAGTTTCCTCTCTGTTTTTACTTCTATCAATCAAGCATGCTTTTGAATTACCAGGTTTTGGTACTGAAGCTGCAAGCAATGGAGTGCCGTGACATCGTGACATTTCATAAGTTGACAGCTTGGATCACGAGATTCGTAACCATTCTAATCGGAGACACGAGTTATATTATCGAGTGAACACAGAAAAATAGGACGCGTTGTAACACTGGAGGAGAATTAAAGAAGCTCTTGTCGAGTACAAGTGAGTCGTGAGTGTGCGAATTAAGGTGTACCCCGCAAGATTGGTACAGAGGTTAGCTGAACTTTTGCTAATCTTCATTAGTTTGAGGGGAGTTGTGATATTTTTCTACGCAGTAAATTATGCCGACTTTCACCGTGCCGGGCGGATGTGTTTTATCGCCAAACGTTTGAATTGCTCGAAATAAGCAGTCAGCCAGTCCTTCGCGAGTTTTAAGTGTCGGGAGTCCTAACAGACAAAAAAATCAATTACGAATCTTTCGTTGTGGGGCTCGTTTAATGTTTTCGATATGCCATTTTACCTAAACTTCGCCTCACTTGAAGGTTTCTCTGTTTATATTTTGATGTTAGCCAGTTTTACATAATCAGCATTTTCATACCAAAACGTGCGAGGGAAACTCAAAATTTCATTTATATCTGAAACTGTAAACTGACCTTTAAAATCCGTTCGATGAAATTAAATTTGATACAGACAGAAACACTACTCGGCGCGAAATTTAACACTCGAAAGAAAATCGAAAACTTTTGTTTCTTCAGCCAAATGCAGCATTTACTAATTAAAACATTAACGTTAAATTAACAATAAAATACAAAAAAAAAAAAAAAAAAAAAAACAGAAAAAAAAAACCGCAGTGGCTCGCAAAATAGGCTCGCGGCTCCGGCTCCGGCTCCGGCTTCAGGCTCGCACATTAGTCACACTCCGAACGTTTGGAGGGAATTCATCAAGAATCATGTTTAATATGCCAAAGGAGCTAACCATCAACCACCCGGGCTATCGACTCTTGACCTTGATAAAAAGCATCTTCAGAAGCGTCATCGTATTTTTAGACGTGATCGTCAACCAAGTAGGATCCAGGCACGAACTCATAACGTCTGAGCAACAAGAGCAGAAAGGTTAGAGAATATGTTTCTGTTATTTACGAATGTATGTGTTCGAGTACACCTAAAGTAAAACGCTCTGAGAAACTTCGTAACGTGTAATAAAGTTAAAATCTCGAACTAAACGATATTCTCTCGTTATTTTGTTGTAACAGAGGTATGTGTCTTCTCAAGAATGAAACCCATGTGGCGAATTATTGTACATTAAGATAAAAGAAACTAATGTATGTGTTGACCCCAGCAAGACAACTCTTGGATTGTACTGTCACGCAATCCTGAAGCAATAAAAAAATATATTCAAAAACCATTCAGTGGATAAAGTCAAGAAATTGTGATGTTATAGGAGATTAATAAAGATTACACTTCTCTAATTTTTATATCTGCGTTTTCCCAAACCTGAGATATTCCTCGAATTTTTTTGAACAAATTTACAGAGCCCAGGGTGGCTCTGTGTCACGCACCGCCATAACTCTGAAATTAAAAATGTCACTATGGTTAGAGAAATAACAATAACAATGACAATGACTATGACAATGACAATAACAATAATATACCAAACAACAACAACGGCAAAGGCTAAAGAAAATGGACTGAAACGTTCATAGCCTGATGTAAAGATCTTGACTCATTTTACGTGGTAAAGGTCTGTGTACGAGCAATAAGCTATTAATCGATTCCAAGAAATGCAATCAAAGGCAAAATAGCATGAGCACATCGATTCTGATTGAATTTCGCACGACTTCAGATGCAGAACATTTAATCTCAATTGCAATATAGCTAGTGCTTCTCAGTATAACGACTGCCTGGGTACACTCAGCAAGGCGTCTAGTCTTCTTTGTGAAGTGTGTTGAAATTACATCAGCTCGCTTGTTTCCAAATGAATTACTGGGGTAATAACATTCGTTTATTTTAATGCTGCACTTACCATTTACCGTTACATTAACTGATAGCTGAACTCTGCCCAACAGATTCTCCGCTGTGCACGTGTAAATGCCGTGATCTGCATACAATATGTTTGTTATTTCCAAATTTCGTTTCTTAAAGTGCTTCGTCGCTTCTTCCTTGATGTCGCCATCTTTATACCACGTGATTACCGGTGGTGGGAACCCAGTTGCTTTGCAGGGTAATGTAACGTTTTGATTTTCTTTCACCGTCATGGAAGGAGAAGGCTTTGTAACAAAGTGTGGCGATTCTGTTAACATAGTAAAGCACATGGTTCTTGATATGACTCTATCACGTTAGAGGTCAGTGAATTTGCCTATAAGTCGGTAGACTAAACCCTCAATTAAAACTCGAACGCAATTAGCAATTAATTACGCATAAAAGATTCATACTTATAAGTTTTTCATAGCATTATCATGAACCTGAAAAGTTAAAGAACCATAACGAAAGAACGAAAGAACCATAACAATTGTTCAAGTTGCAGCTGATCGCGACAAATCCTCATTTTTTTTTCTCTGCTTGACGCTTAATCAGTTCCAATGTAAACGTATACATAAGATGGATGTTTTTTGGCCCAAACTTGTGTATGCTACTTTATTTAACTGTTGTAATGTTTTAACAACAATACATTTCCTTCACTGGCGAAACGTTGAGTAATTTAAGTTATTTCTTATTGCTTAAATGTTTTTCAAGCTTATCATCTTTAACTAAGCGCCAAGAGCTATACAGATGACACAGATGTGTTGGACATTCTGGGAAAAACAATTAGAATGTGTTCAGTTTCATCCCGTTGCTCTGTTCTTCTTTTATTATGGTACGGTGGGCCGGCTAATCTTTACCTCGGGATCCTCGCCGCTGAAAACGGAAAGACCCAGCTATCCTTAGTTACGCCTCTCCGTATAGGAACTTTAAATAATCAGTAAGCAAGACAGATTCCCTAAAAAAATATTTCAAACACTTGCGCCGAAACAGTTCACATAATATTGGCTACTTTGGAAAGTACTGACTCAGTTTGACATGCCGCGTGGAAAACAGAAGACAAAACAAATCATGATTTAACAAATATGAGCAGTGTGGTACAGACTCGGACACGAGGTCTACACAAAAATGTAAGATACAACAAATAAAATGCACTTCAACAAATTCGTCAATAAAACACCGTGAACTACAGCTTCATCTTTAGGACAAATAATCTCACCTAACTGACGTCCATTACCAGGACTTGCTTCATGTTGTGTTGATTTACCAGACGGTCCTGTTGGCCCGAGGGATCCTGGTAAACCTCTACTGCCTCGTTTTCCCTGGGGTCCAGGGGGTCCCGCGGTACCCTTTCTTCCTCTTTTACCACTTGGTCCAGGAGGGCCCTGGGGACCAGTAGGTCCAGTTGAACCAGGAGGGCCTGGTAACCCTCGAGGTCCTGCACGACATGATAAAATGAATCTCAGTCATATTACATACGGGAACTGGAATAGGCTCGTGCGTTGAGCGATACAACTAACGCAAAAATCCTACCTTCCACGCAAACTATCCTTTCATAACTCGTTTCTTCTGTCAAATTCTGTTGATTAATAAGGGAATTTGTTTTCATAAAGCTTCAAACAAGCTCGTCTTTTTTCTGATTCACAGCCAACGACATAAGCAGTTATCAGAACTAGTAATAGTAATCAGTAATTTCAAATCAATTACTTATCATACTTATAATATTTTTTTTTTCGATGCTTCGGGTTACACTTTTACAACTAGCTGTGTCTGAATTTAACTCAGCGCAATTTACAATGAACTACATCTGTTCACAGAGGTTTTTCTTGCAATGGAAACCATATTTTGTCTGGAATGTTTTCTAAACGTTGTAATTTTTAATTATAAAAGGAAGAATCGAAATTTCACGTAAGACCTTTTCGACTTTTCACTTTTGAGTCACATTAGAAGCGTTAAACAGTGAAGTCAATTTTGCTGTTTCTCTGAAGTCTGTAAGAAATCAAGATACATCAAACCAAGTTTGTCATCTCTGACAAAATAAATAAATAAATAAGTAAATAAATGTCTTAAAGACAGAAAATCAGGAGCAGTGATTGGCAAACTAGTGTATGAGCTACAAGGATAATATTAGGCTCGATTACCAGCCGCTGTTCGGGAAATGAGCCCGCGCTCCTCCCCCGAACGCACGGCTGGACTCGTGAAGATTCTTTTGTTAGTTTTAACCAATCAGATAACCGCCCGCAGATTTTTGTAAGGCATAAATTATCTCGCCAGTTTGGATTACGGCCCGTGATGGCAGATGATGTGGAATTGATAAATAGTATACGAGAGGACTTCAGAGACAATAAAGATCGAAAGTTTAAAATTCACAACAAGAAACGCTAGAAAGGTTTGTAAATGGCCAAGATGCATTCATTTTTCAGCCAACAATATGTATGAATCTTTGGGTTCCAGAACGTCAGATAACAAAGAGTCACATCAAGCTAAACGTTGAGCTCAAGATACAAAACAGTCAGGCACATAAAAGTATTGCGTTTTATAAGGATAGCAACACCAGTCTCTGGCGAAGCCAGGCAAAATTATCTTTTTTAAGTGAGCTAAATCGTGGGTAAAGCAAACCGACTAGCAAAACGTACGTGACAAATTGTAGATTATCAACTTAACCATGCAAACCAACATGTCACCTTTGACAGATCTTGATATGCATGACCAGTTTGCTAAACCACAGTCCAACGGCGCTGCTCTACTCAAAAAACGAACTCTTCCATAGCATACAGCATTTATGCATACAGCGCTCTTCCGCAGCAATAATGTGAAACGAAATAGGTTGGAAAAGCAAGTTTAAAAAAATAGAACGGCAAATGTACAAATGTTTAAGAGCCGTAGGTTGTAATCAGATAACATTTCCGGCGACCAGGAGCGCCGCATGAATTAAATTATGAATTGACGTCACAGACATGGTTTGCCGCTCACGCGTCCAGCCGTTCTTCTCGGGGAGGGCAGACCAGACACGAGAGAGTGGCGGAAATCGAGCCTAGGATAATATTATCTCAACAAGGAGCTGTTATTAGGATATAATTGTGAATTACCAAGAGCGTCGCTGGTGTTGCACAAAGAGGAGCAGATACGCTATATATATATATATATATACAAATTGAAGCAGTAACAGAATTGCCATAAAACTGTCGCGCTATTGTTTTCAATACAGCCAAAAAAATACCTCTTTTAATTTTCTCAGCCAACTGCAAAACATACGCGAAAAGGCAAACTTGTATACGTTTACGTGCAAAAGTACAGTAAACGGAAATGTAATTGAAAACGTGGAAACGCAATCCCACAAAAAAATGAGAAACCAGTGGAAACACAAGCGCAAATACGAACCTATACGCTTGTGGTAAACGGGGTCGTAATGAATGCGAATGAAATAGCGGACGCGAACCAACATTGCATTCTAACCGAGGTAAGTACAAACGTACACATGTAGGAGAAAAAGAGGGAAATTATTTTCAAAAGTAGAATATATATCTCTTTCAAAGCAGAAATCTCTGTTTTGCTGTATCCTTGGTTATTGAGGATATCGATCTAGTTTTTAATCATTTTCGGAAAACGTAGCCCCAATCTACTGTTGGACTTATTTAGCACTCATTACAGGCACACCTAAGACGGGAGGAGTAGAGATTTTTACTAACCATGAACTGTGTTAATTAGATTAGCATATAATATTAGTTTAGCAAGAAGTTCTTTATGATTAAGGTCACTGGATCAAAACATGTACTTACCACATATATATTCCAAGAACTAACTAAAAAAATGTTTATTTGGTGTTGGATAAGTGCGATTGAATTGTAAGGGCAGTTACATTATAGACAACTAAAAAATAGAATTATAGAATAAAATTAAAGGGAGTGTAATGTTTGCAAACTCTGTGAGTTGTTTGTTTTTGCTTTTTTGTCTTCTAGAACGTACGTGTGGTAACTGTTATATTGTCTATATCATTTTTTCCATTTTTATTTGCCTTTTGTTCTTCCTTTTGCGCTGAAACATTTAAAGAAATCTGTGAAGTCAATATTGTTTTTCGCTTCACCTTTCACACTAATTACCGACACGGTTCGATACTGGA
Source organism: Catalaphyllia jardinei (assembly GCA_022496165.2). Taxonomy (NCBI): domain Eukaryota; kingdom Metazoa; phylum Cnidaria; class Anthozoa; order Scleractinia; family Caryophylliidae; genus Catalaphyllia; species Catalaphyllia jardinei. The sequence continues at coordinate 10,686,912 of CM042758.1, read as the reverse complement.
AATCGTGTTTACTAGGTTACAGTATTGAACAGCACGCCATCGAGCTGCCACACACCAGGTTATACCAGTTTTCACTCAGCAAGAGGCCGAAATGCTGAAGGGAATAATGGAATCACCAATTTATTTTTGTTATTACTTTGTTACGAAAACAGAAACGTTCTGCTTTATGTTATGTTATTATGGCGCGTTTTCAGGGTGAAAATTAAAATCTAACTTTTCCACCTTTTCTTACCTGCTAAGTAAAATGTCTGTTATTTCCTGTCGTTGAAATTAGACAATACACCTCTGTTTTAACTTCCGAAACAATTCCTCTTTTCCTTAATACTAAAATTATAACATCCGTTTTATTTTGACCTTTGAACAAAATTAAATTTAAAGATGCAAAAAAGTCAGTTAAATTAGATTCCGAATAATGATAAGAAAGACCGATGTCAGTTAATCTGATGTTGAACACACGCACGCCTAATATAATTAATTTCTTCGTTTCGGGATCATTTTAGTTCCAGGAAATAATTTGTTGATCAATTCAGAAAGGACATGACAAGACAGTTTCTCCAAACAAAAAAAGAAAAAAAAAAAGACGTCATAAACGAGCAATTCCACAACATTTGAAAAACCTCTGCTATGACCACATGTAATGAAAAGCAACTTACATTTCCAGGGCGATTTGCGTTCAAACAGGAGCTGCTACATTTGCGGCACATGGATGGTCTATCTACAGCTCTCTTAGAGACAGCCTCCTTCCTTCGTAATCCATTTGGAGGCGAATGCGTAGATGTTGGCTTAACCATCCCGACATTGGCAAGCCGATCTGGATGATTTACAGCCAGCAAATCCTGTTCAACTGTTGCTAGACGCGAGTCGAACCGATGTAAAGAATAGCACGTGAAACTAAGTGAACCCAGCGTGAGAATTAAATTGACTGAGAGGCCGAGAAGGAGAGCGCTGGAGCTCAGCTTATTGCCTTTGCTCTCCATGCTTGTTGATCTGCTTCTAGATTGCGGGTCTGATGAATGTAGGCTTTGACCTTTCGTTATCTATCATAGTACCTGTTGCTGCCTGTGGCTGGTTTTCGTTTCAGACGATCATGTTACTCTAAAGTCAATGTTGACCTCCTTTTAATGTACTCGTATTACCATTGATATATGTTCGAATTCTGCACGACTCGTTCAAGTATCGGCTACAGTTTCCATCGGTGTTTCCTTTTGTCTATGTGTATACTAACGACGAGACGGATCCGATTTTGACAAGCTGAGCGAAAGCAACTGCCGTTTGCAATTGGCGTCCAATTTAGCCCTGCGTAATCAATATGCTGTAGTGAAAACGATTTGAAATCTCTCCAGCTTTGTCTTTGGTTTGCGCAAGTGTGTTTATGTTAAAGATCATTAAAAGGTCAATTCATGCTTCCTGAGATAATTACGGTACCCCTTTTATATCGTAATCCGACGGCTTGAATTAATTAGTGGGCTTTTTTTTTTCAGAGATAACTGGCTGTGACATGCTATTGCCACGATTGGATACAAGTCCGCATTAGGGGAGTAGATTTAAACAACACTGGTTTCGTTTCTTTCTTCCTTTTCCTACGGCTACAGGAAAGCTGCGAGAACCTGCCGTGCTATGATCCTATCAAAACAAGGCTGAAAATGTAACAAAACAACCTTTGGCTGAAACCGACAGATGATATGTATGAAATTAATTCGTGACAAAAAGGTGAAAAAAAAAATGGAAGCTGACCTTATTTAGGGTTGGCTACGTTATTTAAATTCTTATTGCATCCCGACAGAGATATCCGTCAGTAATCAAATCTCAGAACAAGATGAGTGATCTGTGAAGACTCTTTTAACAATTTGTTTGCTCCAGAACTATTTTATAGTCTTGTTATGTTTGGTTAAAATAGTTTATGGAATGTGAAAAATTCAATATTGCATCAAATGAATCTTACTCAACGTTAACAAAACCGTGAACTACCAGTTAGTACGGAGAAATCTATTTCTATTGTTTCTTCCAACCTTCCTCTGGATCTTAGAAAACGTTTGCTAAAATTGAATACTCACACTGCGAGTACAACAGAATGAATGTAAACCCAGTTGAACACAAACCCCGATAAGCCCTGTAACAATTAATGCAAAACCATGCACTTCTTTGACACGAAATGCAACAACTTTGGTTCTAATGTATAAAGAAGGCATTTCTGATATATTAACGGTCTTCCCAAGCTTAAAAACAACTGTCGGGCAAATTATACAGGCCTACTTGTCGCATGGCTCGTCGCATGGCTCGTCGCATGGCTCGTCGCATGGCTCGTGTTTGTCAAACCAAGGGCGCTTACCATTCGACCAAAAGTTCCCGGGCTACTTTCCGGAAATTTCCATGGGCAAATGGCACAGTCTTTTTCCAGTGTTGAAGACGATAATAGTTCGCTTGGAATTTTTCAATGACTTCTATGTTTAAATAACAAATATAGAAGCAAACAGAACACTGATAAGTCGACATCGTGACCTTTTATAGACCACAACAGCAGCGAAAAGGTCGCAAAACGAGGGGTTTACTAGTAGAAAGGTTCTAAAGTGTTTCTTTTATCGAATGCGCGTCACCGTCATCCTTGCGAGAGATGTCCAACTCGCTGAGATCGCGACCTAAAGAACTAGTTAGCGCTGAGTAGAAAATTGGTAATTTGCATAAATTCCGAAAAAGAGGGCAACTTCGTGAGGTATGCCCAAATTTTCGAATTTTTTTTCCTAGAAATTTCCGTTCCATCTGGTTTCATCCTGGAATTTCTGGAATTTTCGGTTGAATGGCTCGCTTTTCCGAAATTCAACAATTTCCGGATTTTCTGGAACTTTTCCCAGGAAATTTCCTTACCATTTGTCCCCGTTTCGAAAATTTCGAAATTTTGGGTCGAATGGTAAGCACCCCAAGCCTATGTCTGTCCAAAGCGCGCTGTGTGATTGGCTAAAACTCTTCATCGATTTTAGGATGAACGCTGACGACAGTATAATTATTTGTACTTTTTCTCAGCAATTTTTTTCATTAATGCTGTTCTTTTTCAAATCATACAATTCCTCTTTCTCCTTTAAACTAAAGAAAAATCGCTTTGTCTGGCTTTAACGATGTTGGAAATTCGTTGACCCCTGTTTTTCTTCAGAAAAACAAATTGTTTTTACAGTTATAATAAAGTTTCCATATATCGCGCCCTCTGATTGGCTGAAACAGCGTGCTTTATCAGAGAATGGAGAACGGATTGATGACAGTAAGCTGGCTTTCAAATTTTTGCTTCGGAATTTCGACAAATTTGACCCAAATTAAACATCCCCTGTGCGACTCAGACAAAACCAATATAAACGAGGTATTTGTCAGCAGTAAATATAGCTCATGCTGACCATCGCCGGCAGGGGCGTAGCCAGGATTTTTCAAAGGGGGGGTCACACTGTGTCAAAGTGAGGGTACTCATCAGATTGTCATGTCGACCTCCACGCCTTGTTTCGGCTTAATTTGTCATGTTTCGGATGATCAGTGGGAATGGTGGGAAGGACAACCCTACTGAATAACTTCTAAATTAGTTCGGTTCTCACTGCTCATCTGTCAGAATGTCTTTTAACTAGACGCATATTTGCGTTCACTCGGGCTTTATGTTGGAGGAAACTCTGGTTGTTGCACGTAGTTTCGCAAGGTTTTTTTTTTTTGCAATGATGGTTTATCTTGCAACTGTTTCTGTATCGGTATGTTGAAAATGCAGGGTTATTACTTATGTATACAAGTTGAAACTGATAGTTGTTATGTAGGCTGAAGACATGTTCCTGGGCTGGTTGGGGGAGATAATGCCCCCCATATATTAAGGGCTATTGTTTCAAACATTTTACTAGCAACCATTTATTTCATTGTTATTTTTTTTGAGTTTCTACTTGAGTAAAAATTTTTTGGCTGGCTTAGAGAGTTGTAGCGGGTTAACAGATGGTTCCAGGTTAAGGTTGCTGGTAATCATCAACAGGTTTAGTATAAAGTGTTAGGGAGATTACACTTTGTAACTTTGAAAACCAAATGCTGTTATTTCTTATCAGGAAAAGAATTGTAAAAGTCATTGGTCAAGGTTATTAGCATTTGAACTATGAATATTTTGGGCTGAGGATGTTTTTCATGATCCCTTGTAATATATTATGGCCTATTTTGTACAATTAGTCTCCAATTTGGTTGTTTGGATTTGGAGTTACAGGGCTAGTATACGTCAGTTTAAGAAGTTTTTATTGGTTAGAGTGATTGTGTGTACTAGTTGGCTGTGAACTTAGAGTCTTTTGTCTTCTTTTGTTCTTTATCAACTACTGCAGAGTGAATAGTGTTTTTTCTTCTATGGGCATAGAAGAAATTGTCATCCATCATGAATAATAAAAACATTTTTATTTGTAAAGAATTAATAGTTCGTTAAATTTCAGATTATCTTTTGTGAATCATTTCATCTTATAAAAATTTACAACTGTAACAGGAACTTAACACAAAAGTTGAGAAATCAAAATACTTAATTTATCACTTACTATACTAATACGTGACAAATTAAGAAATACATGTTGGTAAGAAAGTATCCTTTTGTGAATTTCACTTTACATCATTGATTAATTGCAAATGTTACAACATTTATCTTCGTATAAAAAATTGACAACAGTAACTTGAACATGAAAGATAAACCACTTGACGAATTAAGCGAAAGATTAGTAATCAAAGTGAATACTCATCACTGTCACTAATGCGCTACCAATTAACAAACAGTTGTTACTAAGAAAGTATCTTTCTCATATGTTAATGTTACATTGTTTATAAATAGCAAATGTTCTGCCAATGTATCCTCGTCTAATTCTAAAACATCTGGTTTCATACACGATGAGACTTTAGTTTATGCTTCTCTCGATTAACATAACATAACTCAGTTGATATAGCATGTTTCTCGATGAAAGGTTCACTCATAAATGTTCGCTCATAAAGAGATCTCTCGTAAGGTTTGCGGGCTAACCCGTTCCGAAAGCGTTCCTCATCTTTTAGTGTGGGTCTACCGCGAACGCTGTGAGCACATTTTGTATCCATTTTGTATCCGTACGCAGCATTTGTGCCGATCCGGCTTCCACGGTCTTTAACCGGT
>CM042758.1:10626739-10640579 GCA_022496165.2 Catalaphyllia jardinei | reverse complement strand
GCAAGGTCAATTTATTGAGTTCATATCTCCCGTAAGGAGTGAAATGATGTAAAGTGTATAAGAAATAATTCATATTTGAACTGCAGTTGTAGATGCAAGTGAAGTATGATCCTCGCAGTAAATTTTCCAATTTTAGCAATTGGAAAGAAGAAGCCTGAAAAAAAAAAAAAAGTCAGGGCTTCAACGGGATTCGAACCCATGACCTCCGCGATACCGGTGCGATGCTCTACCAACTGAGCTATGAAGCCACACATTGGGGCAAGGTCAATTTATTGAGTTCATATCTCCCGTAAGGAGTGAAATGATGCAAAGTGTATATGAAATAATTCATATTTGAACTGCGGTTGTAGATGCAAGTGAAGTATGATCCTTACGGGAGATATGAACTCAATAAATTGACCTTGCTCCCAATGTGTGGCTTCATAGCTCAGTTGGTAGAGCATCGCACCGGTATCGCGGAGGTCATGGGTTCGAATCCCGTTGAAGCCCTGATTTTTTTCAGGCTTCTTCTTTCCGATAATAGCAGCTTTCCACAGCATAACGACTGCACTGGCTCTATGCCCACTGTGACTGATATCACCGTCTGCGAGGATACGGTCCGGCGCAAACTAAAAGCTATTAAACCAAATAAACCAGCAGGCCCAGATGATATTCCACCAAAATTATTAAAACTAGCAGAGCCTGCCATCGTCTCACCCTTGACTGGCCTATTCTCGCACTGCGCATACCTCGGTGAAACCTTTACCGATTGGAAGAAAGCTCGTCTGGTTCCTGTGTACAAGAAAAATGATGAAGCTGACATAAACGACTACAGACCGATATCGCTTCTTAGTGCTCCTAGCAAGATTATGGAATCTTGTGTATCCGATACAATCGTCCGACATGTTTTCCAAAATAACCTGGTAACAGATAAACAGTGGGCCTACCGCAAGGGGCACTCTACTGAACTACTGCTGGTACATCTCTCGGAAACCTGGAGAGCAGCAATCGACGCCAACAAAGTAGTTGCTGTGGCCTTTGTTGACTTTAAAAAGGCTTTTGATTGTGTATCTCATGCCATCCTACTGCATAAGTTGAACCTTCAATTTGGAGTTCAAGGCAGCCTACTATCATGGCTGACTGACTATCTAACTGATAGAACTAAATTTTCCGTAGTCAATGGTCACAACTCATCTGTGCTAAATGTTACCTGCGGGATTCCCCAAGGATCAGTACTGGGCCCCACGTTGTTCGCTTTGTATACTAATGACCTTCCAAGGGCTGTCACCTCCGGCTCTATTTTTATGTACGCGGACGACACCACTGTTTATTGTATTGGCGACAGTGTTGATAACACTGTCACTTCGTTAAATAGAGCCTTATCTGAACTGAACAGCTGGTGCCTAGAGAACTCACTAACCCCCCACCCAGCTAAGTGCGAAGCTATGCTTTTAATGAGAAAACCGCACATTGGGCCGCTAATTCCTGTGACAATTGGAGAGGCACGGATCGAATGGGTAAAACACACTCGCCTTCTGGGCGTCACTATTGACGACAAGCTTTCCTGGATACACCATCTTACAGATTTGAAAAAAAACTTTGTTAATAAGCTGAATCTCTTGAAACGCAGTTCGTTTTTGAGCCGAAACGCCATATTGGACTTGTACTTTAAAATAATACTGCCATCTGTTTTATATGGGCAGGTCGTTTGGGGAGGCTGTTCAAATACAGACCTTCTACAATCTTTGGAATCACTTCACCGAAGAGCAGCCAGAATAATATATAACTTACCTCACGATACGTCTACTGACGAAGTATACCGACAATCGAACTGGAACACTTTAACCTTTTATTATAAACTTCGATTAATTAAATTATTTCATAGCGTGTTCATAGGTGAAGCACCTGCGGCTCTTTCATACTTGACAAATAAACCTCGCGCTGCATACTACCTCAGAAGGACTAACAACGTTATCGTCCCTCGTTTTAATTCTATTCTTTGGAACGCTGTCTCTAGTCACTATACGGGCCAGTTTACTGAGTTTTATCGTAAAGTGAAGAAGGACATTTATTTTAAGGAACTTGATTTTAGCGCACAGTCGGCCCAGTCATTGCCGAGGCACTACCTAGATTTTGAATGCTTTTAAATATTTTACATTTTATGCCTGTATTTTACATTTTATGCTTGTATTTTACATTTTATTCTGTAAGTAATGTTACCACTATTTCAATTTAGTTTCATATTGTAATTATTTCCACACGACCCCACAAGCTCCAAGCTTTAAACCGCATCATTTTTAAATAAAGGATATGATGATATGATGATGATACCGGTCTAGATGCCGGTCTAGATGGGAAAATCTAGACCGCGGTCTATATCCATTTCAGCCAATCAAATTCGTGAATTGGGTAGTTCCCAGTCCTTGTGAGACAGAGTCATATAATAATAGTGAATACCAGTCGCCGTACGGGTGCTGTAGGAAATTTAATATAGCCACTACGCTAAGACAATTAAACGATGAAATCTCTTTCAATGCTGATGGATGTTGGTACAGTTGGGTACGCAATTCACGATATGAGATCTTACATACCTCTTAATCGCTTTATTCTTGTTAAATCAGTTCAGAATTTTCTTCCACGGTAATCACTCTGCACTGTATAAAGGTGGGCGCCTTTGCTAATACGAGTGGACTTTGACCTACTTGTTCGTTTCTGTAATTTTCCATGATTTCTATTACCATCCGTTTCGTTTAATGTGCTTCGCCTCACGAGTGCTTTGATCGATCAGTTTGCTACTGATGCTTCCAGTAGTTGTGTCCGAGATTACGTTTGATTCAAAGATACCAGTGCTCTCAGGTTCGCTCAAAGTTTCGCTCGTGCGATTCACTCGGAAAAGGCTCACTATTTGAGCTTGGAGGATCGACAAGTAAACTTCTGGAGAAGTTAAAGACACCTCGCATTCAATGATCATAATCACACCTTCAGTCTTTCAACCAGTTTTAACTCGGTTACATGTGCATGTGCCGCCGGCATTGTTTGGGAAAATCGATTTCAAATCGTTTTTGCCGTCGACATATCGATTTGTTTACATCTGAGTGAGTGACACATTTGCATATTTTGCCCCATACTAATAGTCGTTTCTACGCTTCGCGTATCCACGCCTGAAAAAAAACGAAGTTTGGAAAATAGAGATACATAAGCTCGATCAAATTGATGGAAGAAACCGACGTCTCTGTACAAATATAGAGCTTTCTCAAAGTAACGGCGGTGCGCTATGACAGAAAACCCGTCATAGATGGACGAAGATGTGATTTCCGTGATATCGTGATAAGAAGGAACGAACTGTGCTTGACAGTTCGACTGATTCAACAAGTCGGCGGTACAATATGTCAGACCTTTTCCCTTGAAAGTCAATACTAGTTACATACTCAAAGACTTTAAAACATATCTTTAACGCAAATCTGCGAAGCGACATGCAAATACCAGCGGTAACCATGTAGTCTCAGGGGAGTATTTGATAAATGGATTGGAAGGACATCCTGTCTACGGCTAAACTCTAATGGCAGCTTCTTGCTCAGGTTTTAGAGCAATGTATTTGCCGTTTTTTGAAAGACTCGGCCATATCTATTTTGATGTAACAGAGAATTAACTCTGAAGTGTAAATTTTAGTGCTAATTCAACCCATGAATAACCCACTGGGCGTTAGCCCTAGTAAAGGGAATAAGGGAACCACACGAGGTAAAGAAAAAAATGGGGGGCAAGGTCAATTTATTGAGTTCATATCTCCCGTGAGGAGTGAAATGATGTGAAGCATATATGAAATATTTCATATTTGAACTGCGGTCAGAGATGCAAGTTAAGTATGATCATCGCAGTGAGGCTTCTTCTTTCCAATTTTTCAGGCTTCTTTTTGCTTAAGTTGGAAAATTTACTGCGATGATCATACTTCACTTGCATCTATAACCACAGTTCAAATATGAATTATTTCATATATGCTTCACATCATTTCACTCCTCACGGGAGATATGAACTCAATAAATTTACCTTGCTCCCTATGTGTGGCTTCATAGCTCAGTTGGTAGAGCATCGTACCGGTATCGCGGAGGTCATGGGTTCGAATCCCGTTGAAATTCTGATTTGTTTTTTAAGGCTTCTTCTTTCCAATTGCTTAAATTGGAAAATTCACTGCGATGATCATACTTCACTTGCATATATCTGCATATTGACGAGTGCCGAGCTTTTATTTTTTTTTGCCCAGAAAACTCCACCACTGCTTCTGGCTAAGTAAACACGATCTTATTTATCACCGTAAGGGCATTCCAGCGCATTCCATGGCTGACTCCAGACGTAATACCTTCTTTAGGGCATTGAATATTCCCTTCGAAAGTGAACATGCAAGCCAAACGAAGATACAGCTTAACTCTGAATTATTTCAGCCTGCGTAGCCAGCAACTGCCCCTAAGTTACATTCTACATTCTTGCAAATGTCCTGCCGTGCATCTCCGAGGGATTTTGGCCCAGTTTTGACCAAATAAACATGTCTTCCCGACTAACCGCAAGTTTTTATTTTGTTGAATATTTAATCGCTAACTAGACAAAACTCTCCTGGGGAGGGAGGGGGGGGTATGACGTAAAGATCTGAGAAATGGCCTGTAATTGGTTGATGATGGCCTCATCCGTGGAGGTTTGGGATTAGTAACCAACAAAACTAAAAGGTAGAACATGACCCGCGCTACGGCTGCGCGGTTAACAAGTTGACGACAGACAGTACGACATCAATTCACATCAGACGGACAAATGCCAGACGATTTGTCCATCCCGACGATTTGTTCGTCCTCTAGTGTGAACACGGCCAACTATGCAAATTAGAATGTTCCCCTGAGAAGATTCCACAATAGAATAAAACGTTAATTACATATAAAAACGTGGCCGATATCTTTCGATAAAATCGGGCAGTTGAGGTGCTTTGGTCTCCAACCTACATTGCTGCATCAGTTTCGTTAGTTACGTTGTCCAGCTATGACCAACAGGATCAATGTGACACTGCAGTTGTTAATGGTTTTACCCTTGGCACTAACTATCAATATGCATAGGTGCAAGCGATGAGGTGAACAAATCAGCGACAAAAGTTAACTAATACAGGATTACTTTAACAATAGCTCAATAAAATGTTCGCTCGGCATTGAAACCCAATCTGGAAGTAATGTTTTCTAGATGTTTCTTCGATTCAAAACACGTTCCACTCATCTGGTCTAGCGGAAGGCCCATTTGGAAATAATGAGTTGCTTAAAGATTCGAACCCAGTTAACCTTTTTTCATCTATCATGGTTTCATACGTTCATGTCATTTTAAAGTCAATATTGACCTCTTTTTTATATATGGGTTAATGACCAAGTGTGAGGTCAAGACGACTAGATATTGGCCAAGTTCTCTTTTTGCGTGTTTATGGACCGAGACGAAAATTAAGTCTGTAATGGTCCCCATTTTTTCCTTTGGAACTTCGGCTTCTTGCTGAGTGAAAACTTGGGGCGTGTGACAGAAGGCTCGCTGTTCAATGGCTACTTAGTAGACAACATTACCAGTATCCAACTGCGTCGGTAATCAGTGCCAAGGATAAAGTTAAAAAAGCCGCGTTCATTAATTGTGTTATTTTGTTTTCTTTTCCTTTTATATTCCGTTTGCGTCTCGGTGTTCGTTCGCGTACCCTTGTACATTCGTATTAAATAATGCCGTTGTGTTGGCACTATATATTGCGCATTTTCGAGTTCATTTGCACTTGAGCGTTTACAAGTTTGCCTTTGAGTTTAAGTTTTTCTCGTTGGCGTCCACTTGGCCTAAGGAACAAAAGCGCGGTATTTTAGTTGTATTGAATGCAATCGCTCAGCTTTACAGTTTCTTTTGACCTCCTTTGTTATTTCCAACAAAAAAAAACAGGGTTATCACACCATGCAATTGACAATTACATCCTAATGACAGCTTCATGCTGAGAGGATATTCTTCTTGAGGCTCATACAATCGCTCAGCAAGCCCATATGAGTCGGCACTTGATCATTTATTAAGAGATCAATCGAGAGCTCAAAGTGTGCATTAAGCTGGTATGGTACCCTTTAATGAACTAAAAAGTTTGTTTAAATTTGGTAAAAAAATCAATTGTGTGCTATTGCACTCACGAACAGAAAATGAAATGCGAAGGTTTTACTCAAAACGGTTGCTATGGCAACCAGCCACAGCTTTTTGCGGTAGTTTTTTACAGCATTAACGCCAACACTTTTTGCTTTTTTAAAAAACAAGATTTGACTGTCAACTGACCATATCATACAAGTTTCTGTTTTGTTCTGTGCATTGAACCTAAGTTTTGGCAGTTAATTCTTCTTTTTAGTGATTTTTGCAGGCTTTTTTATGGAAATACACGGACGGAAATAGACGGAATCCACTAGAAGTTCGAGTTACAAGTGGACAAAAATCTAGTACCAAGATAATTTACATCGCATTGCAAACTTCTGTGTGACTGTTTTCAATATCCTCTCGAAAGAAATCATTTCTAGCAACACCAAACGTCGAAAACGAATGTTGAACTTCGTATGAAACACCTGAAAGTACTGGTGAAATGAATTTGACGATGAAATCTTTCCTGTGTTTGCATGCGTTATCTGAACTTTGAAATTTATTTTCTCTCGTTTCCATGGGAAATTGTTTTCGGTGTTACTGCAGGCAATTACTTATGTATTTAGCTTAAAGAAAATGTAAAAATGACTGTAAAATACTTAAAATTATTCTGGTACTGATTTTGTCCACTAAAACCAGAAATTGCTCGATTTTCTATCGGATTTCGTCTTAACAAATCATCTCCTGTCACGTAACGGAGGTTAAAATGTTGCGATTTTTTAGTTATTGCATTACGACCGTACTTGAACCAAAGTAGAAATGTTGGCGTGAAGTCAGTCGGTACACAAAAGTAGACAAATGCACTTAAGGAGGAATGGTACCCTAAAATATGGTGATTTTCATGAAAAATTGAATTTCTTGAAAATAGAAGATTTAGGACCCTTGAATACTTGTCAAAAACATTTTGAAATGATCTTGCCAAATTTTTCTCTAGAGTGTAACATTCTCTTGAGTGTAACATTCAAGGAAAGTACAGAGTGGTATAAGTGTTTTTACGTAGCAACGGCCATAGAAACGGCTGTTTACCATAAGAACGTTACCAAATATATTCAAACGAAAATTTGTAAAATGGCTTTGAAGACATGCGCAACTCGATTGGTATAATTAGCTGTGAAAGGTTTTGCCTCAAAATGCCATCACAGGCTCATTCATTTCCCTAATGGAAAGGAAAATCTCCTAAAACTGCGGTAAGTTTCTACAAAATAGAACAACCATTGCACACCCTCCCTCGAGATCCAATCTGAACCCGCTCCCGCTATTGGTGGCTTGCTCAATGCTTGTAAGAAACTTTAAATGCGTTTTTCTCAAATGACTATTTTTGTACCGACTGACTTCACGCCAACATTTCTACTTTGCAAGGTATTTAAGCAGAATTTCTGAAACTTGGGCTAATCAAAGACCAATAGGGTTGTAATGATTTAAACCAAAATAATCGTAATATTTTAACGTCTGTCACGTGAAAGGAGATGATTTGTCCAATTGGTATGGCGTAAAATGAAGTTATTTCCAAAGTAAGCCTGCAAAAAAGCACTGGAAACAAAAGTTAACTGCCAAGACTTAGGTTCATATCACAGAACAAAGCAGAAACTTACCCGATATGCTTGTTTGAGAGTCAAATCTTGTTTTGTAAAAGAGCAGGAAGTGTTGGCGTCAATGCTATAAAACACTACCTCAAAAGGCTGTGGCTGGTTTCCATAGCAACCATTTTGAGTAAAACCTTCAAAATTCATTTTCTGTTTATGAGTGCAATAGCACACAATTGATCTTTCCTCACCAAATTTAAACAAACTGTTTGGTTCGTATATAGGGTACCATACCACCTTAAAGTTTGTTACAAGACGTATTAAGCATTTAACAAGCCACAAATAGCGGGGGTGGGGCACAGACTGGATCTCGGGTGAGGGGGTGCAATGGTTGTTCTAATTTGTAAAAAGTTACCGCAGTTTTATTGGGAAACATTCCTTTTCATAAGGGAAATAAATGAGCCTGTGATGGCAATTCGAGGCAAAACCTTTCATAACTAGTTATATCAATCAAGTTCTGCATGTCTTCAAAACGTTTGTACAAAGTATCGTTCATATATGTTAAAACTATTAAAATCCATAGTTTTGGACACGTTCTTATGGTAAACAGCCGTTGCTATGTCCGTTGCTACGTAGAAAAACTTATACCACCGCACACTTTCCTTAAATTTCACACTCATCTAGAGGAAAATTAGCAAGATCATTTCAAAATGTTATTGATCAGTGTTCAAGGGTCTTAAATCATGTATTTTCAAGAAATTGAACTGTTCATGAAAATCACCATATTTTAGGTTAGCATACCACCTTAAGAGTTTGATAAAAGCACGCATTTCGTAGGGGCATGTGACGACACTAAATAAATAATTTTTAAAATCCAAAACTAGGGAGCCACCAAAGTTATTATTATCTCCATCAGGCATGAGAGGGGGTGAATTTATTCCAGTGAACAACTTTTTAGCTCAATAACTTGCGTCGTCTAAAATCAGGACATATTAAATTTTAAATTGCGATGCGCAACATCAAGTGATGAACGTGTTTGTCGAAAAATATACACTTAGTTCGGGATTTCTAGCCTTTAACGTTAGAGGGTAAACTTGTATGGAAAGTGCTTATTTAAATGTTTTCTTTGATTAGTTCAGATAATCAGTGGCCTAGATAGCTAAAGTAAGTTCCAGATGTGTACACTATTTTCCGGAGGCCTTATGTTGATGTCCCTTGTAGGTACACCAATATGGCAACTCTCTACTGGGCTCTGTAATTTGTGCAGAATATTTCAAAAAATAGTTAAAGTTTGGGAAAACCTACAAACCCAAAACTAGGAGAAGTGTCACATTTATTTATCTCCCATAACATTAAAATTTCTTGACTTTATGCACTAAATGAAATTCTAATATGGGCGACAGCCCAACGCAAGAATTGAGGCTTTGGCGTTGTCAGTAGTAAACACGTTCCCCATTTACCAGATCGATTTTGTTATTCAATCCTAGGAACATCATCTTGTCTCTGACCTGTTTGTTAGGCATGAGATTGGCCTCTCCCTAGAGGGAGGTACGAAAAAAAATGAATTGGTCGCAAAGCTAGTGGATATGGGACAGTTTCTTTTCGTTTATATATATCTCAGGTAATTCTATCAAAAAAGAAAACAAACAAACAAAACAAAACAAAAAAACAAGGAATTCAGTTGGTAGGCTGCCGTTAACAATGTCTTCGAGCTTTAAGTAAACAACTTGTATGCGCTAGAGTCCACAATAAGCTTACTGGACACTCCAAAGCCGGTAAGATTGCACCTTATCGAAAGAAAGAGGCACATGTACGAACATATACGTGACGTAATTAGCGCCAGAAGAAATGCTTTTGGGGGAAAGGAAATTGAGGTCCAAATTGGGGTCCATAGGAAGATACACATACACGAAAACTCTGATTTTTCCCCATTACCCAATTTGGACTGCCTTCTCTCAAAAGCAGTTATCTATCCATGGCCACTGGGAGCAATGTGATATCACAGCTGTTAGTGATTTTAACCTTGGCACCAATTGCCAACATTAGTTACACGCGATGATGTTAACAAATCAGCGCCAAAAGTAAACTAATACAGAATTACATTGATAAAAGCTCAGTAAAATTTTTGCTCAGCGCCACGCCATAATCTTGAAGAAAATCATGGTTTCACTCCATGCGTTCTGAAGGTTTCTTGACAAAACGTGCCGGCCTGAGTTTCACTTGTCTAGTGGTCGGCGCATTCGGAAATGATGGATTGTTTAAAGACGCAAACTCAGTTAACTTAGATTTCAAAGACAAATGCAGGTTATCAAGTGTTAAAATGTCAATGCATCTGATGTTAACCACGCGCGCGCATGCCTAATCTAATTGATTAACTTTCGAACTCCCCATGATTTTAGTTCCAGAAAATTAACCCATTCAAACCGTTCCGCGGAGAAAGCGCCAGCGACAGAGTTTATTTCCCCAAACTAAAGGAAGCTTCCAAAACGAACAGTTCCTCTGCATTTGAAATACGGTTTCTATGACTACTACAATGAAAAGTAACTTACAATTCGAGGGCGATTTGCGTTGAAACAAGGGCTGCTGCATTTGCGGCACATGGATGGTCTGTCGACAGCTCTCTTAGTCTTAGCGACAGCTTCCTTCCTTCGTGATCCACTTGGAGGCGAATTCGTAGCTGTTGGTTTAACAATAACGCGATTGGCAAACTGATCTAAATGATTTACAACCAACAAATCCGTCTCAACTGTTGTTAGTCGCGAGTCAAACCGATGTAAAGAATAGCACGTGAAACCAAGTGAACCCAACGTCAGAATTAAATTAAATGAGAGGCCGAAGAGGAGAGCGCTGGAACTCTTATTGCCTTTGCACTCCATGTTTGTCGACCTGCTTCTAGATTGCGCGTCTGATGAATGCACGCTCTGACCTTTCTTTATCTATCATACTACCTGTGGCTGGTTTTGTTTCAGACGGACATGTGATTTTAAAGTTAGTGTTGACCTCTCTTATTGTACTCATATTACCATTGATTTATTTTAGCATTCTGCACGACTCGTTTGAGTATCGGCTAAAGCTTCCGTCGGTGTTTTCTTTTTATGTTATATTAACGAAGAAAGGGTTCAGATTTTGATGCGCTGAGCGAAAACAACTGGAGTTTGTTTGAAGTCCAATTTAGCCCTACGCAGTCAGTATTCTGTACTGAAAACGATTTGAAATCGCCCCAGCTTTGTCTTTTGTTGTGCCCTGAAGCGTGTTCAGTTTTTTTATGCGGAATATCAATCATTATAAGGTCAATCCGTGTTATTTAAGATAATCATGGAAACCATTTTATATCTTATTCTGACGGCTTGAATTCATTT
The DNA here is from genome assembly GCA_022496165.2 of Catalaphyllia jardinei. NCBI lineage: Eukaryota > Metazoa > Cnidaria > Anthozoa > Scleractinia > Caryophylliidae > Catalaphyllia > Catalaphyllia jardinei. The sequence continues at coordinate 10,629,553 of CM042758.1, read as the reverse complement.
CATCTGTGGGCCATATTCCTCAATGCAATTGGGTGTTACAGATTACAGATTATTTTTGTGAGCCACCAAATTTCGAGCTCAAGTTCTTACCAGGCCTAAGCTACACTAAACGCACTCAGTACCTGGAGAGGTAGCAAAAATAAAAACCAACAACAAACTGGTCTGAATCAAGTTTTGGAGGTTAGAGCTGCAGAGCAGGAATTTGAGAGAGAATTGTTTCAACTCTTTAACGACATTAAAATTCAGCAAAATTTCGGCTTCTTATTTTAGTAAGGAAAATTTCTATTTTGACACAAAAAAAGGATATCCCGCGCTTTCCACGCAGATCCCGGGACCCGTTAACCGAGGTAGCACACCCCGAGCCCTAAACCCGGAACCTCGATACTACGGCTCTGCGTTTTCCATCTGGCCACTACGGAGATGATAGCCCTATGTACATGTTTTGGTTCGTTGTGCTTTGCCCTGCATCCTAAACAATTTTCTGCTGATTATCTATTCATCAAGGTGCATTCGTTTTCGAAGCTTTTACATTAATTAGGATACCATTAACTTTTAATTGCCTAATTCTTACCAGCAGAAAAAAACCGTAACTGCTTAAAAGGAGCTCCAGTACTATTCATGTTTCCCTTACTTTGGCAGATCCTCCATAATCCCGTTAATTTCAAAGATAAAAAAAAATCAAACAAACGACAATAGAACAAAACTCAACAAACACGTATTGAAGAGACAATTTTAATGACATCGCTTACATACGAGCAAAAATACTTTTTAGACTGGATCGCCCTGCTTTTACGTTAAAAGGGGTTTTCATCGGGTTTATCGAGTTAAACATTACTTGTAAAACGGGCAAATAATTCAGTCATTCGGAGTAGATATGGGACAATTTTCACCACTAGCGGTACAAAAGGTTAACTGCGAAAAAAAACAATTAATAAATAATAATAATAATAATTAATAACAATAATAATAATAACTTTATTAAAACTTCACAATAAATACAAGATTATAAAAAGGCTAAAAGATGAATAAAATGCCTACATCCTATTTTAATTTGCAATAATAATTCCTATTATAATGTTTTTGGCTTTTTTTGTCTGAAAACATTAAAAATCTCGATAAATTCAAAATCTAGATTATCTGATAAATCTGAAAGGCGAATGGCAAAACATAAAACTCTTTATATTATTCGGCAAGGCAACACTAAACAATGACAATGGCTCCTTCGGCAGCTGCGATTTCAATATCGCAGTTGTTGTAGTCAAACGCAGTACGGCGCGTCACCCGCGATCCTCGAAGGTAAACCCAGGCCGACCTAGGGAGGGCAAAGGATGTCCTTGCATGATCCAGGAAATTGTGTGCGAGTATTGTCCTCCTTTCTTGGCGGCTATCAGCTCAGCCAGTCGACTATGGTATCTTATGCATTCTTTCCCCATCCCTCCAGTAGTTGTAAATACAAGCGGCGTGAACGAACCATGCTCAACATCCAGCCCTCTCCTCGAGTACAACCACTTCTTGTCGTTTTCATGGATGCAATAGATCTGCTGTGGCTCCTGGTCACTGTAAGACTCGGCATTAGGGTGGCAAAGCCTCACATCAAAGAATGCCGAGCTCTGGGGATCCCAGAAGCCACGCGCCCGAATGTCCAGTCGTGCGTCTTGTTCTCTATTGGAACCTCTACTGAGCTGTTCTTCAGTGATGTCTTAAAGAACTGGCTCGACCTCGAAATCGCTACACACGTTACTCAAAAGATCGGCCTCAAGGTCTCTCAACTCGCTATGTCGTTGGATTACAAAGCCCCCTCGTTTGCAAATCATTGCGTGGTCCACTGTGAAGTTTTCCCCACACGCACATACTGATGAAATGTCATCGAACGGCCAATCATAACGTAACTTAACAGCATCGCGAAACTCTCTCAGTGAGGTTAAAACCCTGTTCCTGTAGGGGAAAAACTGTAAGCCACACAGAGGAGCCCTTTTCTTGCGCTAGTTCTAGAGCTCGCTTGGTCTTCAGTGAAGCAATTTGTTTTAGGTTCTCTGCGTTCTCTGAAAGTTCTTCAGCTTTCCACATTTGACAGCCTGACGCCCGGACTTGATGAGGGACTCGTCGAGTAGTTGATGCCACAATATGGTACAATATGCGTTTGAGCCACAATATGCCACAATAATAACTTTACAGGCAAGCGTGATCTTACCTGACCGGCTTCAATAAAAAGGAAATAGCACGTGCAACTAATTATTTTGCAGAATAATATATCATATAATATAAGTTACATTACGTTAGGACCTAAGGGAGCTAGAAAAGCCGCAGCCCCTGTCTGACCGACTTCACCAACAGCCAAAGGCCCGAACAGGGTAAGCAACTATATTTAAAACTCAGGGAATATAAGAGTTAAGGAATGAAAGTGAAGTCGCAGCTCCTGTCTGAACAACTTCAGGAAGCTTCGAGTTCTAAATATTGCAGAGGATAAAAGTAATATTATAGCATCCCTTATAAACTCGAAATACATTTATAAGTGGTGGGGTACTGCAAATTTAAACAAGTAGCAGCCCCTGACTGTCCTAATTTAGTGGACATACGTTGAAAGACAGCAACATAGCAGCCCTTGCTGACCTACGAAGCTGTCAGTACGTACTAAATACAGAAAAAGAATGACTATCAAAATTACATCAATTGGCATTGATACTTTCAGAACGAAGGTAAACCTTAAAGGCGTCAGATTTCCATCGACCAAGAGCTCTAATTTGCGCGTCAGACAAACCCTTGTCGGCAGCGTGACACGCTCCCCCGATGCGAAATAGTCCAGTTTCGAATTCG
>CM042758.1:10580714-10608214 GCA_022496165.2 Catalaphyllia jardinei | reverse complement strand
GCGTTGATTAATCGTCCATGCGGAAAGTGTAAAAAGGGAAAAAGTCGACGATCACTGCTAGTTCGCTAGCGAAAATTAGCTGAACATGACAATTTCACACGTGCTGTTTCCCGCCGTTACCTTGACCGTGGTCAGAGATTTGCCAGCGCTAATAGATATAACCAATCAGATTGCAGGATTCGTAGTAGAAAACGTCAAGATACTGTATGTGGTAAGAACATCATTGATATACTCGGTTATCGCTTAATGTACCAAGGTTTTCCATTGGCTCTTATCACATTTTGACGTATTTTATGATCAGTTATTGAACAGACGCACGGCAACATGGAATCTATTTTTCTAAACAGAATGTAGGGTCACGGTCACAGTTTACAGACTTTACAGCCAGAAATTATCAATTATAGAACAGGAAAAAAGTTTGAGTCACGAGTCGTGACTGAGCCGTTTCATGCTACTACAGCCTTAAGATAGGTTTTAGCGGAGCAGAGGGCTGACTGACACATACAAGCGCGAAATGCGTTAGTCTCTTAGTTGTTGTTTTCACTTGCTTTTAGTTGTGCCTAGTTGTGCCTAGTTGTATATCAGTAATTTGTGTTAACATGACCCGCTTAGACTAGCGTTGCTTCCCGCAGGTATGGCAAAATTGTAATTTTAAGAGAGGTCGCATCGGGTCTAGCCAGTATAAGCAGTCACTAACTCGTTAAGTGCTCTACCTCACTAAGCACTTAATTTATGTTTTTTGCTACCAAAATATAAAACCATAGTACTCAAACACACATTCCCAACCCAAAAAGTTGTCAATAATTCTGTTGTAAATTTGTTATAGTTGTAACTTAGCACTACATAAAATTACGTGACATTGCATACTTGACCTTACTTTCTCAAATTCCGTTCTCTACCACTTCGTCGCAAGCACACTTTAGTAAAGCAAACCGAGCGTAACTAAATATGCGGCGCAAAGGATTTACATCACTATTCCGTCATATGGAGATGGTGATGACAACTTGTAACAAGAACTGTCTACTGATTCGACTGCGCTAAATGTTAGCCATTCTTATGACGCATAAAGCTTTAGAACACACGGATCAGACGCGATCGCTGCTTCGCCCGAAAAGTCTAAGATAATCTCCACGATGTCTTCACCAGCTCCTCTGACAGAGGCTCAGACGAGCAAGCACAGTGAGCCTGCATACAGAAGACGATTAGTGATTGGAGTGATTGTTTTCTTGGTCGGGGCTAATGTAGTCCTCATCGCTGGTATCATCTTCATGCAAGAAGAAATCAGGAATTTGAGAGGCACAGTTGAAGAACTGAAGCCATTACAAGGTAATATATCTAAGATTGGTTGGTCTAAAGAAAAACTCATCACAGCAGACATAACACGACAAAGCTAAGCAGCAAAATGATTTCGCAGATGGTGACTCCTCAGCTGTAATGACTGTTTAATATCTAATTTATATCTCGGTCGCACGATCGTTTATCTATTCCATCCAGAATTCTCCTGAATTTAAGGGATGCAAATTAACAGCGAAAATATCAAGATTATGTTCGGATTTGATGATAACTGTTTATTGTGTTCCTTGGTGGGCTGAAATAGGTGACATGATAATCCGATATTTGGCACTCCAACGTAGTAATTACACAGGCTCCGCGTTTGCAATTTTCTGAACTTCTTGCTGCAGCGACCAAATGTGAACCGCCAAATGGCGATAACGAGCTTTGTCGATGACGAGGCAGAAGTTGTTTTAAAGCTCTTGTATTCTAGGCCCTTATATAGACCTATATACCTTAATCTAGAAAAAAGCCTGGAGAAGATTTTTTAAGGTGAAGCATTGACGGTTTTCTTTGAGAAGTCAGACGTCATAAGGATCGAAAGACACTGATTGCACAACTGTTCGGCTGCGTGGGATAGCACCAAACGCGATCGATACCTTTTCCGCCAGGAAAAAAAATTTGCGCGGCTCGATTTCTCAAAAAGGAGGAGGATTGTGAGTGTAGTAAATAAGTTGCCCTGTGACCTTTTGCTTTTCAAACAAAACTCCTCGCAGCTTCGCAATGCCCTTCCTGCTTCCGACCAGAATGTGATACATCCTGTGAAAGGCTGAAACACCCGAAAATCAATCTTCAAACAGGAGATCGAATCACTGTTATTAAAACTGCAGGAAAGTGTTTCGTAGCTGTACGCCACGGGATCCCAGGAGATGTGTTATACAACAAGTTAAGATGATCCAAGAAAGATTACGCTGTACCACATCAATAAAAAAGAGGAGAAATATATAACATTTTTACTTGATTCGTTTACTGAGAACTTAGGTCACGTCTTGATTCCCGCTACAGCATTTTTCCGATATGTTGACGCTGTTTTAACGTTTAGGTAACACTTTCTTGCTGAATAGTTTTTACAACGAATTCGCAAGTTACCGAGGGTATTTTTTGCACAGAAGTTAGAAACGGTAACAACCAACTTGTACCCGGCTGTGTTTGCAGAAGCGTGCCGAAGTGAAAAAAGTGAAAAAAAAAGAATGATAAAAAGGTGCTTACGCTTTCTGTAGTTCTGCTAAGAAAAGAAATTTTACAAACGGGAACGATGTGTGCCATCAGGGTGCCTATAATTGTCGCCTCTTTTCTGGCCGTATATTTGCTTCCCTCCTCTTCCATAATCAACGGTTGTTTATATCTCTTCAGATGACGTCACGGGCGTTGAAAATCAAGCACGTATGTCTACGCCTGCTCAGCGGGTAAACATGGCCAAAGGAAGACACGTACGACTTTCGAGATCTGCAAAAGGTACGTGAGAGGCCACCAGACACTAAAGGACGTCACGCAATACTTGTAATTAGAGAGTATCTCAGATGCGGAGGGGAGCTGAGGTTGGTAATGTGGATTCGAAAAGTGACAGGGTGGTTTGAACAAATTGGCGATTCAACACAACCTCGTTTCCAGGGTTTCTCATCTTACCTGGGGACGAGTTTGGATTCAACAAGGAACAAATCCCGCATGATAAACCATAAGCATTTGTACCACATTTTAAGATGTGAAAAATAGAGGAGGTTAACGAAATTTCTAGCTTACCTCATTAGGAAGCTCGTGTAATTATAGGCTGCTTGTGTGTTTACTCAAGTTTATGCCGTCACGCATGTCATTCTATATTCATTATTGAAAGTATTAACTTCACTCGACAGGTCAGTGTGAGCCAATCAGAATCCCACTGTGTAAAAACATTCCGTATAATTCAGTACAGTTTCCAAACCTGCTAAATCACCAGACCCAAGACGAAGCTATGGCGGTCGCTCGCAAGCTTGCTCCACTTGTTAAGGCTGGATGCTCTTCCTCTATGGAACCTTTTCTGTGCTCCGTTTTGGCTCCTCCCTGTAACGGGACCCAGAAGCCCATTCTTCCGTGTAAGGGGCTTTGTAAAAGTGCAACAAAGAGCTGTAAGGATCTACTAAAGAATTCCGCCATCATGTTAGATCAGGCCTTTAGATGTAAGCATTTGCCAAAAGAGGGAGTCTCCATTTGTTTCAATGGATCATGGCCGGAAGCAAAGGACACAAATCTCCCAGGTGAGACCAGAATGAATGAGCATGCGCAATAAGAGAATTTTATAGCCCTCTTTGCTACTAGCATAGTCCGTTGATAATTCACTTTGGGGTAGCATGAAGGGATAGTGCGACTCTGGGAACGGGTGAGGAAAACGTCACAAGTCCCTTCAGCAGTAAAATTTAAAATTGGGGTCAAACACAAATCCTAGGGTGACTTTTAAAATTACGAGAATCCTAGGATTCTGCTTGCTGTACCTTCTAAAGGGGAAAGAAATAAGTTGAATGTTTCAGAATTGATACCTCTAATAGAAAAAGTAGATTTTAGGCAGAAGTACTGAACCAAATTTTGGTGCCTTTTTTCTGAGGGGTTCTTTCTAAAATTTCTCACAAGAAGCACCGACAGCTTTATAGGCGAGAGCCCCATTGCGTATATGGGACATACAATAAACTGTTATGGCCATTTGATAGTGACACAAAAAAGGGTTTTCTTAACGTCTATTGCACGGACACATCAACAGTTTCTTTTTGTCTTTTCAAAGTTCTAAATCTAATGAAAAAATTTACGGAAATCATGAAAAAACGAGGACAACAGCAAAAACGCGTCTCTAAAAAGGTTTGATTAGCAGAATATGGCTATGCATGTGCATTGAAAATGTTTGTTCAAATTTTACCAGTTTCTGTTTTCCCCAGAAAAGATGAATGACTACGGTTAACGTATGCATATTATAACTGAAAATCTCTGTTTGGAAGTAAACGAGCGCTGTGGATACTTTATACCATCCGACACAATAAATTGATGCATGCTATTAAATTAATTTGTCACCCTTTCGCAGCGATTACTTTCCGCTTAGTAACGGTGTTAAACCTTGGAATTGACGATTTGCCACCAACTTTGAGTGATTAAAATCGCGTGACGTCCATTCGGCGTCCGTGGCGGCCATGTATCATGACACAAAGAGAAGAGGCCTGTTAGAGAACTTTCGTTAATGCTTTGCAAGATGGAGGGAATGACGTCACTCCAGAGCCAAACCTAGCAGTATCTTGTCGCCAAACTTCAAAGTATAGTCAGCGTTGTGCTGGAAAGTTGTCTGCAATTTTAAAGAAAACCAAATTAATTTTACTTTAAAGATAAATTCCCGCTTAGCATGAGTATGATGCAATTCAAATTACTACCAAAATTAAGTACTTCAAATATGAACTTAGACCTTCAATCCTGGGGTTTGCGTTAACGTTGATGCCCAAGACATTGTGCCAAACATTTTAAATTATTTGCTAGTTACACACAAGAACCTCTCAAAAAGTGTGTTCTGTTACTCTGCTGAGTTTAGAGCAATGACCGAAAGAGATTAGCGAATTTACCTTCTTTGTTGAACGTCTCTTACGCACACAGCAACAGGATGTCGACCAATAGTTCACCAGTGCAATGGATATTCTCCACCACCCTGGTTGAGTCAGTTCCCAAACTACTTCGGTCACACGAATGACAAAGTAGCCTCGGTTAGCTTCCAGAAGTTTGAAACCATCTTTAAGATGGCTCCTAAAGAATGCTCGTCTGTTTTGGCAAGCTTCCTCTGTGGACTTTACGCACCCTCCTGTGGAGGTACCGAGCGTCTCCTGAAACCCTGCAGAGAGCTCTGTCTTGAGGCAAAATCACAATGCAAGCGCGTAATTAGAGATGTTAGTAAAACAAAGGGGTTTCAATGGCCATCGGATCTGAAATGCAGGAACTTTCCGAGAGAAGATGAAGAATCTTGCTACAACGGACAGTCAGCTGACGGAGACTCTACGACGCCACAGACAGGTAATAAATGGTCTTACTTACCTTGGTGGATGAATAATCTTGCGTATCAGTTGTATTTCCCTTCTAGCACTAATGGCCACCTGACGCATATAACTCGTTTGTTTACCAAAAGGACTTTTGTGAGAGATATATTTCTGTGTCTGTTAAGTACGTCCATAGTTTGTCTGACAAATAATACGTCTTATTTTTTGTATTTTCCTGGACGCATTAGATGTCCAATATGACATACTGGTCTACAGTGAACAAAATATAGACTTTATTTGGCAACAAAATATGCCCGGATATTTGTCTGCCGTTTTCTGTTCCGAGAAGCGATCCGTCTTCAGAGAGTGAAAGTCGAGGAAAATTGTAAGCTTTGAGGAACAGATAACATCAGACAAATATCCGAGCATATTTTAAATGTCAAACGGAGGCTACTGTGTTTGATATTCCTCAACATTTTTCGCAACAGGTGGAGGTTTAAAAAATGAGGAATTTCTCTCGGATATTCCCCAGTTTTAGCCGAGGAATTTTCAGTCACGTGACGCGTTCTTTGATTTAAGTCTAGATGTCTAGATTGTTGCAGTAAAATTTTAGTAAATTACAGGAATATAATGACGAGAATGACAAAATTATCGTCTTCAGGATCATTCTATTGGCCTATTGGAGTACAATCAAGTTGTCATACCCGCGCATATAGATTATGTCATGGTGGCTCCCCCTGCAGAAGATTCGAACCTACCAATGAGCGACAAAAGTGTTGAGACACTTGGCAGTAAAATTTGATTTTCTGCGTCTTGGAAACATTTCTCCCCCTTTCTCCCCAATCAATGTTGATTTTTCTATTTCTTTGACTGCACAGACCACAGCGCCTACACAACATTGAATTGGGGGCCCGGGGGTATCAGAGATTTAACTCTAGATGCAAATAAAATAGAGCAAATGCTTAAGTATCGAAAATCGTCTTTTCTAAAAGTGTTTCAGTTACTTTTGTCGCTCATTGTACAGCCTTTACAACTCTGATGCCAACTCTCCACCCCTGGGGTCACTGATTAGTCATTTAAGAGCTCTTAGTGCTGGATGATGGGATGATGCCGGGCAAATTAAGACCAAACATGCACATGGGCGCAGTTGCACCACTTGAAAAATGTGTATGTTTTTTTGTTTTTTCAGGCAAATGTGAGGTTATTTCAATTCCCATATGCAAGAATGTTCCTTACAACATGACTGTGTTTCCAAACTATTTCCGGCAGAAGACTCAGAAAGAGGCTGCGCTCGAAGTTCATCAGTTCTTCCCTCTGGTCCAAGTCAACTGCTCAGCGGACTTAGCCTTCTTTCTGTGTTCGCTTTACGCTCCTCTCTGCTCGTCCCTAGACGTTCCACCACTGCCATGCAGAGAGCTTTGTCTTCGAGTTCAACGTGGCTGCCTTCCTTTATTAAAGCAATATGGTTTTCAGTGGCCAGACAACATGGCGTGCGATAGATTTCCCTTGGGAGGGGGTCAGGATGTATGTGTCGACAGACCTAATGCTGTTGACGTCACCACTCCACCTCCACTTCCTATCAAGGGTAAGATAAAGTTTAACCAAATTGAAAAGGAGGCTGGAAAGGGTTTTTGCTGCACGCGCGATAACAAAATAGCTTTCGATTTTGGGGTGCGACTGAATGCGTTATATAGTTGCCATGGTAACAGGTTTTCTGATGTAATGGTTCTATGACGTTTCATTTATTTCTGTGGTAAATTTCACACTGATACGACAAACCGAACTGCATTTGGAAAAGAACTTGTAAAACTAGTCTAGGGAAAATAAAAACTATTTTGAGCCTCCTTAAAATGCAAGTAAAACAAATATAACTTACAGTTCGTCACGCGTTTTTTTGCAGCCAATTTCTTTAAGGCGAAGGCTAAGAAGATGTTTAGGATAGTAAATTATGCAGGAGGACGTCATAGTTTTTGTGAGCGCTTTTTCAAACGGAAACTGCCTTTAAGGGCGAGCAGCGATGAGTAGGAGTGGTTTGGGGCTCTGTCGATTCCTTAACTAAGTTTACCTAACTACATAAGGGTCTTGGTGAGGCAAGGCTTGGGGGGAAATGTTAGGAAGGAAGGCAGTGAGGATGAAACTGAAAAGTGAGGTATTGAGATCATTTTGTGGATGGTGTCTTCAAATTTCCCCTGAAGTTGAAACAAGATGTTTGAATTCATTTTCTTTGCAGCGGGAAAATGTGAACCTCTAGCTTTATCTACATGCAGCGGTTTGCATTACAGCACGACCTGGGTTCCTAACTACTTTCAGCACCAAATGCAAGATGAAGCTATCCTTGGAATACGCAAGTACAATCCAATCATTCAAACCAATTGCTCAGCAGAGTTTACGCTCTTCCTTTGTTCTCTTTACGCACCAAATTGCATTCCTTATGCGCACAACGTACCCTGCAAAGAGCTCTGTAGTCGCGTTAAAAAACAGTGTGTTCCTCGAATGCGAGAGCTTGGAATCAAATGGCCGGTTTCGTGTTCTAAGTTCCCGCGTGAAGCTGACAAGCCTGGCTGTATTGGTGGACACCCGACATATTCGGTTACAAAGACGAATCCTTCGAAAGGCGGTAAGAAGCATGTTCTGCTTATGCCATCACCCTGGAATCACAACAAACGTAATTAGCTAACCCAAATAAGGATCAGAATTTGTCTTAAATAGCAAGCAACCTGAGTTTCTATGCGTGGGACACCGTGCCTTAGCTTAGTCAATTCATGTCTGGGTTTGGTTTTGGTTTTACGGACGTTTGCTCAGTTGCTCTTGACGAGTACAATGAACATGAACATTCCTATAGCAGTTGGGATTCTCGGAAAATGTTAAACTGGAGTAAATGCGTAATTGCTGAGTGCTAACTAATTTAAACAAAGACAAATATGCTGAAAGCGAGGATCACTGTTCTATTTTTCTAAAAAATCTTTCATATACGAGAACGTGGAAAATATACTACGATAGAGATGTTTTTATTTAATAAGACAAAGCTAAAAACTGTTTAAAACAACAAGGGATGGCAGACAATAGCAAAGACGGAATTGGCTGTAATAAGATCGAGAACGGTAGAAAAAAATTTTCCCCTGAAACATAGATTCCCTGTCAGTGGACGCATTCTGTCATTTTATGAGAGGTCTTGATTTTTTTTTTTATTTTAGTCTAGTCAATTAGTGACTAGAAGATCGATTACAACTGCGCTTGAAAATATTTTAAATATCATCCCCATTAAATTAGCTAAACAGTAATTTTCTCCTATCCCCGCTCCAAACAAGCAGTGATTGAACAAATATTTACAAATAACAAACAGAGAAGTCTTGATTGTTTTTCAGTGCTGTTCATTTTTTTCTTTTCGCAGGGAGATGTAAGCCGCTGACCATTTCCTTGTGTAGTGGTCTGCACTACAATATGACGCTGTTTCCCAACTTCTTCAATCAAACACAAGGAGAGGCTTCCGCTGAGATTACACAGTTTCTTCCTCTTGTACGTTACGGCTGTTCCTCTGAGCTGCCCCTTTTGCTGTGTTCTCTATACGCCCCTTCCTGCAGTGAACCTCGCCTGCCTTGCAGAGAGCTTTGTAATCGAGTCAAGAATGGCTGCCTGCCTGTCTTGACGGAATTCGGTATCCCGTGGCCAACGAGCATAGCTTGTGACAACTTCCCCGCTGCCAGACAAGGAACTAAGTGCATTGAAGCATAACGTTCTGTTCCTTGTACTGCAACCCAACTACTCGACCTCTTGAACGATAAACAGGCCCTTTGCACGATCCAATCTTATGGTAAGGAATACATTATGCTGGGAAGCAAGTTACACAATGGAACTTTCGAAACAAAGGAAAGTCGGGCTGGACTGGTACGAGTTCCGTTGGCTTGGAAGTCCCACTGCGTCATTTGCGTCCTAGACTTTCTGAAAAGTCCTTCGTCTTGTTTATGCAGATATTCTACCCTGAAGTTCATGAGGTCGACTTGTGGCAAGTCTATTTGCGTCCCAGCACAATTTATTCCGTACCATGTGACCGGATCGTACCAAAGGCCTATTATGTTTTGCGTGTCGGAGTTATACTATGATTACATTTAAGAGGTTGATCTAGTCTGCGTCCGATGTAGCTTCCTATCACAATCCTTCTCGTCTCTCTTTTCTTTGGAGAGTATACACAGGACAGACTCACAGATAAAAAAGAGAGATACTTAAGCCAATTAACAATTACTAACAAGGTTGAGCAAAATATCGTGATTTTTCAATGGCACGTTGATCATTTATTCGCCGAAGCCGAAGGCTAAGGCAAGTAATTGATCCGCAAAAAATCACGATACTTTGCGATAACCGAGTTCAATACTTGCTTTAGTTATCATTCGATCACGAGCTTTCTTTTCATATTTAAATCACTCTCTGACAGCTCAGGGAAGCGATGTGCCATTTTCCACGCAAGAGTGTGGTTCTAATTACGCATGAGCAGAATATAATTTGCATCGATACTTTTGTAGACGGAATTAAGCTGAGCAGGCCATTGTTTCTAGGCAGGTATTTGTAGATCCCGTGATGAATTATTGGCCATTGAACAGAGATAAATATTGCATTCAATGATATAATCTCCCTTATTACCACGACAATCCATCTCAAGTTTGGCCATTTCCGGACCCTTCAGGGATTTTCGAAAGCTCGAGATTATATTCTGAAAATAACTTGAGACGGACTCCTTTGGGAATGACAGGGATCAACTCCCTTCATCTTCTCTTGGTGAGCATGCGCATTCTTAATGTTTTTGTTTGCACATGACTGTTAGGTGTGAAGCCAATAGTTGTTCTTACAGTTGAACCTCTGGTCAAATATTGTTTGGTTTAAAAAGGCATAAAAATGAGGCGAATGAGTCTTTCGCCTCGTTTGCACTTCAAAACGCTGATAACTATTTAACTGATCTTATATATTGTGTTGTACCCAGGGCCCCAACACTGAACAACAGGACTCCTCGTTCTTGTCCCAAAGTGGTTCCATCCCTGTTTTACAAATTAGATAGTAAGTTACAAATTTGTGTAGATAAATCCTGATCATTGCATTACCTCTTCATTTTGTTCTCAGGGCTCGGGGCATTTTTGTGTCCTTGATGTCATTTATTTATTGTTTCGTTTGGCCAATTATTGAGAATCTAGTGAATAGTGCAGGTTGTCTAAGTCTAAAAAGACGTTCTGGAACTAAACTCTTGCAGAGTAAATTTCAAGCAATTTGTCCGTTCCTAGGCAACTTATCTTTCGAAAAGTAGATACTACTTGTACAACATCGATGTAGTTTTGACTTGTCTAATCCGAAACATGTTGACGTCACTCTTTTCCTGAACTCTGAAATCGTCTTTAGTTTTCTATTATTCTCGGTGGTCTTTTATTTGTTTGTTTTTAATTTATGTATATGTATATACTTATTATTTTAATTTTTGATCAATATTGAAGTCACGCCTTTTTATATCTTCATTATTAAATTTTATGATAATGTTGTTTCTTGTGACATGTCAGACTTGAAACGGAAGAGTTGGAACACTTTTATTTTGGTTAAAACTCACCTCTCATAAGTAATGTTCATTCTCTGAACAGTGTTTTTTTTTTACATCTTAGTATAGTTCAATAGTCACACGTTCTCGAATTATATCTGTTGTGAAACTTGTAACCACCTAATTGAAGTATTAATTTATGGAAAAAACAACACCGGTATGTTTTCCCATACACATTGTGATTATTAATTATATCGAGTCTTTGTAGTTAAGATCATAATCCATTGTTACAATAACATACTAACTATGCTGAAAACCTCTATTAAAGTAAAATCCGCATCACGAGCAAGGAGCAAGCAAGCCGAGCACGTGCTCGAATGTGTCCCGCAGATCTTGCGATATCTTCCTCCCAGACCGCACTCGCTGTTTCACATCACTCAGTATCTATACGACTATACCCCTTGTAGTGAGGCTGCTTGCCTTTTTCAATTGCATGCGACGAAGTTGTACTCCGGGGGGGGGGGTTACTCCCAGAAAAATTGGGTAGGGATGTGCGGCCCGCTTCCCAAAACCCTTACCCTATTTATGACCAAATTCTTCGGGATTCCCTACTCTATTAATGACCTGACCAAAACTTCCAAACCCTAGTTATGACCTGACCATCACATCACAATCAAAATCCTGTTTCAGACCTGCGTTATAATTAGTTCCCTAGTTCAGAATGTTAAATTACCGTAAGCAATATTTTATGAAGGGCTTTTGTTGACTTTCTCTTTGATAATGATGAAAAAGTGACTTTTTCTTAAAAACATACCCATACCAAGGCGAGAGTGCAAAAACCATACCCTGTTTATGATCACAATGTCTGAAATACCATACCCTTTGTGGCTATACATACCTATATGGCCCATATAAGGGACTACTACCCCCCCCCCCCGGGGGGTTGTACTGTCAAGATTCACATTTTTAACGTCGTTTTGTAAGTCGAAAACATTGCTCGCCATAGTTTCAAAATATCTCCACTGATATGTCTGTTTGCTTGGCATAACAATGACCTTGGCTACTTTACGTTTTTTGATGGCAGCTAACAACAAACACGACAATCGATCGATTTAGTTTTCAGCTTGTTAACAGATTATGTGATAAACCTATTTGCGGTCAGTATAAAACATGGACTGCGGACTACGGACTACAAACTACGGACTGGGTACGGACTGGGTACTGGGTACTCAAGTATAAAACGCGGACTAAGCATTACGGACTTGGTATAAAATACGGACTCGGGTATAAAACGCGGACGCGAATTTTGTGACTCTCAATGTCTTCTATTTCTTGTTCGGCAATCGAGTATGGTTAACCTGTATGAGCGGGCATTTTCGGGAAATGAGGCTTCTATAATTACAGGTAGCTTCTATTTTTATTATGAAGGCGTTCGTGCGAGAATTTATTCATTGTAGAACGTTTCTTCCTGTTTTATACCGAGTCCGTAATGCTCAGTCCGCGTTTTATACCCGAGTCCGTATTTTATACCCAGTCCGTAATGTTTAGTCCGCGTTTTATACCTGAGTCCGTGTTTTATACCCAGTTGGTAGTCCGTAGTCCGCAGTCCTGGTTTTATACTGACCGACCTATTTGTTTGTTGTTGTCATTTAATATACCTCGAACAGGAAACCCTCCATAAACTATCAAAGGAATTTGAAAAGAAAAGCTTTTACGGGCAAGCATGATCCTACTGCCTCGAAGAATCAATTATACAGGCCGAAGGCAGAACAGATTTTCTTTGATATTACAGAAGAATACTTTATTATCCATTCTGCCCCGAAAAATATATAGCTAGTCCAGCCGGGGGGAGCTCTCAGAAAAATTGGGTGTTAGCGTGCAGCGAGCTTTTTCAAACCATTACCTTATTTCGGCCATCATTTTCAATTCTCCCCACCTTTTTTCAAATCAGACCCAAAGTTAGACGCCTCATTTCAGACCTGACACTTCTAGAACATCGCAATTGAAGGCTTGAGTGGACTTTTTCAGACCAGTAAATAAAGAAGTACCCCCTGGTTGCCCAGGGACCTACCTTGCATGGCCTGTGCCCTGTCTGCATTTCGTTAAGAAATTCCAATCCCACGCTGCCGAAAGATCTAGAAATTGGTGTTATATTATGGCTATTTTCGTGATCCTAAATGATTTCTAATTTTCACTCTTGCGCACTCATCTAGTAAATGAAAAATAAATATGGGAAGACATTGTCTTTATTATTTTCAAGCAGCAGAATATTAAAATGTCGGCTTCTTTTCTGAAACACATTAAAAATCAAAGTACAGTTTCACGCTGCATTTTCTTTCTAAGCAAGAGAAACTGACAAGTCTACTATTTCCAACTCTGAAAAGTCGAAATGTTTACGACTTAGTAATCGCTGGTTGTTTACTTATTGTCGTTTTTGTTAAAGCACACTCTAATTGCAATTGGTATTCATGGGGGCATTCAGCTCCGTGAGTAAAACAAATAATCAAGTTCGTTGGAACTAGAATGTCTTAGTTACATATGCAGCTTTAAACAACTCTCTTTCAAGTTCTTTGTTCTCTTCAGGACCCTCATACTGTCGCACTCCAGGCTGTTAAACCAGCACGTGGCTGGATTACATTTGTTACAGGCCGTTCGGCTGCCACGCATCTGCTGCATAAGAGTTCAGGAATCTTCACACTGTTACAAAACCGTTGTAGCAGGCATCATCTCTCAGTAGTCTTGATGCAAATGTGAGTAGCAGAAAACACGCCAGCACAAGGACAACAAAACTGAACTCCAACAGCACCTCTTGGGCGGAATATAGCCTTCCCAAGCGTGAATGTGTTGACGTTCTCGAAGGAGCAGGAAAGGAACTTCTTCTATAAAACTGATTGTGAATCATCTCGCTGTAGCCTTCGGAAAGATTCAAACCTCAATTTGTAACTTGTGATTTCACTCGCTCTGCTTTGATTGTTCCACAATCTGACCTGAGAGGTGTTTATCTCAAAGGCGTTTATATAGCACCTTGATGGACAGTTAATCGTTCTAAAAAGGGAAACACCATTGTTATTTCACCACAACGTGCAAACCCAAAATAGACCAACTACCTCAAAATGAAATCAATATCCTGCTAGTTTATAACACTGCTGCACGGCAATGCCTAAGCACCTAAATTTCAAAAGTGAAAGAAGTTCACAAGTCACAATGTTCAGTTTTTAGTCTAAAAACTTTTTTTGTGTGCTTTTAACTTATGAAACTGATGAAACTCATTGCAGTGCCTGGTTATTTTATAAATTCTAAGTGTCACTTGATTGTTCCAGAAAATGTATTTTTAGAACTTTTCCTATGGTTTTCCGCTGAACTTTTCGCCTATGGCGGCAAATCTGCGGTATGTATGTCATTCGGCAGCTTTGAGCAATTTTTGTGGACTAGACAGCAATGAATAACTACATCTCCTTGTATTAAAGGTTACAGAACGGTACATACCATACTTCACAGAAGCAAAACATTCAGTGTCATTTTCCCTCGGAACCGCTTACTCTAGAGAGAGAATGGATCAGAATGATCAGCAAGAAAAAAATGCGACGGCTGAAATTCAGGTTTTTGCTTGCTACCAGTTGATTGCACACCGAAAAACATAATGATTCAGATGACCTGCTGTAAAAAAGAAAAGAAATATTTCCTTATCATTATGTTTAATTTATGGTCGTGGAGAGAATGTGTTAATGGCATAACACTAGCTGGGAGCGGAAACTCTAATGAAAACAGGGATTTCTAGGAATGTGGTGGCGCGTGATGGTACGGACAAACCAATAACGAATGTCAATTGTATTCAGTAGAAATAAGCAAAAAAACCTCATGTTTGCCTGTCTTGATTCAGCCTTTCCATAAAATGGATGATAGCCAACCTCAATTTCTATGCAAGATCGAGAAAATCAAAAATTTCCTTTAAAGAAGGTTAACTGTGTATAATACAACTTGTAACGTGACTTACTATGAAAAATTTCAATTTCGTTTGTATAGGTAATCAAATGATTCGAGTACAATTTGGAATGAATAAGCACTCGCAAATTTTTCAAAGACTACAAATTGCACGGGCCCGTAATTTTCTCTTGCTAATTTATTCCAAATTGGACTCGAAATCATTTGGTCACTTACTAATATCATTATAAGTTAAATCAAACCACATGGTACATAGTTACGGAAGATGCCATAGCCTCCGAATAGGCGCCCGGTAAACCCCGATCGCTTCGCTCTTTGAATTCTTCAGTTTCGCGCTCTCGTGCAACAGGGAGCTTTATACTTGCCGGCGGATGCGTATACCGAATAAACACGACGAAGGACTTTTCTGAAAGTCCAGGCCGGCGACGATTACTTCAACCAATTTTGATTTACTGAGAACCACCTCACAAGTGTATTGTATAAAAAAATTATATAAATCTGTCCCGCGTGGAGCCTTCAATCCCCCCCTCTCATCCCCAACCAGGGCTCTATGAAATGCGACGCCCATTTCGCAAGCAATTCGCATGCATTCGAACAAAAGAAAGGTTTACATGGGAAAAGAGGATTGGTTTGGTACACAGACATGGCCGCAGTTTCTTTGTTTTGGAACAATTATATGGCTACTGTGATGCCATATGAAAACGCTCTATATTATATGTAAAACGCCTCGTTTCGATTTTTTACTGCCCATCCACACGTCACTATAAGAGGCTTGTAAGTCGAGTTTGCAAGGGCAATGTGTAAGCTGTTGACTTCAAGCTGGGTCACGTTTATTTAGTTTGGCGTCTCACTGTTCGCAGCGTGATTCTAACGAGGGTCTGAAGATGTTCGCAGGCATGAGGAAAGTTTCAGAGCTAGAGTGACATGAGAAGGAGAAAAGTGCGTGCAACAACCTGTCTCAGCTTGCTTTTCGAAGAAAGACTGCTTTTTGCAGCCGGCATCTAGTTCGGAGGAGGAAGAGGGAAGCGTGAAACTTTGTTAATTCTGAACTACATATTCATCCCCTTAAGTCAGTTTTTTACTTCGTCAATTCTTCCACCATAAATGAACATTTTTATGCTCAGTGTTCAGAGCCGTATCGAATTATCGAATAGGCTATCCAGGTTTTCATCGACTAGACGCTAAATATAGCACATTGTATTAGAACTTTTTATAGCACTACATGCTAAAAATACTATAACAGTATCATCCCCGAACACCGACCACGTCTAAAATTAAGTGAAATTAACGCCTTTTTAGCTCATTCTTTGCCTCATATGACGCAATGAATGAGTATCGTAGGGATCGGGATGTGTCCCGGAAGTTAATCGACCGTATACGGAAATACAATTTTCGCTGCTTACCTTCCCACTCAGTGAAGGGAAAATTAACTTTGATAAACCTGAAATACACATGTGCAAGAATTTAACTGTTTCTACAGACTAATGCACATCAAATCACAATTTCGGCATTTCTAAAGTGTGCAACATTGGTTGAAAGAAGCCGAAATCTTCAAACCCAGGGGTAACCAGAACGATGTTTTGACACGCTCAACTGCACGAGGACGAAGATCGAGGCAGCCATATTGGAAGGGCGCTTGTTTGTTTTTTTTCGTATTGGTAAGTAATCATTACTTTACTATTATGCTTTTCCTTTGGAGCTTTTCAACTTAAAACACACACATCAATAAAAGCGGCCAAGATAGTCACACTAAAACCTTTTCCGAGCTCCACCAATTTCGATCCAGACTTGAGGCTCGCTCGTATCATTTGCTTTGCAAATTATCCGCTTTTACAAATTACTTTAACATCTGTCTGAAACTATTTGCAATACAAACCACGAAAGAATCTCTCGTTAAAAGTTGCTTGACTGGGGAGATGGCTACTAGTCACATGAGATCAATTTCAAGCGGTGTTAACAAGTTTATCAAGAGAAAGCTTTCCTTCTTGGCATATATTAAAGTGCACCTAACCCCAATATTTTTTTTTTTGCTAAAACGAATCTACTTGTTATTTGAAATACTTCTGCGAAAATTTTTTTTGATTCGGATAAATCCTCGATTTTCTGTGCCCCGACGAAATCCCGAAAACACCGCCATTTTTGTTACACGACCGAGTCTGAGGAGAATGGGTTCAGCAGCCGTTATGACGTCTACCCATTCTCATCCCCATAGCCCTATTCTCACCTCTTAGCCTGCGGAGCCTTGGCACGAGAATCGAAGGGCTCTGGAGACATACGATTCTAACTTGTCATCAGTCTACGTCACTATGAAGTCACATGAGATGCGTATGCGCATTGCTAGTCAGTGCTGAGCGTTTCGCTAGTCCAGTTTGTCGTTTGTGAGTGCTCTCCTGCCTTTTTATTTGCAAATCTTCACCATCTTCCGTTTTCCTTGCCACTTGCGGGCAACAAAGAAGGTAGGAGTCGTCCCCTTTCTGAATTTATCCGTTTTTGTTCTATAGTTTTTGATTTTCCCAGCTGAAAATGAGTGCTGAAGGCGGATCGTCACCAAACCATGCGGTTGTCCCCACCGATACGCCGAGAACGGCTTCTACGATGGATATGGTTACGAACAAACACATTTTAAATTCTTTACACAACATTGATCAAACAATGGGCCAGATGGCGGGTCTTATAGCCAAGTTTTGTGAAGATCGCAGGCCAAGTGGCCGAAAAAGGTCGAAAAGATCGGCCGATCCTCCATCCGACACAGATGAGTCCGAGTCAGAACATGAACATCACACTCGCCGCTCAAATTCTAAAAGAGCACGAGAAAATACTCCATCGGACGACGATTCAAGCCTTCATGCGCAGGATGACCTTGATGAAGATCTAAAACTGCTCACCGAGCAATCATCGGCCACCGGCCAAGCGCGGGAAACTCCCGTCACGGAGGCTAAGATCCTCCAAGATATTGCTAATGGTTTTGAGGATGATGACGCCACCGGCGACAAAGTCGTGCAGCCACTGGCAGACAGCCACAAAGCGTTGGGGGAAGAAAGTTGAAAAATTTGCTCGACAAATATAAGCGACCTGAAAATTGTGAAGACATCAAAGCCACCAAGGTCAACCCTGAAATATGGAACCAACTTAATCCTAACAAAAGGAAAGTTGACCTCCAGTTGTCTAATATGCAACAGGTAGTGCGTAAAGTTACTTTGGCGACCCTACAGACAACTAATGTTTTGTTGCAAAATGCCTCTGATTCAAAGAATTCCAACTTGATCACGCAGTCTGTTGATGTTGTTGCCTTGTTGGACCATGTCAATACCCAGTTGGCTCAGTTTCGAAGAGAACAGATCAGGCCTGCTTTAAAGCAGGAATACTCTACCATCTGCACCGCTGAAGTACCCCTGACTAGCCAATATTTATTTGGGGATGAGCTCGCCAAACAGCTGCGGGATGCTAGGGAATCTAGCAAAATTAGCCAATCTGTGGGTCACTCTTCACAGCGACGACCCTATACAGGGAACCACCGTTCTGGCCACCAGGAGCGTTATAATAAAGGGCCTAATAGAGATTTTTTTATGGAAAGGTCAACACAGATCCCGCAGAAACAAAAAGCCTCAGATCAACGAAAAGAAATAATTGAAAAACTGTTAGCAATAAGAGATTCGGTAAGTGATTTTATTACATTTCTACCCCGCCTTTTAAGTTATTTACATGACTGCTGCCTCAAATTTAAGGTGGGGCAAGTCGCTGCTCATTTGGCGGCATGGAAAGATCTTACTAACGATCGTGTAATTTTGTCTAATGTTTTGGGAGCCAGTATTGAGTTGTCTGCCAACCCTAGTCAACACAGGCTTTCTGGCCATGCTTTTAATGAACACGAATATTCTGTTGTTCACCAGGAAATACAGAAATTGCTCCAAAAAGGGGTTATAATGAAAGTAAAATACTCTCCGGGTCAGATTGTCTCAGGAATTTTCTTGCTTCCCAAGAAAGATGGAACTTTTAGGCTCATACTTAACCTGAAAAGTTTTAATGAGTTTGTGACACATCATCATTTTAAGATGGATTCTCTTCAGACCATAATTAAGCTGGTAACACCCAATTGTTTCATGGCATCAATAGATATGAAGGATGCTTACTATTCCATCCTTGTTAAAAGTGAGGATCGAAAGTACTTGCGTTTTAAATGGGAAGATCAATTTTATGAATTCACTTGTCTTCCCAATGGTTTGTCGTGTGCCCCCCGCCAGTTCACAAAAACTCTGAAACCCCCTTTAGCCACTTTACACAAACAAGGGCATATAGCTATTGCACACCTAGATGACCTTTATTTACAAGGTTGGACTTATGATGATTGTGTCAGAAAAGTTATAGACACCACAGTCTTACTTGATAAGTTGGGTCTGGTTGTCCACCCTGAGAAGTCCAGTTTCATTCCCTCTCAGGTGCCGGGTATTCTGGGCTTTATCATTAATTCATTAACTGTGACAATTCAATTTACACCTGAGAAGGCTTTGGGCCTCAAAACTGTTTGTATTGAGTTTTTGCGAGCTACCACCTTATCTATAAGGGAAGTAGCAAGTGCAATTGGCAGAGTAGTGGCGAGTTTTCCTGGGGTAATGCATGGACCCTTGTTCTACAGACACTTGGAAAAAGACAAATGTTTAGCCTTACAGCAGGCAAAGGGAAATTTGGATGCTTGCATGTCCCTTTCACAAGAAGCTAAGTGTCAATTGCATTGGTGGTGTGATAATGTGTTGACTGCCCACAATGTGATATCTAATTTGGAACCCCAACATCAAATTACTACAGATGCCTCCCTCTTAGGATGGGGAGCCGAACATGACGGGGTATCCACAGGGGGGAGTTGGACCCATGCTGAAGCCCAGTACCACATAAATTATTTGGAAATGCTGGCTATCTATTTAGCCTAACAAACTTTTGCTAAGGACTGGGTTAACACACACATTCGGGTCATGTGTGATAATACCACTGCTGTGAATGTAATTAATCATATGGGAACAAGTCATTCAGATTCCTGTATTTCATTAGCCAAAGAAATTTGGAAGTGGTGTATAGCTAGGGACATTTGGGTGAGTGTGGCCCATATCCCTGGTAAACAAAATCTTGTTGCTGATTTTGAAGCTCGAAGGAATCGAAGGGAAGCAGAATGCCAGCTTAATAAAGCCGCACTCCAGGATGCTCTATCACGGTTAAATTTTCAGCCTGACATTGACCTCTTTGCTTCCCGCATTAATTACCTTTTTCCGAAGTATGCTTCGTACAGGCCTGACCCTGAAGCTTTCGCGATAGATGCATTTTCCTTACAATGGTCTAAACTGGATTTTTACGCTTTTCCACCTTTCAGTGTAATTTCCGCAGTTTTGAGCAAAATATAGAGAGAGGAAGCTCAAAGAGTTGTTGTGTTGCCAGATTGGCCAGCCCAAGGTTGGTATCCCAAAGCCTTGGAGATGCTGAAACAGGCACCAATTTACCTCAAAGCAAGAAAGGATCTACTCCTGTTACTAAGTCATCCAGGGGAAGTACACCCAATTTGGCACAAACTGAACCTTCTAGTCTGTCTCTTATCAGGGAAAGTCTAGCTAAATACAATTTATCATCTAGTGCGAAAGATGTCCTTATGGCCTCTTGGAGAGAGAGTACTTCTAAGCAGTACCACACATATTTAAAGCGCTGGAGACAGTACTGTGATGACAGGGATATTGATTTATTTCAACCCGGAGTACACAATAGTGTCGAATTTCTTGTCTCCTTATACAAGGCTGGGCTTGGTTACAGTGCTGTGAACACAGCCCGTCCTGCCCTTTCTTCTCTCTTTGTTTTGGAAAACAATGAAAGGTTTGGAGATCACCCTTTGGTTGTTGGTTGCATGAAGGGCATTTTTGAATTAAAGCCATCCCTGCCAAAATACGACGAGATATGGGGTGTTCGTGTTGTGTTGGATTATTTGAAGACCTTTGATGCTTCAAGTGCTTTATCGCTCAAGGACCTCACGCTCAAGTTAACCATGTTGCTGTGTCTTACTACTGGCCAGCGTCGACAAACTATCCATAAGTTTGACATTCACTACATACAGGACTTGGGTGATCGGTATAGAATTTCTGTCCATGAGAAGCTAAAGCAGACTAAACCAGGCAGACATTTAGAGCCTATAGAACTATTGGCTTTTCCAGAGGACAAGGAACTTTGTGTGGTGCAACATTTGAGGGAATGTATCCATCGAACTCACCCTTTGCGTAAAGATCATTCTCAGTTATTATTAAGCTATGTAAAACCCTTTAAGCCAGTAGCTAGGGACACTGTTTCCAGATGAGTTAAGCAGGTTTTGCAGTCTGCAGGGATTGATATAACTAAGTACTCTGCTCATAGCTGCAGGGCTGCTTCTACTTCCAATGTTAAGGTTAAGGGTTTGAATATTGCTGAAATTATGAAGAGTGCCGGTTGGTCAACTGCGAGTACCTTTGCGAGGTTCTATGATAAGCCAGTGTCCAATACTTCAGCTAACTTTAGCTCTGTACTGTTGAATCCAAGTGCCAAGTGATCTGCTAGCTGTATCTTGTATTCTGTTTTGTTTGGGATTTTATTTCCCTTAATAAAGTACCTTTTGCTTGTATTACTGGTTCGTGTTACAGAACTTTGAAATCTCATGTGACTTCGTAGTGACGTAGACTGGTGACAAGTTAGAATAACATGATTAAATGAGACTTACCTGTAAGTTGAAGTTTGATCGAGATTCTATCTTGTCATCAGTCCGGAACGAAGGAGTCACCTGGCCTTATTCCCTCCCTCCCTTCCTCCTTCGTTCCTTTTTTCCTGTACCACTCACTTTGAAGACTGACTAGCAATGCGCATGCGCATCTCATCTGACTTCTTCGTTCCGGACTGATGACAAGATAGAATCTCGATCAAACTTCAACTTACAGGTAAGTCTCGTTTAATCATGTAATTTTCCAGTCCTTGGTTCTAGGACTTCCGGTCTTCATGTATGCAGTCGTGATGTTTCTATATACTGTATGGGAGTAAAAATGGCGGCCGTCTAGGAAGATCGAGGAATCTTTTTTCAGGCTTAAATGGTATCAATTTGGCGAATGTCTCTGTCAGAAAGAGGTAATATACAACTGAATCGTTTATTTGGGTTGTTTCGTCTTTGAATACGAGATCAGACCGTGAAGCAAAATGATTTACAAGTCAGCTGTCTAATGGTTCGGAAAACTGAGCCACGAGGTTTAAATTGAAGATATCAAGCAATTGAAGTATCCAATAATTTATAGCCACCCAGGGGCAATTGATGGAAAATTATAATGAAGTTATTGCATTGTGAAGATGTGAGACGCATTATGAGAGCTGTCGAAATTGGTGAAGCACATCTCGTGGTAGAATGGCAAGTATAGGATATCTGTCTTGAATTATTCCCATTTACTACAGGGAACGAATTTTTCTCAGCAAATATGCTTTGGGGACAAAGAATGTGACAAATAAAATTTTGGACCTTTTTTAGATAGTCAGCGTGTCTTTCTGTGTACAAGAGATGTAATTTAGCTTCGTTATTTAGTCTTGCTTCACATTCTCTAACTGAGGGTGGAATTTTCTGGTTAGGTTACAAATTATTACAGCGAGTGGTGGTATTGCTTGTGTGATCATCATTTCTAATCCTGTATGAGAGGCTTTCAAACAGTAAAATTAGTCTGCAGCAATTCGATATACTAGTATGTACTTATGCAAAATGTGGAAATTTGATTGGCTGAGCTGCTTGCATGTTTATCACTGATCACAAACTAATCATTGTTAAATCAGCAAACATTTGCATACATTGTATTTATAGGAAGAGTTTTAGGCCTGCATATTCCCAATTAGGTATGCTAGGTGCCTGCAGTTGCACTAACTGCAACAGTAACTGAGCAAACAAAATACATCAACCTCCCATGGAATGGTGGATCCAGAAATCATTGCAGTGAACCTCAATAGGCAGAACATTTTCTACACATGTTCAACACGAGCACACACTGGTGATGACCAAATCAAAGTGTTGCTTCTTCTATACACAGCAAAACTGCAAGTTATGACAGAGATGATGCCTCCTACAGTGATCTATTCAACTTACATACTGCCATTATGGACATTGTATATTGACAATATAATTGGAACATTTGACCTCAAAACAGTATCCCTTGGTTGAAGATATTCGTAACTTGACCTGTCTACTTGATTTGTATTACTACTACAATAAGAGGAAATTTTAGCTTGACCACTTGTTATTGAAAAGTGACAATTCCATTGCTTAACACCTAGTTTGTAACACACATTATATATTTTCTAATCCGCTGTAAACTTTATCCATAAGACTATTATTGTTTGCGTTTCCTAGGTTACTATTTTTTAAGTACCCATGAAATGAAAAAATCAAGTCATCTACTTTGTAAAAACTCAAATTGCTCCAAATGTTTCATGAGGCTTGCAAAAACAGATATATTTTTCTACCCTCAATGTTGGTAAAAAGTTCTCTTCATTTTGGGGGATTGTTTGCGAGTCTCAGGCACTAATTAAATATCAGGCGGTTATCACAAAAATAATTATCTATATGTCTGTTTTCAGTTGCACATATATCAGAGTTGAGAATTTTTAAATGTGTATAGTTTTATGCAGTGACAGATGTTTTGAAATTGATGCCCTGCTGAGGCCTGGTTTTTGAAACCCTAATTTCACCTAAACCAATTAATTATACCTGCCTGCAAAAGGAACACTTCCTAACTTTTTGCATCAGTACATAGCTGGAACATTATCCACTCATCATCATCAGCAGCAGCAGCAGAAGTTCCGCTTCCCTGCTTGGAGATTGGGGCCAGCAAAGAAAACTGGAAATCAATTATTGGCCTTCCATTGATGCCAAAGCCAAAAAAAATGCTAACAACATTCGCCAGGAAGCAAAACCATTTACAAACCGTTTACCTTCAAAGGCAATATATTTTAGTCATATACTTTACACATATCTTAACACCAACCCTAAGCCCGTATTTATAAACGGTTCCAACTTTCAAAAATTGTGGAAGGCGCTGTAGTGCAGTCGTGTTATTCTTGGAAGCAATAGGTCAGAACTGAGGGGGATGTTGATCTCCCTCAACGAAAAGACACATACGACTACTTCACGTTCGCGGTTCACTCTTTCTTGCTCCACCGTAGAGTGCTGAGCTGACTCGAAGAAAGTGATTCTCCAACCTGTTGCGAGCCTCAAACTCTTTTCACACAAGACCCCACGGTCGACAATTCCTGCCAAGAAAGTGATGCAAGCAACAAAGAACGGTGGTTCCCACCGTTTCGCTGCTTTTCTCGTCGAAAATATCAACCAACAAAAAGCCCTTTTGTTACAACAGCGACAAGTGTTGAGCCATGAAAAGTATTGAGCCGTGAATATCAAAAATTGTGAGAATTTTCACCCAAAATACCCTCCATTATTGCATTGTAAACGCCGCTGGTCACAGCTGTTTCTCACTTCGCAGCAGCAATCCGCGCGAATATTTTTTACTTCCGCTCAAGAGTTCTTTGTTTCCAGACAGCCAATCAAAAAATTCAAATTAATTCGAAAATCCTATGTCCCCAGAGCCCTTCGATTCTCGGGCCAAGGCCCCGCCGGCTAAGAGATGAGAATAGGGCTATGGGGACGAGAATGACGTCTACCCAGGAAGATGGAATATCTCCCGTCCTCTCATTTCCTTGAGGATGATGCAAAACATATAAGAAAAGTGCGCAGAAACGCCTTCCAGAGGTGCTATCGGCTGTTGAAGCAATAACCCAGATTTAAAGAAAGATATACTACACAATTTAATGGCGATGATCGGTCAATAGTACAATAAAAACGTAACGATGGTTGATTTTGTCGAATTATCGAACAAGCGAACTAAAGCCCTGTTCACACTAAATGTTAATTATATTCAACTGAATTACGTTTCAATCTATCATACTCCATTCGATTTTATTCAATTATTGTTCTGTTCACATGTGCGAAAATTCAAATAAACTAGGCAGGGTAACCTCGCAACCTAAAGTTGAAAACACAATGGCGCCCTATCGGATACTTCACTTTAGAAATCTTATCGTCCTCTTTGGAACTGCTTGGCATCGAGTCAACGACCACTGTTGGTTGGGAGGTTGGTTTGCAGCCAAGAACACGGTCCATTGGTTCAAACATCTCCCATTCTTGTCGTTGGTTTCCAGAAATTTTTGTTGCCGTCGCGAATCTTGCGATATTTTTGCTTGAGGTTGTTAATTTTAACACGACACTATTGTGCACTTCTCGAGTACCCTCCATCGGCCATTCCTTGGCTTATTTTGTCCCATACGAATTTCTTGTTGTGCATGGTGTTTAACTCATGTTGCACCGCTTCTTCACTCCATAAAGCGATCAAATGTTTGGTTTCCTCAAACCACCACGTGTCCGCCATTTTGTTCAATCACGCACTGTAATCACTTCAAACAACCCCAAGGGGGTTTGTTTGAAGTAATTGTAATCCAATTATAATTACGGACTGTAATTAGTTGATGCGAACCCATTTCATATTTAATTCGATTGTAATTCGATCATAATTGAGACCTAATGTGAATACGGCTTAAAACTCTGTGACTGAACCATTGAAGAACTCTTAGTGGAATTTCAAACGCGATGTTCGAAATTTTCTGCTGAAAGCTAACCGGCAATTCGTAGATATACTAACGACAACCTATATCTTCCTATCCCACAGTATTTATAACATATCCGGCAAAGTCGTGCGACCGATATATAAGCTTCTTATACGTAAATAAGTCACAGCTATACGCCGCCAACCAACAGTCTAATTTCTCTTTTGATTCAGATAAAAGTGGAATACTAATCCTTTAAAATTACACGATAACAAGATTGTTAGACTTATTAGAGTTTTTCGAAGGTTTGGAAGACGGCAGTTGGACAAAGATTCTGTGCAATAGTGCTGAAAATATGCTGGCCGCGTAATATTATCTGCAGACCGCTTAGGGAGCACATCCTGTTTGCTTATCCTACGAATTCATGCTAAGCATTGAGAAAAAATTACATCGGTTATTTGGAGTTATGACTTAAAACGTGTAACAATGTGAAATCGGTAATTTTATGAAATGCTTTCTTCCGCCTTGCTTCCCGAAGCTTCAAAAACAAAGGTCCAAACAATTCTACGATTCGCCGGATCGAAGACAGTATTTTGGAGGTATCACGTCTCGAAAACTGCAACACGTACTTCGCTCTAATAAACATGAAGCATTCTAGAAAGTAAAATACAAACTGATTTAATAGAACAACCATATATACCTTGACAAAATACATTCTCTCTAACGACAACTGTAAACGGGCTTTATAAACACCCGACCTGTGCAATCGAACAGTTCGGCAATCGAACCCAATCGAACACCAATCGTTCGATTGCCGAACTCAATCAAACATAACCGAACTCACAATAAAATTTGGCCAATCGAACACAATCGAACGTTCGATTACCGAACGATTGGTAATCGAACCCAATCGAACGTTCGGTTACCGAACGATTGGTATAATCGAACGTTCGATTAACGAACGCCGCATCGCATGATAGGCACGTGGTATTGGAAAATTCCGAAGGTGAAAGTGAAATCACCGCTAACTCCCTTCCCTTTTTACGCGGCTTTTGCTTTTGCAGTATGATGTTCATTTCCTGGTTATTCAATAAAAGCTGACAATGATTTTATTCCACGTGTTTTACTCAGTTTGAGGCGTCAAGAGACAATTGCATTGGATTAGTTCGATTTTTTTCGATTTTGTTCGATTATATTGGTTCGATTGGTCCGAAAATCGAACTCACAGCAAAATAGGTGTTCGATTTTGTTCGATTGCCGAACCCAATCGAACGATTAGAGTTCGATTGGTTTTTTGTTCGGTTTTGTTTGATTGGATAGGTCGGGTAAATACTCGTGGGAACCTTGTGTTTAGATAAGGAATTTACCATCCAAAGCAGTCCTTGAGTTTTTTTTCCTGCTTTTTGTTTTCCTGCTCCTCCACTAGTTTCGTATCTAGCTTTCCCTTTCTAATATACAAGCAGCTCGTCCACAAAGAGTTCTTCCCCGTTGTTGAAATATTGCAAAGTGCCCTCAAAGATCCAGGCAGTGATTTCACAGTTGTCGAACGTCTGAACGCCGGCTCGATCGAAGTTTTTCATTTCGGAGTCTTTGAATAGAAACTAAACTCTGACTCCAGTGATGAAGAAGAAGTGATTCTTAAACAAATCTCAGACATTTTAGTTCCGAAATATATTGGAATGATTAATTTTGCTTTCCATTTTCTCCGCAAATACAGAGAACTGACTGAGCGCCATTGTGTTTGGTTCCCTGGTAGACGTCATCAGAAACCGCCGCCCCAGACTCCCTAAAACTCGGTCGTGCAACACTTCAAGTGCGACTTTGAGAGGGCATAGAAAATCGAGGATTCAAGCAAATTCAAAACTTTTTGCGCCCAAATGCTTCAAATAACAGGTAGATTCGATTTAGCGAAAAAACATTTTGGGGTTAGGTGCACTTAAAGTTTCGCCTGCTCTTCTCCAACCCACAGTACAGGCAGCAACAACACATGTGGATACACAGGCAGCCCAGACGTACTGTTAGTGAAGTTAATTTATAAACAACAGAACCGAATATGTGTATGTGAAGTTACAAGCAAAATTAACTGCAAAGGAGTCAAAATATTTATCAAATACTTC
>CM042758.1:10544360-10555714 GCA_022496165.2 Catalaphyllia jardinei | reverse complement strand
ATGGCAAACAAGACAAGTGATAAAAATAATATTAATACCAAAATACAATTACAAGGTTTAAACATGCTCAGCTATGATCTGCATGAGTACGAGTCTGTCTGCTAAAGGCAGTGATTAATACAACATGTAAGCGTCAGATCGCAGTCTCCTTGAAGCTTAATAAGCTCTGCTGGGATACCGCACTGAAAGGCAAATGTAGTGTTGCCTCAATGAAGACTATGATCAGAGAAGTCCTTGGGATCCAAAGAGATAAGGGTTGCTAAATGCTTGATACCATAGTTGAGGGACTTTGTGGTGATACAGGTGAGTAGGTTCAAGGTAGAAGCGAAAGTGCAGAGAAGACAAGCGTCAGGGGCATGGACCATCCTCAGTAATAACTTGAGTGCGGCTGTTTGGCAGAGTGGCAATCTGGGGATGAGGGGAACTGGAATGACAAGGGCTGTATCACCCACTTGCCGAGTCTTGGTTCTGGTGACTGTGGGACAGGCACCGGAATTGTTGAAGCTGATGCTGCCTCTAGATAACGTGTGTTGTGGAGAAAAACTGTTGAACATCTGAGGAACAAGATTGGCTGTGCGAAAAGGGGAAGAAATCAACCAGAAGGTCGGACCACAATGTTAAATGGATAGAGTCGCGCAGATTAAGGTGGGCATGGAAATCAAACAAAATCGATGGCGTGTGAGGGGCTTTGCAGTGGGGAATCTGAATCATGGACTTCGCCAGACCTTTTGACATGAATGTTGTCAAAAGCTGAAGCGTCCAAATGACAGAAGACATGAAGACGCCGTAGGGTGCTGAGATAATAAAATTGTTGATGGTGTGGTGGGATTTGACAGAGAAGCTGATGAGAGTGATGAACATGGCAATGGTAGATGGAGAAGGGTTGAAGAGTGTAGAAGTCACAGAACTTTAGGTTTGTGTTCCAGACGGAGTGATAGTTTCACTTGGTGGCTGCTGATAACGTGAAGTTTTGAATTTGACGTTGATGCTGTAAATCACATACATGTAAGTGGTAACCTGAAATACATGTACAAAAGAATGAAGAGGTGATTACCACTGGCAGTCAAAACGAAACAAATCAAACGAGCAAATATATGCTGTTAAGGTGTTGTAATGAAGATGGGCTGCCTCATAGCTGTGTTGAAATTTTGGATCATTGTCCCAGCGACTGAGAGAATCAGCGATGGTGTTCTGGTGACCCGGGATGTAAAGAGCGCAAAGCTCAAAATCAAAACAGGAAGCATAAAACCAAAGTTCACGTAAACATGATTGAACAAAAGGAACACATGAGCGACCAGTGTTGATGACAAGTTCAGTGTTTTGATTGTCAATTTTGACTAAAATCCGCTGGCCACGCAGCCCTTCAGACCATAGTTTGAGACTAACGATGGCAGCCAATATTTCGAGCAAAGCGATGGACAGCAAGGCTGTGTCGATGAAAGGTGGATACGAGGAGTGGAAGAAACGGTTGTCGAAAAAGCCACCAATGCTATCGATCCAAGGAAAGGAAAATAATAGAGAGACACCATTGTAAATGGCTAGAAACTCGGTCCACCAGCGTAGATTGGCTAGCAGAGTGGAACTTGGCGTGAAGCAGGAGGATTTGTGGGGTAGCTGGGGGAGTTCAGAAAGCATCCGCTGAATCAAACGTTCGCTAATCAGGGTATTTAATCATTAGTCAAGTCTGGTTGCTATCAATTGTTCAATGTCTCTAGTTTTCTAGTGCACATAGTCCTTGAGGTATTCCGGTTCTTTGGTGTTTCTCTTTGGGCGGTGTGAAACAGGAGCAGGTGTTGTTTTCTGCTCGCTTGGCGGCTGGTTGGCTGCAGGTGTCCCAGGTGGCGTGCTAGGTGAAGTCTTTTCCTTGTCTGGTGTCACTGCCGGTGTTGAGTTTTGCTGTAGAGGCCTTGGCAAGGACTGTTCCTTCAGGTCTGCCCTGTTGCGTCGATATGTTCTAGCCTGGGCTTCAACTTCATAGGATCGTTCATCAAGGCGTTTGGTCACCACTGCCTTTTCTCACACCTTCTTTCCAATTGTAAATGGCCTCATCTGTACCACAGCTCCTTCCTCTAGAGGGGAGAGGTCTCGTGCCCTCTTGTTGTAGTACTTGGCCTGTTTTTCTTGCTGAGCCCGGATCTTCTTCTTAATTGCTTCAGTTTCTACAGACTGTGGCTTCAGGAGTTCTTTAGTTGTCGGGAGTTGTGTCTTGCATCGTCGACCTAGCAACCGTTGGGCGGGGCTGACTCCCATGTATTCAGTGGGGGTGTTCCATTGTGCTAGGACGGCAAGATACAGGTCTCGTCCGGTTGCTTTGGCCTTTTGCAGAAGGCATTTTGCCTCTTTAACAGCTGCTTCTGCTTTGCCGTTTGTCTGTTGGTGCCCTGGACTCCCAGGTTGGTGTTCAAAACCCCACTCATTGGTGAAATTGCTGAATTTCTCGCAAGCAAACTGTGGACCATTGTCACTTATCACATTGCCTGGGATTCCATGTCTTGCAAAGTGACATTTCAGCTTCTTTATGACAGTGCTCACTTTTGTGTCATGAAGATGGTCAATTTCCCAGAAGTTTAAGTTATAGTCAACAATGATTAGGTAATGTTAACCATCAATGGTGTACAGATCTATACCAACTTTCTCCCCAGGTTGGTCTGAAATTTCATGACTCATTAGTGACTCCTTCTGCTGCCTCACTTCATATTTGCTGCAGGTCTCACATTGAGAGATGTACTCCTTCAGTTCAGCAGTCATACCTGGCCTGGACATACACTCTCTGGCTCTTCTCAGGCAGCCCTTCACACCTATGTGTGAGCTGTGTAGCCGTTCTTTCATCTTTGGTTGCATCTGCTTAGGGATGAGGAGTCGCTCTCATTTGAAGATGAGGACGTAATCAACACTCAGCTCATCTCTGAAAATGAAATAGGGAGCTAGGACAACTGGGAGTTCTTGCTTCTCCTCTGGCCAGCCAGTCTGGATCGCTTCCTTCAGCTGCTCCAAAACTTTATCATCACAGGTACTGGTTCTCATCTCTTCAAGTCTCCCGTCAGTCATTGGGAGTAGTTTGACTGCATTTATGTGCTCATCGCCCTGTGCATTATCAGTGTTGGGGAGGAATGCCCTGCTGAGGATGTCAGCAAGGTACGTGTCTGGACCTGGGAGGGTTGTCCAATTTACCCGCATAGAGTTTAGTCATCTAAGACAGGTATTGACTCGAGTTACCGGAAGTCTAGTAGAGAGAGACTTAGTGTAAAATACATCAAGGAAAAGGGTAGGAATAGTCAGCTACTCGGGTTGGAAAAGTCGGCGACCTGACTCAACTCGAGTTGTCACGACTCGTCACGACTCGACTTAATGGAAGTCTAGTGGTGAGAGACTTAGCGTAACTTATCCCAAGGATATGGGATAGGGTAGGAAAAGTCGGCGACTCGACTCGTGTCTGGTCATACGAAACGCCTTGGTAAAAGTCGACTTGACTCTTGGAAATCTAGTGGCAAGAGACTTAGCGTAAAATAGCCCAAGGATATGAGATAGGGTAGGAAAAGTTAGTGACTCGACTTGACTCGAGTCTAGTCGTACAACTCGCCTTGGCAAGGGTGGCAGTGCTGGATGTGCGCCTCCACCATTTTGTCTAACCCTGGAAACCACACTCTGGTACGCAGGTACTCCTTGGTCTTGGTGATACCCTGGTAGCCTTCGTGTGTGAGCTTGACCACCTTTTCCCGCAGCATTCTGGGGACTACGATTCGTGGACCTCGGACTACCAGCCCTCCTACTACAGCCAACTCTGTGAAAATGGTGTCATATTGTGGCCCCATTGCTCTCTTCTCTTGCGTCGTGAAGTATCCTCTAGCTATGGTTTTATCCAAATTCGACAGTTCAGTGTCTGAAAGTGTTTCTTCAAGCAGCTCCTGCCAGGTAACTGCTTCAGGCACTGATGATTTCACTATAGCCATGATATCTTTCTCAAACTCTTCCACTGTCTCTCTTAGCTCAAATTCAGCTTGGCTCTACATACATACATACATACATACATAAACTTTATTTATCCTCGGACTACCAGAGTCACTATCCGTCTTACAGGCCTGGCTCTTTTGCATAGCCAGTGGCTCTGGATGCTGTGAATGGTAGCCTGCTTCATTGTTATCCCATCCCTCTTTCTTTCCGGGTGCGTAATTGATGCGGTAGTTAAAGCCTTGGAGGCGGACGCGTATCCTCTCTATACGGAGTGGCGCAGTTGCTCTGTAACCTGAGAGCAGTGGTACCAGTGGTATATCTGATTGGCAAAGATACCCCACTCCACAGCTTTGGCTTCCTTCTCTAGCTGCGAGTATCTGCTCTCGGTGTCAGTGAATGCTCTTGAACGATAAGTGACTGGTCGCCATCTCTTGGCTTCAGCTTCATACTGCTTCATGGTGGCTGCC
The DNA here is from genome assembly GCA_022496165.2 of Catalaphyllia jardinei. Taxonomy (NCBI): domain Eukaryota; kingdom Metazoa; phylum Cnidaria; class Anthozoa; order Scleractinia; family Caryophylliidae; genus Catalaphyllia; species Catalaphyllia jardinei. Next base: position 10,551,296 of record CM042758.1, on the reverse strand, counting down.
ATTCCACCTGGGCCTTCATCGGTCTTCAGCCTTGTATGCCATTACTGTGTCATCCCTCAGCATCTCTTGGACCCACTCAAATGACCTTTGGCACTCTGGCGTCCACTGGAACTTAGCATTTACCTTTAGCAGCTCTCTGAGTGGGGCAGTGGCTTGTGCAAATCCTTCCATGAAGTCTGCATTTACTCCAGCGAAGAATAGAAAGGAACGTACCTCTGTGGCTGACTGCGGAGGATCTGCTGCCTTCAGGGCTGCTACCTTGTCTGGGTCGTGTGATATTCCTTCACTTGAGAACACCTTTCCAAAGAACTTCACAGCTCGGAGGTTAAGCCTGCTCTTCTTCAGGCTAAGTGTGAGCCCGTGCTCGCGCCACAGCTTAAATATATGTGCCTGAGTGCTTTGTCATGTTCCTCGGGCGTTGCGCCAAAGACCAGTACATGTATGTCATCATAGATGCTGACAGCATTTGGCTCCTGTGCTACGACCACTAATAGTCTCCACTTTATGGACATCCTCTGTCGCAGTCTGGTCCGTATTCTTTAACTGTGTGTTCGATACTTTGTCATGATACACTTTTGTAGCGTGAATTTGCCCTGGCGTAACAAACGCTTGCGTGTGCCTCCATCACGTAGGCCAAAAACAATCTGATCGTGTATAAGAGTGTCATGCAAACATGTACAGAAATTGCATGATTGTGCAAGTGTTCACAGTTCTCCTACATATGCATCAATAGATTCATCTTCTTTCTGGTCGCGGCTGCTTTCTCCTATCACAAAATTGTAAAATTCCTTGAGTATTTCGGACAGCTTGCGCCGGTTTGCTTCACTCAGGTCAAAACTATTGTGTATCTTCACCGTATCGGGTCCTATTGAGTAGAGGAATAGTGCCACTCTGTACTCTTCTGGTTGCTTTTCCAGCTGTGCTACAATGCTGTAGTTTTCCCATTGCTGCTTGTAAATTTTCCAATTACAGCTTTATTCTTTGCCAATAAGTTAAGACCTGTGGGCGGCTGTATGCCTTGCAGGGCGGGCAGCGACAGCGTAACAGTCTGTTCTCCGTGCTCTTCAGCTGAAGGCGCTGGTGGATCTGTTGGCATTTTCTTCCAATGGTTCTGAGGTTTGTTGTGCTCACTGTTAAATGGCGTTAAAGTTTAATGTGCGCTCTGTGCTGCCATCATGTTTTGTTGTGTATTCTTTAATAAACAGATCAAACTCGCACCAATACACATAATCATGTGGTCTAGGGGAATACATCATCGTGATAACACTTGCATACATTAGTCACGCAACAAAATGGTCCAGCGGTAGCCCCGTGTGAAATTTCAGCTGCAGTGAAGGAGTTAAATAGTATAGGGGAAATGGACTGCAGAGGAGTGGTTAGACGTGGAAGGTGTGGGAACGGAATTAGAGCAGTAGTTGATGGGCAACCAAATGCGAGAAAATTGGACATATCTGGCAGTATGTATGTAGTAACTGAAATATTTCCCAAGGTTCAGTCAGCTTATTTGAAGATCCATACTGCAGCTATGGAGCACTCACCCCACAGTCCACACCCATGTAGCCCACCTGGATTTGATTCTAGCCTAATGACATATTCAATGTAGGTTCACTATTTTATTTAGGTGCCCTTGGCTAGTTTTCTTCAAAATTCCAATTCAACTTGGCTGAGGTGGCCTTATCTCAATGTTATACTTAACTGAGTGTGAAAAAAGTTTTATTTATGGTTTCCAGTTTGCTACATTTGGCATCATCAGACATATGTACCAGTATGTATCTTTCAATTGTGTTGCAAGATTGTGGAAAATTAGTTCCAATCAGAGTTTTGTACCACACAGTTACACACTGTCAGTAAAATGCAAATAATTAGGAGTACATGTACTGTGTTAGTCAGGTTGAATTTTCAGCAATCCTGCACCTTGGAGAATCTTTTCCACTCAAAAATGGTGGCCCTCCGGTTCTTGCAATAATATTATACTCAAAAGTGAAGAGTGATCATCGCAGTAAATGTTCCAATTTAAGCAACTGGAAAGAAGAAGCCTGAAAAAAATCAGGGCTTCAACGGGATTCGAACCCATGACCTCTGCAAAATACCGGTGCGATGCTCTACCAACTGAGCTATGAAGCCACACATTGGGAGCAAGGTCAATTTGTTGAGTTCATATTTTCCCGTGCAGTGAAATGATGTGAAGTATATATGAAATAATTCATATTTGTACTGCGGTTGTAGATGAAAGTGAAGAGTGATCATCGCAGTAAATGTTCCAATTTAAGCAACTGGAAAGAAGAAGCCTGAAAAAAATTTTTTTTTTCCAGGCTTCTTCTTTCCAGTTGCTTAAATTGGAACATTTACTGTGATGATCACTCTTCACTTTCATCTACAACCGCAGTTGCTCCCAATGTGTGGCTCCCAATGTGTGGCTTCATAGCTCAGTTGGTAGAGCATCGCACCGGTATTTCGCGGAGGTCATGGGTTCGAATCCCGTTGAAGCCCTGATTTTTTTCAGGCTTCTTCTTTCCAGTTGCTTAAATTGGAACATTTACTGCAATGATCACTCTTCACTTTCTTCTACAACCACAGTACAAATACGAATTATTTCATATATACTTCACAATATTATACTCATTACATAGGCAGGTCAAAAACCCTTGTAAAAACAAAGAAAACCAAGCTTGCTGGCCCACTGTATTCAAACATATGCTGCCCTTTAATTTTTTTCTTTGCATATTTTACATTGATTTGATTCTCACTTGACTCCAGTGTCTCCTGTTCACTGCACTGCCATTTATGGAAGACCTGCGACAGTTCATGTTTGCACCTCTAAATGAAAACAAGAAATGGGAACCCTCTAGTGAGTCAGATGACATTTATTTATTTATTATAATAAAATCATTCTCATTGATTTTTAATTACAAATTATTTAAAATTTATTTTCCAAATGGTCTGTACACTGTATTTAAATTTATCATATTTAACACATTAGCATTAATTACTATTGGATATAACTTATTTTATTATATCTCTCAGTTAGTACACGCATTGTGATTGGTCAATTCAGCAAACCGTACTCTACTGTGTGGACCACTAAAATTTAAAATAGATTTTGTTACCAAACTGTTTCATGATATATTGCCAAGTTTTGTTAACTTTTATGGCCAGTAAAAGTTTAAACTTTCTTTAATTCTAAATTGTGTATTAACATGTGCTAATGACTTAAAAACTATTCAAATTAACTCATTTAACGTTCGAGGTGCATAAGAAATTTGAAGCCGTTCTGTGTCAATAGAAATCGTTTCCGAACCAATCAGGCACATAGTAGAGATATAATAAAATAATATCTTTCTAACTTCAACTTCTTGGTCCATACTGTAAGTTACGGATACGTGTTTTTGTCCCCTTTGATTTATGGCCGCTGTACTTCGCGCTTGTGATGGGAAAAAACTGGGTCCGTAACTTACAGTGCGGACCTCAACCTCGGTTAGTAAGAGGGATGTAGACTATTATCTTTCACATGCATGTAACTCGTAATCTATTATTTTGTTGGCTGGTGTCTTATTCTTAGTTTCTCAAACACAATTTTTTGCTCTGAAAAAGACACAGAAGACAAGATGTTTTGCACTCTGGGGCAAAATAAATGTCTGAATACTAAAAACATGTAGTGTTTCTACAGAAGGAGACTAACATACAGTATGCATGTAGTATGGTAGAATTTTTAGCATGAAATTATTAACCCTGACACTGAAAGGTTCACGTTAATGCTGAAAATTAGTGTCCAGTTAGAAAGAAACTGAGGAGCTTCAGCAGGAACTACAATGTAACTGTGACATTTTCATCTACATTTAGGTGTTATTTAGTCAGTAAAATCTTGAAGATATCACACCAACCATAAAAACAAACAAGAAATAGACAACTAAATAAAATAAGTAAATGAATAGACTATAAATCTATCAATATGTAAAATATTATTTATTTATTTATTATGTATGTCACTATAATTTAATCTAATTTATTCTAAATAAGGGATAAATAAAGCTGTTGTTGTTGTTGTTAATGATTCAAGTACATGTATATTATTATTATTTTTAGGAGAGCAACAGGATGCTGTGGACAATCTCATCACTGCTATGGACTTAACAGATGCTCAGAGGTGAGATGATTGTGATTCATTAACAGTGCTACCTTGAGTTGAATAACTTACTGTATTGTTTTAATTACTTGACTTTAAAAAGTGAGCAATGAACAGAGAAAAATCTGTCATAACCTTTTACACTGTAAACACATAGTAAGTCAATTGCTCAAAAAACATTTTTATGAATCTTGTAGACTGTCTGCAAAATTCCTTGGTGCTGAAGAGTGTATATATATTTTTTGTCCTAGAAAACTTCTGGAATTTTATCATACTGTATCTAACAAGGCCAAAACCTTGTTATACAAATTAAGACATCACTGTTAGTAATTATTTTGATGATATGAATGTTGTGCCGTGTAGCACTATGAACACAAATGATGTAACAGAGAATTAACTCTGAAGTGTAAATTTTAGTGCTAATTTAACCCATGAATAACCCACTGGGCGTTAGCCCTAGTAAAGGGAATCAGGGAACCACACTAAAATTTACACTTCAGAGTTAATTCTCTGTTACATCATTTGTGTTCATAGTGCTACTCGGCACAACATTCATATGTACCCTTTCTCTTCGCCGCGATTCACCATCTAAATCGACCCTGACTTTCTCTGTCCGACCTCGTAGCTCAGTCGGCAGAGTGACGGTAGATCTAATCCGGAGGTCGTGGGTTCAATTCCCACCGAGGTCAAAAGATTTTTTCTTTACCTCGTGTGGTTCCCTGATTCCCTTTACTAGGGCTAACGCCCAGTGGGTTATTCATGGGTTAAATTAGCACTAAAATTTACACTTCAGAGTTAATTCTCTGTTACATCATTTGTGTTCATAGTGCTACGCGGCACAACATTCATATGTACCCTTACTTTCTCTTCGCCGCGATTCACCATCTAAATCGACCCCGACTTTCTCTGTCCAACCTCGTAGCTCAGTCGGCAGAGTGACGGTAGATCTAATCCGGAGGTCGCGGGTTTGATTCCCACCGAGGTCAAAAGATTTTTTCTTTACCTTGTGTGGTTCCCTGATTCCCTTTACTAGGGCTAACGCCCAGTGGGTTATTCATGGGTTAAATTAGCACTAAAATTTACACTTCAGAGTTAATTCTGTGTTACATCATTTATTTTGATGATAGTCTGACTGGTTGATTTTTTTTCACAGAGATGAAGATGGGCAGTCAATAGAAGCACTGAAATGTAAAACAACGTTTAACCCAGTTCAGCAAAGAGTTTTTCAGGTAAACATGAACAACAGAATATGACTCTACATGTATTTGTAATTCTCAAGCGGTAATATTTTAGTGCCCACAGTTATTCTTTTTTGTCATACATGCAGGGTTTTGTTTAGAAAAGCTTTTGAATTAAGAACAAACCATGAATGTTTGGCCCTTTTAAATTTATCTTGTTGTTTGTCTTCAGTGCATTCAGCATCGTGCTCTTAATCCAGATGACCATTCTTTACCAGATTTGGAGCCTGTTATTGCAAGGTGAACTCACATTGTATTTATGAGTAAGATCAGTGTAACAGGAAACTCTGATTTGAACACTGACTGCCCTACTCTAGAGTTCTACATTCCTTGGTCACTTAACTACATATTAAACTCGTCCAGTTCATCCAGCTCAGCTGCTTGCATAGTGAAAATTGTTTTTTCTTAGTCATTGTACATTCCCTGATATGAAATACTCTCAGAAACTCTGAAAATGTCACTTGGCATCTTAAATATTTGATTTGAAACTAGCTTTTAACCAGCATTATGCAACTGTTGTTGTGTGACTATGTCCAGGAAGATAAAAAAGTTAGGTGCTTTTTCTGACGTAGTCCCTACGGCAAAAAATAATTTGCATTCTGGTAAAAATTTGTCGATTTGGCAGTCTTGTTTTAAAGAAAGCCGTTCAAAATTTATATGTACTGTATACTGTACATAGCTTTCTGTGTTGTGTGTTACCAACAAAGGAAAAGTTGTTCTTATGGTTACCCTCACTGTTATATCATTTTAGTTGTAAAATATCTTAACAATGGGAGTTTCCTGACAATCTGCTTTCTTACTGATAACTTCTCTATCAATACTGGAAATACCAGATAAGGCTTAGGGCATCTTGTGCATTACAAGATGAATTCACCAATAAACTGAGTAAATGGCAAATGAGCATTGACTAGCCCACTGACTACCCACTGGAAAAGGCTTGTTTTAGAAATGTAGCGCAAGAGAGTTGGGGTGCCACTAGTTTTCTTTAAAAGTAAACCACTATAAATTTTCTTTGCAGTTACCTGGAGCCCAGTGCAGAATTCAAAGCAAGGTGTGCCCCAGAGTGCACCAAAATTAAGGTTAGAAACATAGGACTCTTTTTGTTACATGTAGTGGAACCTCCAGATGGTGACCAGTTTTCTAAAGTACCAAAAGTTTGCATGTCATATCACTATGTGCGGAACTTCTTGTAAGCGGTGACAGCTCTCGTAAGTGACTGCAACCACTTTTGGAGCTAAACGTTAAAAACTTTCTTGTTTTAATCTCCAGTAAGCAACCATGTCATTCTGGAGCGAACATTGTTACATTATAACATTGTTACATTCCTTGATAGTACCAGACGTTTTCTTGAAATTGACTTTTGGCATGAATAAAACATTAAACAATTTAAAGAAAAAATGCATGTACACTGCACTTAAAGAGACAACCTTAAGTGTCCAAAAATTACCATTATGATAATGATGCAAAATTTTGACCCAATGCTGTCCAAGTTCTGGTAAGCGAACACCTCCTGTACTTAAGCGACTACCTTAGACTTCACATTTTCACTTACGGGGGTTTCACTGCATTTATGGA
>CM042758.1:10522117-10539350 GCA_022496165.2 Catalaphyllia jardinei | reverse complement strand
GTGAATATACTGCTAATATCTGAAGCAGGTGGAAAGTTTCTATCTCATGGCAGGTACTAGTCAAGGATAGGGCTTTAAGTCTACAAGTACCTGATTTCCCTTGAGGGGGTGGGGAGAGGTGCAGGGGGTGGTGAGGTGCAGGAGTGTGAGTGAGGTGCAAGGGTAGGGTCGTTGAGAGGAAAGTTGCTGGCATTATTTCTTACTTTTAACTTGTGTTTTTTTCCTTTGCTCTCTACTGGGGTTGTTTTAAGCATGGTAGGTGTGGTGGCCTAATTGTTGGCATGCTTTATTGTGTATTCGTTCATTGCAAGTCAAACAACTATGGACATCATTTTGCAACAACATTTCATTGTCTATGTTTATCTTAAGTGGAAATGAGCCAAATGGTGAACCATCAACTAGCAGAACAGATGTCCATGATGAAACTGATTTTAGCATGGCAAGCTTGGTAAAGAGAGAAGTCACAAAGGTATGTGTTAGTTCTTTATATTCCCAAGGTAGATAATCAACGGTAGTGGTATCCAAGAGCTGCAAACCAATTTTAGATTGATCAGAAGTTCTTTAAGAAAATGTTAGGGCTCTACTGCGAAAACAAAGCTCTGCAGCCACAGCCACACAATGCAACACAAGTTGTAGCAAAATCAATAAGCCCTTTAATTAGGTATTAGTAAAGTATGAACTTAATGATCTACTACTGATTTAGAAACAATGAACTTGATTTGTGAACATCATTTTGTTTCCATCTCATTTTACCTCATGTTTTCCTTGGACAAGATTAAGGACAGTGCCTACTAAATGCAAAGGTTTTTGTGCCTGGTCAGGACGATGCAGAAAAAGTAGATCTTTGCTAGTGTTAGTGGAATCCATAAAAAACAATGGGGGTATAGTTATTCATTTTTTCAAGATAATCAGCTTTGAATCCCAGTAAAATTGCTGGCATCAGCATTTTTCTGAAAAAAGAAGGAAAGGCAATTTCACAGATTTCATTAGAATTCACCTTTACGTAGGGAAAAGCATTATAAACATCTAAAGACTATGTGGTAAATGTAACAAAAAACAACATTTTTGGTATGCTTTTAATAACAAAATCATCGCAAAAGTGCTTTTAGCCAATGTGACAGCCTTCCTCTGGTTTGGCTAAAATGCAGTCTAAGTATCTTTTGCTTGCAACCACAAACTAATCATGTCTTGAATAGGCTTACCACTTCCATTTCATGACATAAAATGTAGGGGTGACCACTTGTTTTTTAAAGTTATTGATCTTTTTTGAAAACCTTTACAGTGCCCTTTACCTGTCACTTTCCCTGTAAGTACAAAATTTGTGTATCTTGCACTTGTTTTGTGTGTGCACTATGTCATCTGAAGGACTGCAGGTACTGACTCTTCTTTATGCGCTGAACACGTGAACACTTGCTGTCAAGATGTTGTGACAACGTCTGCTTTTCTACGGTTACCGTCACTCACTGAGCTAAACCATGCCTGATGAGGCATTCAGTAGTACAAACCCAGTTTAACCCTTTACCCCCTAAGAGTGCCAATTGGAACACAGTGTCATAACTTTGTGAATATTTGACAGATTTCTATGAGTTTTTGCCATGAAAATTGTTTTGTGAAGATCTTCTCATTGAAGTCAAAAATTGTGACCCCCTCCTATCAAAGACTTGGTTGTCCACCCCCACAAGTTTATAGTTTCTTTTTTGGGATGCAAATGGAATGCAAGACTTGTTTCACATGAAGCTATGCACTAAGAGCTGCTAAATAAGCTATAGTTTAGGGGTATACCTATACTATAGTAGAATTTTGATACATTTTTGAAGTTGTTCATTTAAAACAGTTTGTCTCAAAATGTCTACCTCCTTCATAGCTGTTGATGTCAGTTCCTAAAAAAGCTGATCAGTGGCTTTTAGGATGCTCATGCCGATTGCTACTGCGCATCTCTAGTGCACATGCTATTCATTATGCATGCGTGTGTCATGTCATTTTCAAGCGCACGCACCAAGTCAAAAGCTCACCAAAATATAGAGCTGATGACCTTTGTGTTAACTTGGTGTGCGAATATTTTTGTTGGGTGCTTGGTGACCCCCACTTTCTTTTTCGGCAGATCACTTCATTTTCTGATTCTTGCCATTATACTAAAAAAGGAAAAAATCTGCAAGTGGGAAGTTTTAATTATTTCTCAGACAGGGGGGGGGGCAGATACTATTCAGATAGGGTCGAATCGGTACATGGATACAGGTGTGCATGACTTAGAAGTTGCATTTTTTTAGACTAATTCTGCTTGATTTAATGACATATGTAGTAAAGATTTATCAAGTAGGCCTATATAAAATTATGTTGTGTTAAACACATATAACTTAGATATGATTCTTCAACTTTAATATATGCCAATAGTAATGAATCCGGCCAGAATCGCCTCGAGTGACTCGAAATCTTAGAAATGCTATGGTCTGTGATACGCTTTATCTTCAAAACAAGTTCAGTGATGATTTTTTTTTACATTTTTTTATCTAATCTTAACATTTTTTACCTGCAGTCAAAGTTTTAAAAAAATCTGTACGTGGGAAGTTTTGGGTGCGGATGTCCTTAAAATGGTATATTGTACACAGGCAGAGTGTCTTTATTTGCCGATTTAGGAAAATCTGCCATTCACCTTAAGGGGTAAAATGCTTGAAATTTTGCTAATATGAGTGACCTATTGGCCAAGCTGAAATTAAGTGGAATTTTTATTTTATTTGGGGGGTGGTCCGAAGAGGTGTCCGTAGGAGTAGTCGGTGGACCGGTCCATAGGTGGTCCGTGGACCCAGTCCATAGTGGGGGTCTGTGGACTGGGGTTCGGTGTTTTCATGTTACCCCTCAGTTTGATGAGTATGTTTAACACTGGCCGACAGTGATATGTACAGCAGTTTCCTTGTATACTTCATATAGTATCAACAAAAAGTCTTCTTAGTTCTCATTGATTGTATAATGTGCATGAAAAGTCCCTAATCGAAGGAGAATATGAACTAAATTATTAGAAGCATAGAGGAAAAAGAGGGAAAAAGGACTAAATCATATCAATTATATCAACCATTTTAACTGGAAAAGATGTAAATTTTGTCTTTGGTTGTGGACTTTTAGAAACAGTAGAAAATTACTTGTGAACTTTTTATCTTTGGCATCTATAATAGGATAAATGCCCTGGAAACAATGCCAGACATTTTCTTTGAGGTTCAATCGGTTATGATATAATAATCAATAATTTTATTAGATAATTATAGTTAATTATCAATTAAATTTTTGATTTTTTTGTTTGGGCTACCGAGCTTGACTTCTGGGGACCCCAGCCTACAAGGATTTTTTTTAGAACATAGCCTTGGTAAAGGTAAAACAAAACCATGGTAAAAATCTCCTGTGAAAATACCGGCTGAGTGCGTATATCTTATGATACATGTATTTACCGTTGTGTCAGTGCAAACAGTTAATTGTAATTAAGGAGAAACAAGTTGCTGATCAATCCAGTTACAGTCAAAGTTATAGCATAGCAATTTTTCTGTCCAAGGGGGGAACATGCATTGAGGTTAACCATTGTTATGTGTATGTTTTCTTTCAGGTTGGTACTGTTGACCCTGTTGGAGATTTCCGTACTTTGATCGGTCAAAGGGATGAAGATAGGTTTGATGAAGGTATGTTGTCTCTTCAGTCCCACTGAATTAGTGAACCATTCATTGAATCTGTTCACTTCAGCAGAGCAACAACTTGTAGTGTGTAGAGATTTGAGCTATCAAAAACTATTAAAAGACTAGCCAAATAAGCTTGGTTCCGGATGAAATTGATTTTTGTCATGAATTTTGTGACTATTGCCCAAATCAAATTCTACAGAAAATAGTAAAGTCGTTGAAATCAGTTACCCATGTAAATGTGCAATTAATAAATTTATCATGATGTTTCTCGTAGCGGATTCTACATATCCTTTTAATTTACAATTATTGTGTTCATATTTTAATACTGTTAACTTTGCTTTTCCTTATGTTATTAATTGTGGCAGCTGCCAAACAGATGAGGGAGCGTATCTTGCAGTTAGTTCTGGATTCATTCAGAGACCAGTTTTATACTAAGGCCTTAGACTGCGTGAAAGTTCTCCGACAAGAGGCCATAAAGGTATTCATGTTGCATCATTTAACTTAAACACTCCATGTCAGATCCACTAATTAATGTCAGTAATGGGTTATTTGAGATTTCATGTTGAAAACTAAGGCAGTATTAAATAAATTCTTTTAACATTTTGCACACTTTAATCAGTGTGCATTTAACATTTTGCACACTTTAATCAGTCTGAACCTCATCTTTTACATGTAAGATATACCTGTTGATCCATGTAAACATTATTTTGTACACTGTAGGTGAAGATTTTGCTTGATGTTATTTTTGGTTGATATTTAAAGTGTAATGTACCTTAGGATGGCCACACATTAAACTTTTTCGTCATATCAGCCAATCATAGTACAATATTTGATAGATGGTCTTGCCTCATGCTCCATGAACAGTAGTAGTATCATTATGGTAATTGACCATGGTTTATTGGTGGTTAGCTTTCATAATCATTTTCTGTGTTTCTTTTGTTTGTTTGTTTGTTTGTTTTTTATTTCAAATAATTATTCTTGAAAGGAAATCAAATAGCAATAGTTGGATTAAGACAAAGAACTCTTCAACCTACATTGTAGAGTCCTCCATTTGCTAAAAGTGAACCCTGAAATGACTCAATGTTTTATTTTGTTCACAAATCATTTTGGTTCTTTTTTATTCTTTGTTTGCACAGTTAATTATTGCAACTATTGAAACAGGATTGCCAAAAAAATCTAGAAAAACAGCACTGAACAACACCACTGAACTAAAGTTGAAATATTCTTTGCCATAGTAAAAGCTTGTTGATTTGACAGTTCATTCCAATGCATTTAGACCAGTTTTAGAGCCTGTACAGTACCATCCTGTACGGTGGCCCACAACTCTCACAGCAAAAGAAATAACCTCACGGCAAAAGAAAAAGACTCACGGCGGTTTTTCTTTTTGCGGTGAGTCTTTTTCTTTTGCCTGGACGTTTTCCTTTTTTCCGCGAGGTTTTCCTTTTTGCCGTGACGTTTTTCTTTTTGCCCTGACGTTTTCCTTTTTGCCGTGACATTTTTCTTTTTGCCCTGACGTTTTTCTTTTTGCCGTGACGTTTTTCTTGTTGCCCTGACATTTTTCTTTTTGCCGTGACGTTTTTCTTTTTGCCCTGACGTTTTTCTTTTTGCCGTGATGTTTTTCTTTTTGCTGTGAGGTTTTTCTTTTTGCCGTGACATTTTTCTTTTTGCCGTGACGTTTTTCTTTTTGCTGTGAGGTTTTTCTTTTTGCCGTGACATTTCTCTTTTTGCCGTGAGGTTTTCCTTTTTGCCGTGAGGTTTTTCTTTTTGCTATGACATTTTTCTTTTTGCCGTGACGTTTTTCTTTTTGCTGTGAGGTTTTTCTTTTTGCCGTGACGTTTTTCTTTTTGCCGTAAGGTTTTCCTTTTTGCCGTGACGTTTTCCTTTTTGCCGTGACGTTTTCCTTTTTGTCGTGACGTTTTTTTTGCCGTGACGTTTTTCTTTTTGCCATGACGTTTTTCTTTTTGCCGTGAGGTTTTTCTTTTTGCCGTGAGGTTTTTCTTTTTGCCGTGAGGTTTTCCTTTTTGCCATGACGTTTTTCTTTTTGCCACGAGGTTTTCCTTTTTGCCATGAGTCTTTTTCTTTTGCTGTGAGGTTATTTCTTTTGCCGTGACAGTTGTGGGCAACCGTAATCCTCAGATTCCCAGGGACACTGATAGTTGGGTCAGGGGGGAGTTAAACTGGACAGAAGCAGTGTGAATAAAAGTTTACAAGAAGTAATGAATGTTTGTTCTTGTACATGTATGTATTGTTTGTGCTGCTTTCACTTTTTTGACTTTCTGACCCATGGGTCTCGGAGGATGCTGGAATGTATGGGCTTTGAGAATTAAATTCAGTGTTTAGTAAGAGAACGCATAATTTCTTTCGAGAGTTTCCAGAATTGAGTATTTGCAAATTAATGTGGTCGTAGTAGTTTTTGAAGAAGTCACTCGAACAACTTTCTCATGTGAAACAAACTTACAGCATATCTTTTGTTAGGTCAGTGAAATTCTGAAAATGGCCAGAAGTCTGCAAAAATAATTATTAATTAAATTAATTAAATGTATATGGTTGCATGAGAAACCAGAATAAGCTCCAGCCTGGTGGGCCACAATTGGCTCGTATGCAGACTTTACCTTTTTATATGGTTGCATACAAAGAGAAACGCAGTTTGGTTATAGCCTTTGTTTGATAAGAGGCAGGCCCATCAAACAAATTTGTACTCTATGATTGGCTTACTTGTATGTTGGTGGATTATACGTTAAGTACTATCATGAAACTCTTTGGGCACTTCAGAAATTACATAGACAGTCGGTACCCTTTTAGTAAGTTATACATCAAGGGTAGAAAATGTGTGTTTGCAGTCATCATTATTAAATTATGGGTGAAATACCATATTGCTTCATGTTATGGTTATTGTCGTATGAAAACAACTTATGGTTTGTAAAAGAATTATGTACAATGTCATGTATATTTCTCAAATGGTCTTTTTTTAAAGGCTGGTGAATCTGGAATGCTAAACAAATTTCTTCAAGAAATGAAAGAGAAGATAATAAACCAAAGAGGCCATGAATTTTGGCTTCTGCTGTCAAAAGGTTGGAGAATGATTCCATCTTGTGTGCACACAGAGCTATAATTTGTCCTTGAATAACAAAAAGAAATAAATTAAAGAAGTTCATGTGCTTAATGTAGTAGAATTATAATATGTATCAACCAGGTTACAGAGAATCCATAAAATATAGATTATTACATTTTGAGAGCCTGGTATCGTTTTTATTCACGAGTTTTTAATGCCATATCGCGAACAAGCGAGTCTTCAAGTGAGTGAGCGATATGGTATTAAAAACAAGTAAATAAAAACGATCTGGCTCTTAATATAAGAATATTATTCTTGTTTTCGTTCTCGTTGAGAAACTGAGACATATCTTCATCGGAAACATTCAGAAATCTTGAAGCGGCCATTTCGTTGATAAAACTGCAAAGCAATTCTTCCCGCCAGATTTGACGCCAGGTGTCCGCTAAAATATCACGTGCAACCCGATTGGTCCAACCAAATTATTACAGTCTGTTTGATTAGAGTAGACAATTCAAACCGTGAAGTGATATGATATCATTTCACTGCAGTGAAATGATATCATATCACTTCACGGGTATCATTTTTAGCCACGGCTTTATCACACTGACATCCACACATAATATGTAATAATACTGGTTATTCTTTAGGCAAGTCACAAAATCATTACCTTCAGACATGACAGAAATAATTTATTGTGAAAAACAGACTTGCTCTTGCAAATATTTCTTTGTGACAGATCAAGGTGTACCAATTTAGTTGAATCTGTAGACAAATCAGCTTAGTAACCAATAGTCCACATTCAATATCTCTGTCAATATTCTGAAATCGAACCAAGGCTTTCCTTACACTTCATATTTGGTGTTGTTTTCTTTGTATCCAAGTCTCTTTTGGGAATTGAGAAACAAAAGACAAAAGAAAGCCTTGGGGGCCGTGTTAGAATATTGATAAATTATATCAAACGTGAGCTATTCATAGGTAACAGCGGGAATAATTGTTATGAAGCCCAAAAAGCTTCAAGAGCAAGCAAAGATGCCAAGTTGTTGAAAGGTCTGAGAGTAAATACAGTACTTTGTTTTAACCAAGCCAAAAAAGCAAACAAAAGCATGTAACAAAGAGCTTTGCCTCTCTTTGCAGCAATTCCCCTTGTTAACTATAGAAAATTATTATTGAATATAATCAAGTTGAAGAATCCATTTCCAGGAGAAACTGAAATAGAACTTCTGGTTAACTTGTACAATGCCTGTCTGTTATCTTTAACTCAAGGGATTTGACATCATGCATGTAGAAGTAAAGCATGATTATTTTCTGTTGTTTGGCAGAACAAGTAACACTGGTCAGTCAAACTGAGGCGTCTGACAGCAATGTCACTGAAGCCCAAGCTAAAGAAGTGAGAGTTGTACCTTTACACCTCTATATGTATATTCAACTCATGTAGCTGATATTTCTTATTTTATGTTTAAACATTTTTTTGTCTCATGCACATATAATGCTTCATATATTAAATTCCTGATCTGCAAACTTCAGTAGTTGTAAAGCACACTTTACAGGGAGTTCTGTGTATATTACCTAGGGAAATAATTATAATTTCCCAGATAATACATGCAAGTACATATAATTATTTATTTCTTTGATCGTGAGCGGGCAGTATCCTGAGAATCCTGTAATCTGATTGGTTCCAGGAGCGGGCAGTATTTTCCTATCTCCTGACCACGGTCATAGTAACCAACTACGCTAAGCGCAGAGCGAAGTTGTAATTGCTTAAAACATTGAAATGGCTTCTTCTACATTTTGCTAAGTTTGTTGGCTTTTGAAAGCGAAACTTGACATGGTGTAAAAATATTCCTGAGCAATTCATTTTATTGTACATTTGTTGACACGTTGACGAGACAATGTGTAAAATAAAAACATGACTTTTCCAGTTTTTCTTAATAGTTTCTCCTACCTTCTAAAAATAGAATTTAGAAATAAATAAAAATGTTATTCACCGGCCTTGGTCGGTCTGTATATTGGGAAAATCTGTGCCCTCTGTCTCGAGTACCGCCCTCGGCCTGCGGCCTTGGACCGTACTCGAGACCTCGGGCACAGTTTTTCCCAATACGGACCTCCCGGCCGGTGAATAACATAAAAAAAATTATATTTATTTGCTTCAGACAAATAATTTGGAAATGTCATGTTTGTAGTTCTTGGAAGATGGAGCAGCTGAGAAGGAAGAAGCTCCAATTGATGACACAATGGAGGATGCTGATGATTTGGTGTGTGTACATTAATTTTACTTTTTTGCATCTGTATCTTCAACATGAAAATATGAAGAAGTGATTGCATATTTGTAAAACTATGAACATGAAGCTAAATCCCATAACAGGATACTTGTCAACTGCTCTTTACCAAAAAAAATTGTACCATAATTTGGGTAAAATGGTTTAAAGAATTTGCATCAGTACAGGAGGTTAGGAAATGTTCTGACACACATCAGGGTTTCATTTAACATTTTTAATAGCAGGGCAACTAGTTTTCGTGGGCAGGCAAAACAATTTCATCTGACTTACTTAAGAAGAAAAACTTTCAGAGCTCTAGATTACTGGTCAGTCAAACCAGGGGAAACAATAATCGTCCTCACTGCTGTTCATTATGCTTCTTGCCATCCCTTAGTCAAACCCCTGCCTATACCTTTAAACTGGCAAGCACCATACAGTGTATTGGTAAACTGCTAAAAAATATATAATATGCTATGGCCAATACTTCTAACTTATTTAATCTTTTTGATATCTCAGCTGGAGATGATGGATTAACAGCGACAGTAGCTGGTCAGATAAGGCAATAGCATGTGCCTGAGTATACAGAACTTCAAAATTGGATGTGTCTCAATGCACAAAGAGAAATGAGCATGTCACGTTTCAGTCATCTTACACGCTGATGTCTGCTATCATGATACTAAACTGATGCTTGAAGTTGTTTAACAAACGTCATTTTTTGTAAACAAGTAAGGAATATATTTAGTACATGAAGTTCCATTACTGAGGTAACTTACAGTGACTGCAACTGCATTAGTTAGCAATGATCTTTTAGAGGGTTTAGATGAATACAACAACACAAAGTGTGCTTGAAGGACTTGATTAAATAATAATGATGATCAGTGACATTTAGTTATAGTTTCACTTTATTACCACTTACACAGGCAGATAATCTGCACTCACAAATAAGCAACACTCAGAGTTAGACAACTGATAAGAGAAATGCAACTATACTCATTTGTTAATTTACAAGAACTTATAAAATTATATTGTCAGTCTGTAATAATTACTATCTTGTTGAAATGTGTAAAGTTACATGTTCGTATTTTGGTTCACAATAAATTTACACGTCAGTAGAGCAGTCAGGATTAGCTTTCCACTACTTCACAGTGAAGAAGAACAAAAAAAAAATGAAGACAGAAGAATGATAAATAATTAAATTTGACTTGCTCAGTCTATTACCATTTCTGATTTCCATTTTTGGTTAGCCCAGTTTACAAGTTGGTGTAGATAGACTTGTCTACCACTTTTAGATGTGAACTGAATGACATGTGAGATCAGATGAATAAACACTGCTAAAAAATTACAGATGGAAGTCATGTTTCCGAGGTCATGACTGGTTTTTATTAGCACATAATAACCATAAGCAGAGGCAGCTCACACATGCAGATGCAGTAAGATACATGTACATTGCTTGTGCTTATGCTTGTGCACTAGCCTTAATATAGAGTGATCTTTATATGGGCTGCATGCAAAACTGCTTCATGAGTTCAAGCATGGTGCATTTTCGCTAAATCAACCAAAAGCATGGGAAAAAACCGCATTTACCCCTACTGTTCCCTAACAAGTCATAATTCTTCTAGTTTGTTCATTGTTGCTGTATTGTGGGGGGTTTATTTTTCTATCCAAATTTTAATGAATGTTAGTTCGATTTGTTTATAGTGAGGCAATTTACCATGTCACCCTCCCTGCCTGGACACATTGACAAAACAGCATATGTAGTACAGTGTTTCGAATTGTAATATTGCTAAGTACTTCAGAGCGGAAAAACATACCGTAATAAGCATAGGCAAGTTTTTGACTGCGTGCCAGGCTCCCAGTTTGAAAAAAATGGTGGTAATTTCGTTGTTCGAGTAAACAAAAAAGTTACAAACTAATCATGCTATCTCAATTTTCCCAGTAAGTTAGCAACATTATGGTGTAATGTTCTTGAGGAGAATCAATCCTTTTTTGGACAAAATTAATATTAAGAAGGGTTCTGAACCCTTTATTTCTCTACCATGCACAAGAAATTTCGGTATGAAGACACAATTTTTCCACAAACCCTCTTCACATATTGCATACTTATAAGCAAGCCACTGAATACTGTATAAGCAAGAGAGCCCTTCAGCAGGTAGAGGAGCCTTGTTTTCTTAACAGTGAAATACCAAAAGTCATGCTTGCTCAGATATAAATAAATCAACTGAATGACAGCTTTGCGTACCTCACTATCAGTAAGCCATTCTTTCCACCATTGCAACCAGCATCATTACCTAATCCCACAAGCAGTGCTAGGGATGTGCAGAAAGCTACACAGTGCATTTTCCCACTCTGAAGCTAAGTACATCTACAGACGAGTGAGATATTCCCAGTGCACCATGAAATAAATGAATAAATTATGTTAGCACATGCAGCCTCAACACCAGCAAGAAGCTTTGTTGGGCTAGCCTTGTGTAGAAAGGCACCTGACACATAGCATGTAATAAACTAAGCTTTCCAAGTTCCTGACAACTGGGTGTCTCCATAGCATTGCAACATTTACATGTGATCTAAGAAATCCATACAAACGTACATTTGCATCTAGCTTACAAAACAATTCTGAAGTGAAATGTAAAAAAATTACTCTGTGCTTGTTATAAAATTAAACATCTGTTAATTAAATAATAGGCATTAGGATTAGAGTTCTTCATGTGATACTAGTTTTCCATCCAAGCTGGTATTTTCTTCCTCTTTAGACTCTGGACCATGTGGAGGATCAACCAAACGTGCTATTGTTTTCAAAGTTTCTTGTGAAATTTGTAATATGTCATGTTTTGTCAAGAATCCTCTGCCTTCAGTATCCAAATACTGATCAAAAATTCTCCTGGGATCTTCACTTAGGTCATCCTTGTCATGTTCATGTGCTTTTTCTTCATATTGTTCCCACAATTCTGTAAATGTCTCCATTGTCAATAGCTCCTCTTTTTTTTCTTTCATAGTCGCTAGAATGCTGTAACGAAGAACCTCTATGTTCATGTAGCCCATCTCAATGTGTCTGTCGCCCTTGTTGTATGTCCAATGTACTGTGAGATCACTGAGGGGTGTGTACTCAAACACTTCTCTGTCACAGCCCTTGGGTTCAAATGGTGCACCCACTAGGGGTCCAGATGTAAACAGGATAGTGGCTGATATGGTTCTGTTGTAAGATCTGACTTGATGTATGTATTCTGGGCAGACAACAAAATTTAGATGAGAAATGAGTGTTCTGGAAATACATGTGTACCACTTCTCTTAGCACTTCAAGCTCATCCTCCAAAATTACTGTATCTACATGTGGATTAGGAAAGGAAACTCCACTTAACTATTTTCAGTTAACATGATGCACAATGTTTCATTAACGAGTATCCTGAAAAAAGTAATAAAGCTAGTTTATTCGGGACATAATAGTCCTCAGTCTCTTTTTGTACAAACCTCAAACTAGCTGTGCTTGGTCCATACTGTTTAGACCTGAGGCCAATCAAAAATTTCAACTCCAAATAAATCCCTTTGATTGTCCCTGTCACCTTAAAAATTAATCTGGAATCCCTCCCTTGGCTCCTAACTAGTTTGAATAATCAAGAGTAATAAGCTTGTATAATTGTACCTGCTGGAATGTAAATACAGTCCCCTGGCATGAGTGTTGCATAAGTCCATGGTACATTCGCCACAGTGGGGTATTCCACCAGGTTTATCTTGTTGGGATCAATTTCAGAAAATCCTGATCCTGAATATTCATTCTGCATTAAAAGAAAACAGCATGGTTTACCATGTACACTGTAGAGATGCTGAATATCAGCATCCAGTGCTATACTCTGCCTTTCAGATTTTCAAAACATCATGTAATACATGATGTTTTGAAAACAATACACTCCCCAATGAGGAGTGGCCAATTACATATACATTTTTTTACATACTCCTCATTGGGGCTTTTCAGGACCAAAAAACAGTGATAAATAAATTCAAATAAACATAACCAGGTTAAGAATAGGCCTTTTGCAACAAACGATCACATGGTACAAAATCCACCATGCTGGAGGGCAAGCTCGTTATTATTCCCGCACTGGGACATTAAAACAGAGACCTCAACCAGTCAAGCTTGACTGGCCTTTGTACTTTGTCCTAGTGCAGGAACAATAATGAGCTTGCTCTCCAGCATGACAGATTTTGTACCATGTGATTGTTTGTTGCAAAAGGCCTATTCCAGATGGCAGGAGGCAGACATGTTGGCTATTTACAAGTAGCGTAGCCAAGAAGTTGAACTTGGGGCTACCACAAACAACAGCAGCTAGCGGTCAGAACAGGAACCTGCGATGTAAGGATTTTAAATCTGGCGCTCTAACCACTTGGCCACTCGGTCATTCTGCCTCCCTCATAACTTAACTTAATTTGTGGACACCTGTCTCATACCCAGTTGCCCAAATCAAAGATAGTGAAATTTAATAAATCAGGGAAGAATATAGGAGATTAACTAATTTGAAGCCTTGCAGTATTAGACTGGCAATTTTGAGAGTTTGCATGGTTTTTAGTATGTGGGCACTGGAGTGGAAAAGAGTGACTTGACTATTATTACTAAGAAAAATTGAAATTTAGAACATCTATTGTACATCAAGCATATTACAAATAACAAGATTCAATTCCACTGCCATTGCAGATGCTTTGTTGTTAACTTCTTAACTTCTTGTAAAAATAATACTATTTACAGACGATAAAACAATTGAAATCCAAAAAAAAAAAAAATAGTCCAAAGTTTTCTTGGTTTCAAACTTTCCTGTTGATGCTGCAGATTAATGATGGTTATTGAAGGGGCATGCAGTCAGATTATTTTCATAATTTACATGTAATTTGAATGTATGAGTTTCCAGTCCATTAACCTACCTTTTCAAGAAAGTATAAATCATTGTAATACTTTCTCTCTATCATAATAAAATCCTTGCGTCCAGCCACCAAGCAGTGTAGGTTATGATCAGCATCATAGTGGATGACAGAGCGTGTTCCTCCTGAGCTCATCCAGAAGTTAGTTTCATGAACATAATCAAGAAATGTGCCACACAACAAACATGGCGGAACCTAAGTGAAAACAGAAAAGTTACATGTATGGCAGCTGACTCAGTGGGGGAGGGTGCTCTTTATTCTTTTCCCACCCCTCCTCAGTAAAAAAATTTATTAATATTTAACAATATTCCATGAGTATGCGTTGGATAAGAGATGATAGGTAGCCAACGAGGCGCGTAGCACCGAGTTGGCTTTAATCATCTCATATCCAACAAGTGCGAGTGGAATAATTGTTTTATTAAAAAAACGCCCCCAAAATTTAGAAAACTAGCCTACAATAAAAACAACTAGTGAGACAATCTCAGATAGTGCAGAGTCTTATGCTGGACTGTAAGTACATTTTGAGTCATCAGCTGCCTGTATGTAACTTGTTAGTTCAAGGCCCAAAAATAACTTACAAATTATTACTGTTTGACAAGAAGGTTTTAAATTTCACTGTGGTGTTTTACGTTGAATTTTGTTTATTTTTAATTCATTGATACGTTGAACTAGCAAATGTGACAATTTTATTTTTTCAACGCCGACATTTGTAACTTGATACTTTTGTTTTCCTCGCAAAGTTTGTAACATGATACCCTTGTTTTCTCAAAAACCTACAAAGGAAAATATGCTGGCTCTTTTCCCGCTGGAGAAAAATGAACTAATGTTATTAACTTATGAAAAAAATGGAAGAGGAATGATTTTGTTTCATTCAAGAGGCAAATTTTCATATCATCCATAAACAGTTACTAATTTAATTATCAAATAGTCATGTCATGTCTCAGAATAGCACGTTATTATTAGGTTGGTACCGTGTTAACAATAAACAAGTTCAAAATACACAATGACATCGATTGAGACAACCGAGCAGCGTTTTAACTTTACCAATATTATTTATGTTTTACATCGGTGAATGAGTCCCCTCAAAGACTGACTAAATAGATTTCCAGTTTCCGTAAGTGCCACAGTGTCTGCAGCAATATTTGAGAAGTTTCTTTTGTCACAACATTACTACCAGGTACTTTTAATGTCGCTAACTCGGAATGTTTAGGGTGAACACATTTGTGAACTTCTTTTGCTCTTTCATGGGGGGAGAAAATAAACAGGCGGCTGGGGAGATCCCTCTTTAAAGCTCAGCAAACACAAAATAGTTTGAAAATAGCACACGACATTTTTTAACCGAGCTAGGGATGATTTCAAACGATACACTGTCACAAAAGCGTTCTTTGCACTAAAAAGGAAAACTGACATTACCCGAAATATAACTGCTATCCCCCGTTAAGAGGAGTGTGGTATCGCACGCATGAACGCTGAACTCGAGAACGGATTGTATCATGCTGACAGTGCGAGAGCGCATGCATCTTACATGTTGTGTTCTACCACAAGGAGAAGCACTTAATGTTCAAGTGTAATAGTGTATGAAATGTATCGTTACCTAACATAGTTAACACTAATGCTAATCAATCTGCGCATGCGCTTCGAGCAAATTGCTTTTGTTCTTAAGAGCGGAATAGTACCACAAGGATAACAAGAGAATATTGGAACCATATATAGTTTTCTGATGTTACGAACGAAGTAATGTAAGTATGGAATGTTTTACGTAGTAATCAAAGGTACCTACCCCACCCGCTCAAAACAAGGCTAATTAATTAATTGAAATTAATTAATTAAACAAACATTAAAGTTTACACCTTATTGCCTTATTGGCATAGTGCCTTAGTTCCTTATTGCCATAGTGCTTTAGCGGCATCAACCCCCAAACCATCCCAAAAGTGCACTGTGCACTAAAAAGGCCCAAAAATTCACGCATATGCTTCCCATTTTTGTAGATCATGGTATAATGGCTCATATACCATGATGGCTTAGCCAATGAAAAAAAACTTGCATTATCCAATGATCCAGTTTTTAACAATTCAAATTATTCTCGTATCTTGACTGGTTCTTACCTATGATCTATTGGAGGACAGATGCATAAATGATGTCATAATTTGCAACATTTTTTGGTTTCTTTTTATAAAATAAGTAGATTCTATGTTGTGCATCTGTTCAGCAACTGATTTTAGAAAACAGTCCTAAGAAAGCACGTGTGCTGATTGGTTAATCGTGTTTGTATAACTCGATGGAGACACAGAACTAGCACGTGCTGTTGACGTAGTGATGGCGCGAGCAAAGAGAACTTACATTTTGATAATCAATTTTAACAAGTTGTTTTCCTTTTTTCTTATCGTGGTGTTTTCTAAAAGAAATAGAAAACATGTACTCTGTTTCTATTGAGATTTAGTATAAATCTACTCGCGTTCTATCACGAATGTCATTCTCTGATTGGCTACGTTACTCACTATCTATTTAACAATTAGATTATGAGCTCGAGATTTCTATCGCGTGCGCCCGCATCAGAAACTGATAGCGAACAATCTAATTGTTTTAGTATAAATCTACTAGTCGTTCAAAACTTTATCTAGTAAATCCTCTTCACTAGCACTTCGAAAACGCCAAGAAACGGCCTTCATTTTGCCCGACAAGAGCACACTGCTATGCTACTCACAATCTATCACATAATAGATAGTGAGCAGAGTAGCCAATCAGAAAACGGCATTCATGATAGAACACTAGTAGATTTATACTAAATTTCACATGATCTGTGCAATCAGTTACGTCTGAACAAATTGCATGTCTTTTCTTAGATTCAGGATACAGATAACCAAAGCGCACACAAAAACAGGTGGTCCAGGGTGTATTCTGATTCTGAGTGGGTCATGCCAAAGATCTTTGGCATAAAGGAAAGTTCATTTAATATGACAAGTGGGGGGGGGGGGGGATGAAGATATTGAGGGGGGCTCCAAAAATTTTTACACACCTGAAAGGGGGGCTTCAAAAATATTGTTGGGCTAGGAGGCATGACATCATCATATAGATCAGGTGGTTTTCAACTCAACAATTCAATGACCTGTGCAACTCAGCTATATCACGTGGTGAAGCATCGGAGTAGAGGTAGGCACTACGACAATAAATACTCGAGAACTCAACAGAGATCTCATCACAACTGGATCTCAAGTCTGTCATAGTATAACCATTGAAGACAATAACGGTAAATATATTTAATACAGTCTAGCGTTCTTTTTCTCAGGGAAGCAAAGGAGTTGAAGGAGGAGGGAGGCTCTGAAATTTTTTCAACTACCAAGGGAGGGGGCTCCCAAAAAATT
>CM042758.1:10479758-10490528 GCA_022496165.2 Catalaphyllia jardinei | reverse complement strand
GTGAGAAACTTAAGTGACTAATAGGAAACCGCGGAAATGGACATTGAGGAAGTCTGTTCGATAACCTGTAACGTTTTTAACTTATTTGATTTTTCCTCAAGGTTACTTTTGAAACGAAATTGACTTTAAATGTGTTTCGAAACGACTTGCAACGAAATGAACGCCCTACGGGGACGAACGACCTTCAGCAGCATTACGAGTGCCCGAACTTCAACAAGCACCGATCAGCGGCTTTCCAAATTAGATACCAGGTTCTCTCGGTTCTCGCGCCATTTTTTGGCGTCCTTTTTGAAAGGTGTGAAAAGTCGTGTACCCGGGAGCTTTGTATCGATCTCTTGGTCCTTTTTTCACTGTTTAAAACTCTACCTTGGCGGATAGAAATAATTTCACTTTTGCTTCTTCTCTGTGCACGATTTCAAGCAGTATTTGGTGGCATACATCCGGTGAAAACATCGATACATACGGAGGTACGAATCAACTACAACAGGTAAGCCATTGTTGTCTTCCCGTGTGTCTTGTACGTAGAAGTAAGCTTAAGTCAAGCTTATATTTCCAGGTTTAAGTTCAGTTATAAAGTTTGCCTAAGATGAATGGAATTGCCTCTGACTGTAGATCGTTCGTTAAAAAGCAGAAGCTATTCATTGTGTTCACTGTTTTAGGAGTATTCCCATTAAAGCATTAAAGCAAAACAGCCTTTTTGCTGTATATATCATTCTGTAAGATTATCTACTATGCCTGAAGATCATTTCACTACTTGTTCTCCTCCTGAGCCATATGCTCTGACATTCAGTGCCTTCCATTCAATTTAGGCATGAACAGTCTTTGTCACACAACAGTTTGATTTAAGACAGCAATGAGAATGATGGTGAATTAAACTGTTAAATCAAACTACAATGTAAAATTTACTGATTGATTTATTATATTTTTCCTTAGTACTGCAAGCTTGATTTGATTATGTTTCCCAATATGGATTTAGACATAAACTTAGCTAACCTTCTATGTGTATTGTATTTTATTCATAGGAAAAAGTAAAATTGGCAGTGTTTCATGTCAAATCCCTGGCATACTAACTTGAAGAAAAAAATAGAGAAACTGTGAAGTAGAACCCTGGCTTACAAGATATCCACATGTATGTATTTATGACTATTTAGGGGGCCATGGGGACTTTTTAAGACTGAGCAACTGTAGATTTAATGTGACATTTTATTGCTATTTAGTTTCGTAGTACACAACTTGTGTGCAGCACTCATCAGATAAAATTGCCAAATGCGAATTTACATTATTACACTGGTTTAAAATACACATATAATGATTGGAAATATGACAACTACAATACGTGAATGCTTTTACAAAACAACAGCAAAACAACTTCACGTACAGCTGTAGACATCCAAACAAATAAAGCTTCTCTTGCTTCTTCTCTACTGTCTTATTTTTAAAGCTTCTCTTCTTTTACAGCTTTTCTTGTAACGTTGCCAACCTCAATTGACTACATGGCTGTTTCTGTAGACCTTGTCTGTTTTCATATTTACCTAAATTTATTTATCTGTATAGTTTTTGGTGTGTAATTTTTTTTAGCGTGTATTTTCTTTTTCTCTCACTGGTTATCCTTGTCAGCCTTGATTAGCACTGCTACCTGCTAAGCCATGGGATTAAGGCTTAATTGAGAAGTAATCAATATTGGTGTTGTACATGTATTTCAATAGCAACAGAATTAATTTATAATTTCCAGCTTTCACAAAAAAAGTGTTCGTATTTCCAATGGTGCTTACATGTGTGTAAAATTTTATCTGATGAGTGCTGCACACAAGTTGTGTAGTACTAAACTAAATAGTAATAAAATGCCAAGTCAAATCTACATTTGATCAGTTAATATATATTCATTATGACAGTGGCTTATTTTTGTTTCCATGCATGCATGTCACAACTTGTGGTTGTCTTCTCAAGCCACTGTTTTTAAACTATGGTATAATTTATCATGTAGGCAATGATTGGAATGATGTCTCAAGGCATTTTTATTGTGATAGCTAATGTATCTCTTCTCTCTTCTTTTCAGCTGAGGACACCAACAGACAAGCTGTTTAAGGACAAGCAACTTAAATACTGTTAATAATGAAAGTAAAGGAACTACAGCTGTACATGCATTTTGCACTATTACCATCTTGAGAAGTTAAGTTCACATATACTGGAAAACATGCAATCTTTCAAAATCTTTAACAGATTTTTGTCTGTTCATTGTTTCTATCCAAAAGAGATACTTCTGAGTTGTTTATTTTTTAACTTTTTAGTTTCACGTGCAGATTGAAGTAGATTTTGAACTCCACATGTTAAGGGAAAACAGGCAACTTACATGCTTGTAGCTCTTTCAGCTATTTTTTTTAATAATTGAATGGCTTTGTGCAAGACGGTCGTAAGTGACTTTTTCGGGTAAAATTTTTTTTCCTTCAAAAGTGTCTGAATTTTTGCACGTGCTTTTCAATTGAGTAGTAAAAGATTCCCATGTAATTTTTTTTGGGTGCTTTGCACTTTGCTTCTGAGAAGAATGAAGTCAAAATATCGAAGCGTGCACAAAGAATGCAACAAAGTGGAAAAAGTAGAGCATTTTAGCCAAAAAAAGATACAGGAGAATGTTTTTCTGCTTTATTGAAAAGCACATGCAAAAATTCAGGCACTTTTGAAGGGAAAAAATTTTTACCGGAAAAAGTCACTTACGACCGTCCTGCACCAAGCCATTCAATTATGCAATTTTCAGCAGTTTTGTATGTTAGCATGCATGATATTCCATTTTGAGGGAACTTATTTTAAAGACTCATGTGCACCCTGAATGTATGTGTGTCGAATGTTGATTTACCACATAGGGAAAATCTACGAAGTGCTTCCTACACTGTAGTATGAGAGTGGCATAAAATATTATAGTATTTTTTCTTCCAGTTTAAGTGTATAAACAGTTGAACTGTTTTGAAGGAAAAGAATGCGTAAAGCATGCAGTTGGGTGAACATGCATGGTTGCAAGGCAAGCTGTAATTAATGATGTTTTACAATGGAGATACTGCATGACCTTTTTAAAAAATGATGTAAGAATGGTTGAAGAAATTTTCTTTGATTTCCCAGAGACATTAAAGGTACAAGTCAAAACTTTGTGAAGTTATACAGGATGGGTATTTGAAAATTGTTGTATATAAATTGTTTTTAAAAGGGAAATAAACCATTTGTGGACAACTACTGATGTTTTGTGCAAAGAATTATGTAAACGTTATAGTTTGGGGTGAATTGTAAGGTGTGTTCTGAGAACACAACTAAAGGTGTGCTTTGCTACACATCAAGACGTGTAACAAAACACACCTTTTCGCAGAACACACCTGAAAGTGTGTGAAATTTAGGACAAGCACGAAACACAACTTAAGGTGTGTCTTGGGAACACACCAAGGTGTGTTCTGGTAACACATAAAAAGGTGTGTATAAATACACAACTCTACGTGTGTTGTTTTGAGGACAAAAAAGGTGTGTTGCAGTAACACACCTTATTTAAGAGTGCAGAGTAGAATTGCTTAGCCAATCAGAGCAAAGTATTTAAATGGCTTCCCAGAAGCGTGGTCTTGAAATCAGCACCTGCTTGAAGTTTGTTTTAAAAACATGCTAATTTGGTTTCCCGTTTTAGTTCACTTTTGGAAACGGCGGAATATATCCAACATCTTTGTATGACGTTTGTATGACTGGGGGTATGCATTATACCCCCAGTCATACAAACATGTGTAAATCTTTCAATTTTCCACTTACATTTTCTCACCTGATATTATACCTGAAGAGCTGAAACTTTGCAGTTTTACTAAAGTAAAGGTGTTCTTTCTAGTGCTCGTATACGTTTTTAATTTTGACTTTGGAGAAGGGTCTATTCCCCGTATTGTATTTTAGATTGTGTAGGTTCTTTGTCTTCTTGTTGCTGGACGGGAAAGCGAATTTGTTTTTTATTACGCTCAGTCATTTACATCAGTCTTGAATTTTTTGCCGTTCTACATGTAAGCTTAAGTTATCGGAAAAAAATAAAACTGATTTAAAGGAAATGTTTAATTCTCGCCACATGCAATATCAAGGGTTTACCTCGGTGTTGGAACCTATGAACTTTTTCTTTGTTTTGTAGCTATTGTTAGGGTTAGGGTAATTCATAGGTTGGGGTCATACAAGGATTACTAACCCAAGTTATGCTTATAAACTAAAGATAACCTCAATGTTTACCTAAGAATATCTTTCTCTCCGTCTTAAGTTGTCCTCCATGAAGCAGGTAAGTCAGTTCTGTCGTGTCAAATGTGGCTTTCGCCCGCTCTTTGGCTAAGTCAGGATTCACTTCGGTAGCATAAGATTTCGTCATCATGATGTTATAAATCGAGATCTAAATATCGCAAATTTAGAGACCGACATTAGGTGCTACCGTGCACTGTGCAGTGCATGACCCCCAGACTTGATCCGGGCAGAACACTGCCCAGGTCCCCTCAGTCATTTTCAAGATCAGGGTAGTGCAAGGGTCGTGCAAGGGGTGAAGGATCGTGGTTCGTGAATTTCTTTCTTTCTCGTGAATCGTGATTTCGAATCATGACTTTTCAAAATGATTTTCTTAGAAATGAGTGTTTTCTGGTATTTTTGACACCATTACATAATAAACCCTGCATAACATGTCCGTTCGGTTATTCTTCACTTCAATATCTTGGACGGATCTGGGGGAATCCGGAGGTTCGGTCGTACCCCCTAATTTATTAATACGTTGAATGGGCCTCATAATGCCCGAGGACCTTATTTTCATAACTTTTCAGGGAAATATTAAAGTAATTTAAAAATTCTCACAAACATAATTATTAATACTAGACATAATCGAGTTCAGTTACTAAGATAGATTGGCAACCTTTATTTTTGAAAATAGCAAAGCATTATGCATAATTTTTACTATGGGTTGAATGAAAAATAAAAATCAAATTACACGTTGATAATTGAAAATAGTGACAATAACTGGTTTTGAATTATTAAAACAGTATATAAAAAGAAACTTGCCTCCGATAGAAATATTTATTATTCATTCAAAATATTCTGATCGGTTAAAACCACACGCATAATTCACCATAACCAGCTGCTGTTCACCAAATTTGGAAAGAATCTTCGCCACATTTTGAATCAATGACGTCAAAAGTGCAGCCCGCTGCAAATTGTTGAGCCGATGACGTCAAAAGTGCAGCCCCCTGCAGATTATTGAACCGTTGACCGAGAAACCTGGGGACGAGATTGTGTTATGTGGAACCAGTGACAGCCGGAAATACGTCTTCGTTCGCAGGCTAAAAAACAAAGAGTGCAATGGCGAAACTCGGGGAAATATTTTGGATGAATAATAAAGCAATTATTGAATTCGGCTTTCGTAGGATATGAAGAATTCTGCAGATCTCGGAGGGTGTTATCCACCTCGGCCTTCGGCCTCTGATAACACCCTTCTTGATCTGCAGAATTCTTCATATCCTACTCAGCCTCATTCAATAATTGCTAAATATATTTAGAATAGTACTTTTCGCGCACGCTGATTGGCTAGCTCGGAGGTGATAAGCCAAGTAGTATTCACCTCCAAGCAGCCGAACAAAAACCCCCCAAATGGCTTTTGTTGGTATATTGTTACAAGTAAAGTTACTCTTTGGTCCGCTAGTTATTCAGCTTGTGTGGTATATAGTAAAACAATTATTCACCTGAGTGTCGGTGAAATTTCGAGGTAAATAGCTGTAGGTTAAATGCAGTCGTATATTTATTTTTGTGCGTTTACTTTAACTAGCTACGGACTTCAAATTGTAATATATATATATAATTAACTGGTCGCCTGGCATTTATAACTATTCATCTCCACTTCGGTGAATTGTTAAATATAGTACGCTGGTTAAAACTGTTGTGGATCGACGTTTTACAACAAAATAAAAGAAAGTGGCATAAAACTTTACTACATTCCATTCATTGGAACTTACTTTTATATAGATCATGCAAGAAAGGCTTGTGGTACACCTTGTCCAAATTTGGTAACTTAAGTCACAAAAGCTGGTCCCAGAGGTTTTTCTTGATTTTCCACCGGGAGAGCTCTCGCAGCTCTCCCTCACTCATGCATGCGGTGAAAAGTCAAGAAAAACCTCTGGGACCAGGGTACAAAAGTAAGCAAAAGTGCTGGTGGATTTTCTTTGTCAAGATTTTGACAAGATAGCACGAGAAAGACTTGGCTACTAAAATATATAGTCGACTGAATACGATACTGTCCTCAGAAACTGATCTTCTTGAGTCTTAAAACTGTTCTTGCCAGTAGATCCGGTCTTCCACCTGTTTCCAATAGGCCAGTGCCTCTGTTTCATGAGTTCTGCATACAGTTTCATTTTCATGCAAATCAAAGTACGATAAGATACGGTATTGTTGTTTTTGAAATAAGGCTTAATATATAAAAGTCATTTTCATAAGAATGGTTTCGCACTTAGACTAGCTTTGAAACAGAGGAACAAGGCAACTCGGAAATGGCCTGTTAGATGGCTGCCTTTAGCTTGTGCTTCTTACAAGCCACAATTGCACAAGATACTGCCGTGTTAAAGCATTTTCAGCCAAGAACCCTCAGACAATGCTATTTGTGCTTTTAGGAGAGTTGGCGGACCTTGGCTCATCTACCAGAAGCTTACAATTTTCTCGCATTTTCTTGACCAAACAGCTTGAAAAAACTTTGGTTTGCTTTGTGGCCCTTCAGTGGTAGCATCACAACTTGAATCTCTGATTTTCCAAACAGCTGTACAAGTATCACAGGATTACAGTGCTGCTTTGATAGATTATCGCTCCTTCCAGTACCATCTTGTCGAATTCATGAAAAAGAAATCCACAAACACGTCACGATGTTCTTCCCTAAACAACACTGGTCACGATGTAAACCAGAACTATTTCCTCTCAGAAATCGCGCAATTTCTCATACTTATTTGATTCAGTCCGCTCAGTTTAATATGCTGCAACGCAAGTCTTCCTTGCCTGATCTATATGAAAATAACTTTTTATGTGTAGAATTTAATAAGGTTTGAGATAATCATAAAGTTATTTGCATCGCTTTGCTCGTCTTAAGTTTTTGTCGTATGATGTCAATTCAGAGCAGTTTTGTCCCGCGCACTAATTAATGTTAATCGGAATCAACAAAGTATAACTTCCCCGTATATGAAAAGCTTCTGTAATAGAAAAGAAATATCTGATGGAATAGTCTGTTAACGAGCGCCAGTCGTCTAAATTCCTGCTCCGAATAAAATCCAAATAAGGGAATGAAAGGACGCGATTTAAATCTACGATTCTTTGTTCAATGGACTGTATCCCATGAAGGGCGTGACGGGTGAAAGTGCCCGCTACGTCATGGCATAAAAACATGAAAATGGCACGTGAATAGAAACGACTGTAGGAATCTAGACGACCAGAGCCCTAGGTCAAAGAGGCCTACCATTTTGATCTAAATATTGTTGCTGCTTGTGACTGGGGAACAACTTGTTTCCTCTGAATTTTTCATTACTACAAAAAAATCTGATACACTTACAAATGTGTCACGTTAAAACCATGCAAATATATTGAATCAACCACATGCATCACTAGAGTGATGCATGTAGTTTTCCATTAGTAAATTCTCCAGTTACGAACAGAACAAGCGGATCTCCGCGTTATGTCACGTTCCCTGGCAAAGACTCTTACGAAAGCTCTAGATTTGCAGTCGTGAGTGTGTGAACGAGCGTGTGAGCTTGAAAATGTGAAGCCGTGAACCGCAAGTAGCGCGGGTGTGGGAAGACGAGCAAAAAGAGGGACTGAAGTGAGGTAACGGAGTAATTTCTATTGGGCAGTCTAAGAAGTCTCTTTTCGCTCTTCTTCTAACGCCTGCGCTACTCGCGGTTTGCGGCTTCTTGAAAGTCACGCTCGCTGTTACGCTTGCACGTTGACTTGTTTTGCGTCTTTCAACACGGACTGTCGAGCAAGAGACTGCTGCCAATCTAGGAAAGTCCCATAATTCACGCCACTTGTAAGTGCTTTTTATCAAGTCATGTACACCAAGCTATAATATTGGGTAATACAATTTATTATTCAACTTTCATACACTGTACGAATTCCGATTTTCTGATTGGTTGATTTGTACCATGTGACACTGGGTTGTGACGAAACAACCTTGTTGATGTCATTATCGTGGTGTAATAGCCGTGGTGTAAATTCTATACACTACTGTCATTACACCATGGCTTCGGCTGACTCAAAGTTTGACGATTTTTGTTTGCAGTGTATTCAATTTAAACAATAAAAATGTTAACGCACTCATTGCTCGTGAATTATCGGGATTTACCTGCACTCGTTTACTAACAATGAACTCGAAATTTTCTATACCGCACTCGGCGGCCTCGTGAGGTATTGAAATTTCTCGTTGATTGTTAGTGAACTCGTGCAGGTAAATCCCGATAATTCACTCACCGAGTGCGTTAACCTGTAAATGTTTAAACTTCCAAGAGTAATCGATATTTTATTTCTTTTAAAGGGACACAGTCAGCTGGCGCACATGCGCATTAGATACCATTTCATAGCTAATTTGAGACACAAGATCCATACTTTTTTTAACCAAATATGATAAAAACAACATTACAGAATGAGCAAAAGCACACTCAAAAGCAGAGTTTTCAGTAAACGATTGAAAATCATGTAAAACACTGCGAAGATTGAAGCGGAATTCTTGATGTACTTCAACTTCAGGTTGAGGTAAACTTTTTTCAAAGTAAGAAAACTAGTGTCCAGGTAAGCGCGGTCCCAAAACTGACTGTGTCCCTTTAAGTATACTTGTACAGCCTCATCTACAGACCTCTCTCCTCCACATAGGTTCGAAACGTTAGTTACAGAAAGCCGCTGTGCGAGGTGAGTATGTGCGCAAAGTTGAATGGATCAGCGGATTTTCCCCACCCGAAAAACCCCTTTGAGCCTCTGCGGAGAGAGAGTTTTACTGTTACTACACAGTATATGACCTGTTTTACTTTTAACTACAACTTAGATTTGTAGCTGTTCATTAATGGCCGCAGGTACTTGTAGTAACCTGGTGGAACCTGAAATGAAAACAAGTTTGCCTGGTTTGTTTTTAACACCATAAAAGAAGAAGAAATCATTGAAGTAATAGAAGCAACATTGTTATCGCCAAATTGTCAATGACAACCCAGGACCATCATGGATGCAAGTGTACTTGAAAAAGCCAATGAAAGAAGTCAACTAAATATCGTGGCAAACATCTTGTTATTATTTCACTGACCTGCACTTTTTGAGCAATTAAATTCTATCACAGACTTCATGATCACGCATTGAAATTCCTTAGCTTAGAGCATATCACTTTAGCACCCATTTAGATAGCAGAACTCATTAGGCGTTTTTTGTAAATCAGCGGTGAAAAGGTCCCACAGGTAAGCAGGTGGTAATAGGTTCCAGTCTTATTGGGGACTCGGGATGTTTTTGCTAAATCTCCAACGCTTATTCAATCACTTAAAACTTCCATTGGATCTTGTGTTTCACACCTGCATATTTATTTTGGGATTTTGTCTCAACAAATGATCCTAGTTAGAGTAAGCTAATTTGAAAACAACATTTTTCATCTAATGGCCCTGACCTCATTCCACGTAAAGCAAGCCCTCTATAGTAGCTTACAATTTAGACACGGTTAACAATACCTCATCCTTATTCAAGGCTGATCTCTGAGCCCATCTAAAAAGGTCTTCATATACGTTGCCATCGTAGCGTCCAAGCGGTGAGTTAAGTACGTAATCTGAATAATCAAATGCATCTACCAGAGAGACTGCGTCAGGCCTGTACGTTCAAAATAACAATAAACATCAATGTAAGTTGCATAAACATGGAAGACAATGACAGAGACGAAGAAAGATCACTAGGAAAGGGGAACACTCGGTAAAGGTAGAGTGGAACTGTCTAACCTAAACCAATCTACAAGGGACACAGTAGAGTGAGTGAGGTTAGGATAGATTTGTCTTAAAAGACCTCAGTCACGGTATTTTGAGTTATACGTACAATATTACCTTTAAATTGAAAGAAACCTAAAAAAGGTCTACTAAGAAAGAAAAACACACTTAAAAGATGGTTAAGGAAGGAAAAGATTAACACGGATTACAAACGACGAACTTGAAAAATTTAGGATAAACTTTTCAAGATACACAAATGGCAAGTAAGTTCCTTCAACCGCTTACGATGGAAGGTCTAATAAATTTGACTTAAGTTCAAACCAGATACCAGTTGTACATGTTAGAGTCGTAAATTACTACATTGGCAACGAGAACAACAACAGCAAACGTCATTGAGAAAAAACATGTACTGGTGGTGACCACGAACATACAAATTCTAGAGAGTTTTGCAGTTAAAAGCAATACACACAGGAGCTCATTACCCAAGAGTACAATTGGTATGGAGGCTCCGGGTAATGGGCTCCTGATACACAACAATGTCCAAATTCTTTATTAAGTGGACGTCCTTTCAAATATTTTAACAAACCTTAATTTTTCCATCAAGTTGTACACTTGTTGTCGTACGCTTTGAATCTGGTCGCTTCTCAGAACTCCAGCCTTGAAATCAAAAAGGAAGAGAGGATAAGGAAATACTCTCCAAATTGAGCGGGCACTGGGGAGCAGGGATGGTGCAGTGAGGAGAGTGAGGAGAGTGTGGTCTGGATTCGAGTCGAACCCAGTGCTTCTTCTTTAATAAAATACAGAAGCACTGGGTTCG
>CM042758.1:10469172-10479658 GCA_022496165.2 Catalaphyllia jardinei | reverse complement strand
GATAAGTGTGGACGCAAATCTCTTTTGAAAACGTAGTAAAAACAGCTCCGTTTTCCTTTGAAAACGGATTAGTGTGGACGGGGCTCTAGCCGATTGGCAGATACTCAGCGATAAAAAAATTATTAGGGAACTTAAGCAAACCACGACAGCAACGACAACGGCAACGGGAACTTCGCCAAACAAAAGGTTTAATGAGAAGAACAAATAGCTGTGCACGTGCGTTATAAATCTTTGTACATTTCGTTACCGTTCACTGCCAAACAACAACGTGAAATGACCAAGTTTTGCGTATTTTGGAGAACCTTGGCCACGACGGCAAATATTTTGGATTTTCTTACGGAATTGATTGCTAGCATAACATCTTTAGTTTAAGCAGGTTTTTAGAAAGATTTGGGCTCTGAACGGATTTAGTTACTTACGAAATTCGAGAGTAAAATTTAAATACATTTTTTACTAGGCGCCGTCCCTGGCGTCGCCGTCCTTAGTGCTTAAGTTCCCTTCTATACTATTCAAAGAGTAACTGCTACTTGCTGTGGAATCTAACCATAGACCATAGACATTCACTAAAACCGGGACCACCCGGACGATGAAAACCAATCAGATGGTAGAACTGAAACAATAGACTCCAGTCAATCAAATGCCCTATTTTGAAATCTAGCCAATCAAATGTCCTATTTTGAAATCCAGCCAATCAAATGTCCTATTTTGAAATCCAGCCAATCAAATGTCCTATTTTAAAATCCAGCTAATCAAATGTCCGGTACAAAACAATGAAATCTCAACGTGTTCGTTGTGATTCTTACTACGGTGTCGCTGATCAATGAGTTGTCAAGCTCAAACTGTTATTACTTTCGCATCCAATTCATAATATTCTGCACTTTCTATTGGGTAGTTGGTTGGTTTAGAAAATAACTGCGCGTAAGAGTGTCCCTAGTTAATATATATCATGTAGGATTTTTCAGTAAATGCACAGCAATATCCCGTTCTGTTGTTATGTACCGGGGCCATGGGTTTTCGTTGTGCAACTGAAGATATGAGTTTGTCGTGACTTATTTTGCCAACAGGTATCTTATGAAATGTGCTTCACAAGTTCAGCAGGGCAACACACCTCCCTTTTCACTTTCATTCCTATCACGAAAACCTGAAGAAGAATTCCTGGATCCTCAAGTACAAAGGAAAATTTACCAGGATAGAACATCAAGGTATGTAGTAAATTGTTTTAAAATGTGTGGAGATGTTTGTATCTTGATGTTAATTGGTTAACTAAGTGTGGATTGTTTCAATCTTGTAAATCCACAGCGAGGTTATGGCTGTGGCAGAAAGGTTACAGAGCAGAATCCTTCCTGGAATGGATTCTTCTGATACTTGGAATAAAGTGTCCGTAGACTTGGTGCGCTGTGCCAAGGTAAACCTTATTGACAGCTTTTAAACCTAGAAAGAATTGTACGAAATTGGTGTTTTGTGTGATGCTCAGTTGAGGAAAGACTGGGTACTTGTATAGCAGGATGCGCTCGCTGGGTATGATGGGATGTGACGAGGATAGAATGGCGAGAGAACTGGACACCAGCGCAAAACAGGAGACTTGACGAAGAAAAGAGGCTTTGAATAGTCTGCACTGCGGAAGCCCGTTGTGTTTAATCGCGAGTATGATGACCCGCTGCTTTGTTACCAGTACTTGGGTTTATCAGAGCCGCTATTGTTTATTTTCAGTGTCATCAATTAGTACTCTAAATGCAGATTTCGAACCACAGCTGAATTTGTAAAAAGTTAGATCCAATCTTAACGTCTTTTCTGAGATCTTTTTTTTTTCTCAGCAAGTTGTTGGCGTGAACGTAAACAACACTGAGTTTAATGCGTATTTAATTTTCAGGGCTACAGTACCTACGTTGTGGTGGTATGCGTACTGGAATCAATGCACAAGCTATCTGGCGCGACCTCAAGTTTACGCAGGGTACTCAAATCTCTGGTAGATTTATTTGTCCAGTATTGCATCGTTGAGAATTCAGGCAGTTTTCTTGAGGTAAGAGAAAATCTTGAATCCAAATTTTCATGAAGATCATCTTAAAGGAGCTCAATCCCGATATTTTAAGTTATTTTAGCCGCTCACAAAATAACCTTGACATTCAAGGAAACCTGGAATTAGTAGTAAGCTAAAAAAGAAAAACACCAAAGAAATAGTAATACACCATAAAGATGGAGAAGATCAACACGGATATTTGCAAACGACGAACTTGAAAAAATGTAGGCTAAACTTTTCAAGATGCGCGAACCATAACATTACTGGCTCCTTTACAATAGGCCATTTTACAGTTGTGTGCTTAGTTACCTGGCCATGAATGCAAGCAAGGCAGGAGGTGACCTTGCTTTGATACAGACCTCTCAGCTTTACCCATGTAAATGCCAACTTAGCATAAGAACTTGATTTACACAATGTAAGCTGCAGTGAGGTCTGCATCAAAACAAGGTCAACTCCAGCCTCGCTGCCATTCAAAGGCCAGGTCACTAAACCGACAACTGTAAAATGGGCTATTTAACAATTTTACGATAACTGCAGAAATTTGCGCACGCTCATTAGCTAATTTTTGTTGTGTCAATATGCGGACAGACACATGAATTTATAATTTATGCGATGCGTCAATACGTAAGAGCACACAATTTGGCAATTTGTCATTGTAAAAAACACATTGACGTTAGTTTTTCATATGTCTGTCCTGTTATTGATCACTGATGAATTTCTTCATAACATTGTCAAAGTAGCTGTGAATCCGCAGACTACTTTGACAATGTTATGACGAAATTCATTGTCAATAATAGGACAGACGCATTAAAAACTGGCATCAATTTGTTTTTTTACAATAACAAATTGTCAAATTGTCCGCTCTCGTTCGTTGACGCATCGCATAAATTATAAATTCATGAGTCTGTCCGCTTATTGACCTCTCAGTATAAACCCGGTGGTTTATTGAGGTTTCCTCGCCACTTCTTACTTACTTTTATTATTAGTTATTATCTACAGTACACTTTTGTAATATTTTAATTCATCAATCACTGTAACTTTCAATGAATGTACTTGGTGGTAAATAAATAAATAAATAAAAATTAGCCAATGAGCGAGCGAGAATTTCTGCAGTTATCGTAAGTGTTTCAGATTTCCGAACATCTAATTGAGTGACCAGACAACAGTTGTTAAGGAAACGATAGTGACTCGATGCAATGCGTAATTCTCCTAATGATTATTACCAGAAATACAAGAATTCAGCAAGGGGAATCTTGGGAGGGAACTTATGTGTTCCATTTTGCAAGATAGCCAATCGCTATTTGTAGAGAACTCCACGTGGACCCACGTGCCCTCTTCCATTTTTTTCTTGAAGGCTGAAGTTCTAAATTGCAAGCAGATTCAAAACATACGAAAACAAGTGCATAGCTTGATGGAAAAACTAAGGTTTTGTAGTTCTTATTTAAGAAATAGTTATAAAAATGTTTTTATTCTGACCATGTTGCTTTGGGCCTCCTCGGTCCCACCTAGCGAACCGATGATACCTATAAACCGTGTGTTTTTTGCTTGCTTTTTTACGCCTTCTGACAATATGCCATTGTTACCATACTCAAGTGATGGCGTTGTGTAATTTTGTTTTCTGTTAAACCCGAGACAATTTCAAGCTGAATTATACGATTTCTATGGTGGTCGAATTCGAAAGTTTTATGCGGTCCATACCGCAACTTCGATGACGTGCTCGCTCACTGAATTAGAGCCTTTCCAAATTTTGATAAGGGTCACTGATAGGGGTATGATGTCAACACTCATGTACTGTTATCAAAGCGTTTGACCGTGCACGGGTAAAACTGATGACAGTTGAAGAAAAAGTCTGCATACTTTATTATAATTATTATTTTTACTCACAGTAAATTTCTGTAAGATTTTAGCCTATTTTTCTCCGTAACCTACTATGAATGTATGTCATGGTGAATAAATAAATAAATCAATAAATCAAGTGGCCCATCAGACCAGAGCTTATCCCAAGTTTGTATCATGAAGCAACTAGGAGTATCTCTACTCCTCCCTGCATGGGATGCTAGTCCATCGCAGGGTTACCCCTAGCATCTAATTCGCCGGTACTCATTTATACACCTGGGTGGAGAGAGGCACTATGAGGGTAAAGTGTCTTGCCCAAGAGCACAACACAATGTCCCTGGGCACCAGAACTCGAATCCTGATAGCTCTATCTGGAGACGAGCGTACTAACCACGAGGAAGCCGAAGCCTTGGACAAACTGTGATCTACTCTAGTTTTGGTTGAATAACCTTTCTATCCCTTGTCATCACCGTCATCCTCATAACACCACAGGGGGTGTGTCAGGCCGCAAAATATATAATGGGGTTGCCTAGTGACACCCTCCAGCCACGGACTTCCGTTTGGCTTTCACCCGTGGCTCTCAAATGTGAAATTTCTTTAGGAGTTTCACAGGTCATTGTACCCATACCCAGCAATGCTTCTGTTATTGACATCGCAGTTTCCCTAATCATAAAATTATTATAAGAGTGATGGATTAGCCTACAGCCCAGCTCATAACCCTGAGGACGGGTCTCTCACTATCAACCTTTCTCAATCTGACATGGGTGACGTACCTACCAGGATAAATTGATCCCCCGCCAGCATAACACTAAGGTTCATTGATACTCTCAAGCTTCTCCACCACGACAAGGTGGCAGTTACACACGGAGAAGTTCTATCCCTTCTAACATTGACATAAACATCCAAGGGTGACATATGCGCCTGGGCTTCGATGTGTCTGTCGGTTTGTGTTTCGTATACGGGATGGTTTATGTCGTGTTTGTTATTTTTTAACGTACAGGCCTGACGCAGTGTCTCTGGTAGACGCATTTGATTATTCAGATTACGTACTTAACTCACCGCTTGGACGCTACGATGGCAACGTATATGAAGACCTTTTCAGATGGGCTCAGAGATCAGCCTTGAATAAGGATGAGGTTGTGTTACGTAACATATAATATATTTAATTTATGCTGGATTTATGAAAAACGCTGTCAATAAAAACCTCGCCCTGCCGCTCAAGCGTCTCCGAAGTAAATGATGTAAATTTCAAACAATATCAATCTTTCCTTTCATTTCTTGGAATGATTTTAGGCCTTTAGAAGTCGTAAAGTCTAAGTGTGTTGCTCACTTGGTGAAAAGGAACGCAGTTTTCATAAATCCAGTCAGATAACGTATCTATGGTAAGACTTAGTTTTGAATCTGAACTCAGAAAACTAGTTTAGGCTACATTGAAAAGAAGAGCGTTAACAGTGACGTGATGGTAAATGTTTATCACTAGAGACGTTGGTCAAAAGAT
The DNA here is from genome assembly GCA_022496165.2 of Catalaphyllia jardinei. NCBI lineage: Eukaryota > Metazoa > Cnidaria > Anthozoa > Scleractinia > Caryophylliidae > Catalaphyllia > Catalaphyllia jardinei. The sequence goes on along the minus strand of CM042758.1, from coordinate 10,474,307 downwards.
TTTTTCTTTACGTCGTGTGGTTCCCTGATTCCCTTTACTAGGGCTAACGCCCAGTGGGTTATTCATGGGTTAAATTAGCACTTAAAACTTACACTTCAGAGTTAATTCTCTGTTCCATCATTTGTGTTCATAGTGCTACGCGGCACAACATTCACTTTCATGTCAGGTTAACTTGTTGAAAACAGTTCAGGATTTGTTCGGAAGCCGCCTAACGCTAGCCTAGGATAAAATTTATCCGAATTATAACGTTTTCATTATACAAATGTTTTTTCCTGCTTTGTTTTGTGTTTATAAAACTCAAAACAGAAACCTCACCGCAAAGGTACAGAACTCAAATCAAAATTGTACCTTTTCCTGGGTTAGCTTAAGGGTTCTTAACGTGGCCCAGGAGTTACGCTTTTAGGCTGGCCTAAATCTATATATTTTGTATAGTTAGATCGCAATGCAGGAATTTTCTGTTATATATTAAGCTGTCAAACAAGGATTTAGTGCCACTTATGATTAGCCAAGGTCTTAATAAGACGAAAGAAGCAGTCGATCGTTATTACCACTGAATGAAGTCGTTGTCAATGAAAATTACGCGATCAAAATATACTCTTTCTACTTTTAGAATTTTCACATTAACTAAATGTAATAAACTGTTATTGCCATTCACTCTTGAAAGTTGCCTTGGTCAAACATTTTTATCACTGTGCCTCTGGTCAGTGGTGATGACGTGTGGCTCTGTATGGCTATTTGCGGAACCTGTCATCAATCTTTTGTCCTTGCTTCCTAGCTCCTAAAGGACGTGGGTGGAGCATGGGAACTATCACGCCCAGAAGCTTTCATAAATATCCTTTCACGCGGTTTGATTTTCACTAAATCGTATCGCTCTAAGCTTCTGATTAAAATTACGACTCCGTCGCTAGTGAAAACCAGCCTTTAACGCTCGTTAGCCTGTAACTTTAATTGGGTTATAAGGCGAGCGGAATTTATAATCTGGTCTTCGCAGGATTTTCATTTTTCTGCCCTGATTTACAGGTTAGACGTCTGAAAAGGGAAGTTCAAGAGTAACGAAGCCCGTTTCATTGTTTCATTACCGTTTCTTTTCCTCGCTGCCACTTAATTTACTATTTCTTCTTCGCTTTCCATGTCGCTATCACGAATTTGTGCACATGTTCAGTTTTTCCCTCGTTGTACTCAGGTTTACTTCTAGCCTGTTCCAGGCTCTAGGTCAGTGGGAACAATCGGAAAGCAGCGCGAGACGGGGCGACGGGTAGAATGAGGTTTTTAAAACAATGCTTACAGGCTTACCCGTCGCCCCCTCTTTCTCTACCAGATCCCGCTCGTCGCCCCGTCCCGCGCTGCTTTCCGATCGTCCCCACTGACCGAGAGCTTGGAACAGGCTACTCTAAAAATCAATAAAAAAACAAACTAAAATCAACACAGGCTGGTTATGAGTGGCGTTTGAGCATGTTTCACATACTTTATTAGTCAACTAACATACAACATTACCATGGAACCTGCCCTACGAAATAATTTACGAACTATTAACTACAATAACTTTGCACTTGGATTTTGCATCATTTTCTAAAATGATAATAATTTTAAACGTATTATACTTCATAAAATATATAATTACCACAAAGTCATGGGACACCTGTCATGGAAATCGCCTAAACACTGTTTTCAAATGACCTCATGGCGGCCTTTGTTCTTAAGTTTTCTCTCCTTTGGGAAATAGGAAGTTTAAGGTTACCTTTAGAGCACCTTTGGAGGTGTCTCACGTCTAAATGATGTAGCGCGCACGGTTTAAGCTATAGATACCTAAACTCCTACGTCATATTAAAGCTTATAGAGCTGACTATCACATTATACCAAGAATTTTAAGATAAAATGAACTGTGGAACTTTGCATTGTTTACCGTCCACACTTACACGTGAAGCCGACGTTTTTAAATTTCTCCGGTTTGAAAAGCCTCCATTTTCATGATCGATTTAGAATGTGAAAGGTAGGTCCAACCGTAGAAATAAAGCTGTGTTTTCGAATTCTCTGGCGTACACGCTGTAGTGCCGTCCTTTCTATCCTCTTTTGGGGTTACGTGATCCGACGTGACAAGGCATTTCCAGCTGGTTCAATTCTAAAATTCGTAAACAAGCTAAAACACTGATTGCAAAGTTGCATAATCCAAGCAACTATTTATTATACATATTTTAAAAACAAACTATAAGATGTCCATGAATTTTGTACACTAAAAGTGGCCAATCAGAATAAGCATACAGCTGCAAATACAGCTACATACAACTAGTAACCAGCGTGAGGCCTGAGTTAGAAATATTTAAACTTTAAAGGAACACAGTCAGCTTTGGGACCGCGCTGACCTGGGTACTAGTTCTCACTTTGAAAAAAGTTTACCTCAACCTGGAATTAAAGTTCACCAAGAAATCAGCTACAATTTTCGCAATGTTGTGCTTGATTTTTAATCGTTTACTGAAAAACCCAGCTTGGAGTGTCGTTTTGCTCCTGTGATATTCTTTTTATCATATCTGGTTAAAAACAGTATTTATCGCGTCTCTGTTATATGCAAATTAGCTATGAAATAGTATCTAATGCGCATGTGCGCCAGCTGACTGTGTCCCTTAAATTGCCAGAGCACATTGCACATGTAGGTGTTCGGATCTTTGTAACGCTATTTCTACTGTAAATTGTTGGTTACATTCAACTTCGACGTAAAAAAACAACACGTCCCTTTTGGCCAGGATTGCTGCTTGAGAGAAGCTATTATATTCCTCTTGAACGAGAACCGTAAGAGTAGATATAAGTTAATTTTTCAGAACTAAAAACTACATGTACTTGGGAAGAGATTTCCAAAAATTCTCCGGTACACTGCAAGACACTCCAGCAAGAGCTAATATTCCAAGTGCATTAATAAAACATTGTCAACAACTACTTGATAATAGCATGCCCATCTGATTACGTAATAAGCACTTGTGTTACCGCTGTTTTCATACATCAACACTAGCGACAGCTTCAGAAGGAGTAATGCCAGATGCTGGAGCAGTCGATGGCGGAGCATTGCCTGTTTGTGTGAATGAATAAGGTGGTGGTCTCTCCTCCTTTGGCAGCTGCTGGGACTAAGTCAAAACGAAACATTCAACAGATATTACTGAAACATTATATCAACATAAAAAAATATTTTAGGGGTCACCACAAAAAAAACACTGCCTGACCCCCATTAAGCCTAGATTTGACCAGTCAGCTTCGCAGTGGCTTGTTACTGCTTGATAGCCTGCAAGTGATTAGCTCTTTGAATGCTGTGGGCTTCCTCTGTCACCCAGCGTGAATACAAGGACCTTGCTATTTCAAATTTGTGCTTGATAAATACACAGCCCAAGGAAGTGGTTTAACTAATTCATGAAGATGATATATTAGCAAGTAGGCAGATAATTACATGTAGGTGACAGGTTTTTAAGTGAAATATACACTTACAGTGTGCAGCCTGCCCATTGACATTTGGTACTTAAAACCACTTACAATGTGCATGTAAATAGAGTCTGCATGAACAGCATACCTGAACCTGAGTCTGAGTCTGCACCTGACCAGCAACAGTGCCAGCATAGGACACAGTCACAGCACCAGCTGGGTTGGATCCTGATGGCACCGCCCAGAACACAGGCTGCTGCACAGGTACACCAGCCTGTAAGACAATAGTTTAATTATTTAAGTTTCATACTGAACTAACTAACATACATGTACAGGTACTAGCAAATGTACTCTTCAATTACCTTAGTCCATTCTGACAGTTCATACTGAATGGCACTGACTGTACACATTTGTCATGTATGTGAAGTCTGGGTACATAAATGATCATGGGATGACATATGAAGTATGTAAATAATTATTTGTAGATGCGGCACAAGGATTTGGTGTTGATACATACAGCCCAATTCAGTGTGGATATTAAAATGATTGGAAAGTTTGTCTGCCTAAGTATCATGTTTGAGATTTGAAGAGCAGGGGAAACCAGAATTACAATTAAAACAAGAGACAATACAAAAATAGTCCTGAACAAATTAAGATACTTCAAGCCTAGAAAGAAACTGCTCAAAGAAAATAATTAAAACAAACAAAACAAAGATACATGAAGAAAGTAATACACCTATCAATAAATTACACTGTAAATAATCTTTTAGTAGGAAACTGGAATTGACTTTAAGAGAATTATAAGTCACTAGAGAAGGATGATTGTTTCTTTAAGCTTTAAAAAGTGGTGAATAATAATAATAATGATTAATATTTAACCAGGGAGCCCACTCGCCTTGGCGGTTATCAGTGGTTCCCTGCAAATAATAATTATAAAATAAAATAAAATTACCTAAAAAATGGATACTACAATATTAAACTAAATTTAAAAAAGCTATTACATTCAACTTAATTGAATGAATGTCACCTGTGACGGAGGCATAAAAACAGCTGGCTGGCCTGCTGCTGGATATCCCTGAGGGTGTCCCTGTGGGTATCCCTGTGGCTGCATAAGGACCATACCTCCCTGTGCTCCTGGGTAAATGTACTGGGGTTGCTGTGGTATGAACATGACCTGTTGATTGTTTGCAGCAGTCTACCAACAATTAAACCAAAAGCATTAAATGATGTCAATAACATCAGAAAATTCAAAAACTCTGCTTGGAGGTAGCAAGTTTCCTTAAATTTAAATGTTTGAAATATTCCAATTGCTGGTTTTCACATGACATCACTAAAATTCAAACTTTAGAACTATTGATCCTTTTGAGATTTTACTTTCACAATGTATAAGAGGAGCTAAAAACTAATATTCATGCAAATGTTCACTCCGAATGGATTCTTGGTTTAGCCATAAACTACGCTTGAATTTCTAAGCTTTTGCATGACATGGCATTTACATGACGGGCGAGAGAGCTGCGATGTTGGTTTAAAAAGTGACTTATTTCAGGGAATAGGGCTATCTGAACAGTTCTTGTGTTAGAATAAAGCATTATTGTTACGTTTTTTTAGTTCTTTGAGAGAGAAATTCACGCTTTTGTAGCAAAACTCAGTGACAGATGTTTCTGCTGGTTTCCGGCCGCCATGTTGGTGCCCATCTAGATGGGCACCAGCATGGCGTCTCCATACAAATCTCT
>CM042758.1:10431185-10461672 GCA_022496165.2 Catalaphyllia jardinei | reverse complement strand
AGTTTTTAAGATTCTTTTACTGACATTTAAATGCTTGAACGGCTTAGCACCACCATACCTCTGCAATCTTATAACAAAACATGATTTAACATCAATCAATGGCCATTGTTTGGTTGACATTGGCTACAAACTCACTCAAGATCATTTTCTGTAGCCTTGGAGCTAAACTCTGGAAAGCACTGCCACTGGATATCCACCCCAGTGACAATTTAATGCAATTCAAGCGCAATCTTAAAACACATCTTTTTAGGAAAGCTTTCTACTAGATGATTTATTATTAGTTAGTTATTTAGTTAAGTTCGTCATTTGTTATTTATCTATTTATTTATTTACTTACTAGTTAGTTAGTTAATAATAATTGATCCTTATAATGATAATAATAATATTAATAACAATAATAATAACAATAACAATAATAATAAGGAATTTGTATAGCGCTTTACATTAAGTTAAATCAATGAATAAATAATACAGGGATTGAAATTGTGACCAATACAGTCGCCAATGCCACTAACTTTTCCTCCTTGGCGACAAAAATTGTTGTTTAGTCGCCACTTTGGCAACCTGAATTTTGCATGATTTAAATTTAAAGTACAATAAAGCATTAAAGTTAAAATAAAAATCTTATCTTGTCCTGCTCTGCGTTCCTTGTAAAAGAATGGGCCAAATCGCAATAAAAAAGTGACATTCCCTCCAAACTTTACGGACTTTTGTTCACAATATTTTCTTCAACGCCATTAGAGTTTCTCTCTTGGAATTGCCCAGGAGCCGCAGACATTTGCAAAGACCGCTGGACGATAACGATTTTAGGCTCAAGAGTAATCAAGTGTTTAGATGAAGCTTGACGAAAATTACAATTTATAGCATTGTTTTGTTGATTGCGTGACGCATGCTCACAGCTCAGAAGTGGTTGCCTAGCACGTGATCAAAATCTGCCTTGATCAAATTTCTTTCCAGGAACAAAACGCTTTCTTTATTTCTTAAGTTTAGCAATTTTCTGCGAGCATTTTTTTTAGTTTCTTTGTACCAAACTTAACTTAGCAACAATATATTTATTAAAACTGTAGAAATTGTACCAGAAAACTGAGAAGTCACATACAATTTGAAAACAAAGAAAACAAAGCCAGCATTTTTGATGCTAAAATTCAGGTAAATCTCTGTTTTCGCAAAACATGCAAGTTGCTTTTTAAAAAAAGAAAACTGAGAAGTCACATACAATTTCTACAGTTTCTAACGTGAAAACAAAGCCAGCATTTTTGATGCTAAAATTCAGGTAAATCTCTGTTTTCGCAAAACATGCAAGTTGCTTTTTAAAAATGGCGAGGCTGCTACTTGTTCTTATAGTTTATGGCAGAGAGTTCCATAAAACAGGTGCAGCATAAGCAAAGGCCCGATCCCCAAGGGTAGAGCAGCTGACTTTTGGAACAAACAGAAGAGATTTTGCAGACGAAAGAGGAGCATAATTAGCTGGTTTCAAGGATAAAATATCTGTAATGTAGGATAGACTTTGGCTGTGTAGTGACTTGTAAGCAATTAGAACCACTATGTGGAACTTACCGGGGCCCAGTTGCATAAATATAGTTAATCTCTCGCACCCCTCCCCCTCTTCTGTGGAGACCAATATTGACATAATTCACAATCAGAGACAAAATACTCTTAACTCCAATATGAACACATCATTTACTCGGGGAAAAAACTTATACCACAGCGCTCATCAAAAAACCTTTTTTTCACTACAAACTCACAAAATTATTGGTCAGGGACATTATGTAAATTTATAGTCTTTTGAAAGGTTGCTGAAATGCACTTCCTTGCATAAGCAGTGATATCAGTGAATCCATGGTGTGCGGTAAAGCCAAGAGAAACATCAATGCTCAAGCACTTGCGAATTATTTCGGTTTTGATTTCGCCCAAAACCGTTAAAATCACCGAAAGCAAATTAAAATTCTTGTATGTCAGGCAGGTTTCGTAAAGAAAAACATTTTTTTTCACAGTTTACGTCTGTTTACGTTTTGAGCGGCCCGTTGAAGTCACGCAAATGAAAACAACACACTTGCATCAATTGTTTTGTTCATCACTATTGTTTTGCTTTTGAGAATTTTAACATTCCCTTGAAATCTCTGTTTGAGATCCTCGAAAAATTCTTTGAGTGTCTCGAAACTCGATTCTCTATTGAACTTTCAGTTAAATTAAACCTCCAGGTAAAAATGTTAAAATCTTATTGGGTTAAAAATTATTATCAATGTAATAAGCACTACTCAACATATGATTTATTAAAATATTGCTTGTGTTCTGATATTGTTAGGCATCCAGTTTATTTTTCTAATTTTCCATATATTTGTCTTTAAATTTGGCAGGGTAGATGTTGTGGTTTGATTTTATTTTTGGTTTAATTTTTGTTAACCCAGTTTAAATTTTTCAAACTGGTTCATATTTTTCAAACTGGGTTGAAAATTTTAAACCAGTTTAATTTTCAATTTTGGCAGAATGCGAGCATGTGTCTTAGTAATTTGGGTTAAGCACTCAAGTTTAGTGATTAGGCCTAAGCACTTATTTAGAATGGTTAGCTTCGATGTTAGGCTGGGAACTTTGCATATGACTTAGTAGTTTGGATCAAGCTCTCAGGTTAGTGATTAGGTCTAACCACTTATTTGGAATTGGTTAGCTTCTTAGTAATTAAGACAAGGTTCATGTATGAATAAATTAAAATGTATATATATATTTGAATAAATTAAAATGTATATGAGAGGGGCTTGGGGCGATGAACTGATAATTAAAACAAGTATGAGACCTCTTGCATCCATTGCTTTCATGGACAAGTGCTAATGACAGTGGGAAGCAGATCTAGAGGTTGGTGGTTCAAATCCCGGAGAGTATGAGATAAAAAGAAAAAAAAATGAAACTTACTGTTAACTAGTATTCACGCTTAATGGGGGGTTTGGGGGAAGGGGTAGAGTAGCTGGGGGGATTAATCAGGAGTCACTCAGTGAGAATAGAAGAGAATAGGATAGAGGAATGGAAAGAGATATTTCCCTTTTTTATACCGGTAGATAGTTGACAAAAAAAATATCAACCCAGTTTGAAAAATTGGTTTAAAAGAATTTAAACTGGTTTAAAAAAAATTAAACCAAACAGAAAAAAACAAACCACAACATCTATAGACAAACGTCTAGACGCAGTTCGTGGTAAAAAATTAACAGAGAAATGTATGGAAAATTTAACAAGTGAGCTCAGCGACTTCTAGCAAAGGTACATCCTTCAAACCTGGTGATTAAAATCTTTTACTTAGTATTTTAATGCTTTGATCCACGAATTGTGAAAATTCAATTCTGGGAAAAGGTATTTGTCATCGGATTCCCACACAAACACTGTAATTCTGACCGCTTTGCCTACCCATCAAGATGGCATCTAAAACCGTGATAAGGCCTATCAAGCTCCCAATGTGGCTTCTTGTGTAGGTTACATCATTTCCTGTACGTCCCAGCCCTTCTGCAAAGTTTTGTGCTCCTGCACTGGTACACAAATGCCAAAAACATTTCACATCACTTACACTTGACAAACTCAGAACTCAATTCCACTTGGCTACGTAAACAAAATCATGACTGAATCTATCAGGCCACTGCAAGACATGATGCTGGCATTTTTCAGTTCCTTAAATCCTCAGGTTACATGTGCAACCTCTGTTGTCAAAATGACACCTCTATGAAACTTTACCCAATAACCCTTACCTTGAAATTAAGCATTTCAGGACTACTGTATGCTAATTATCTTGTTTGAGTGATTGACAGGAACAATGTTGAAAACTATGTAACCATAATCAGATATTAGCTCTACTAATACAAACTCGATAACAAACCATATCCTTTTAATTTGTAATATTCCCTATCAAAGCAGGTCAATTTTGTAAGCCACACACGTACGCATTGTGGACCTATTTTTCTATTTCTTAGACAGTGCAAATCACAGCACCTACACAACATTGAATTGGGGTGCTGGGGATATCAGGGAATTAATGCTAGATGCAAATAAAATAAAACAAGTGCTTTAATATCAAAAAGTGTCATTTCTAAAAGTGTCTCAACTACCTTTGTCACCCATTGTAGGTCTATTGTTGATAGTATCTTTGCATAAGAGACAAAGAGAAGTATCATATTCAAAGACATTAAATCTTAATCACAGAGCCTTAATTGCTGTGTTCACTTTAGAAAATGAAAAAACTTATATTACACTTTGACATTTTGTTCACTGTTACTGTATAATATTTTACACTCAGTTGTTACGTGTATTTGTAATAATTCAACATTGTTTTAAATTCCTCAATTTTTGTTGAATAACAAAATTAAATAATAGAAACAGGCTTTCAGGGTAATTATTACCAAGCTTCTTGCATTTATTGTTGTCCATGATGCAACATACATGAATGTCACGTCCATGACAAACTTTTTTTGAGTGATCTTTTGGAACTGGTAAGTTTTGTTAACACAGATTTTGTTACTTGGTCAAAAGAAATCATCTAATATGTTTAACTTGTTAGTTAATATATCAAAAGCATCTAGTATGTTATTAGTTATATAAGGTTCAGACTCAAACCATGAGAGAAAAAAAAATCACAGTGACTTTAATTTTTTTGGACATACTTTATGTAACATCCATGACAATATTTTTGACAGTTACACATTTCTCTGAAAACATGTAAAATGAAAATCCTTTGGTTTTAAATGACAAACTTTGGTTAAACTAAACATTAATTTTAATAAATGTGTACTTGATCTTTACTAAACTCAGTTGTTAAAATTATGATTAAAAGATGATTGCATCCATCATACCTACACAAGAGTCTTTTAGTAGTCACTTTTTTTGGGTACCCCCCTCAGTAGCACATGATGCAATCCGCACTTAGTCATAATGTGCATAGGCGACATCTTCGTTCATCTTTTGGCATTCTATTTTAATGGTTGAAAGACAGTCAAACTGTGAAACAGGCAATTTTTCAGTAAAATGGTAAATGGAGGATCATCAGATACTCGCATGTTTGGTAGGTCTAGAGAATAGCTCACTGGATAAGACTGTCCTTCAAGTTTCTTGCAAATCCCACAACGCCTTAGTACACGCTTAATAGCTTGTCTCCCTCGGAGTATCCAAAATCTCTCTCGAAAAGTGGCAAGTGTATTATTGACAGCGCTGTGCTTCACCTTTTCATGGGTCTAACGGATCAGAAACTCAACAAATGGATGACTTGAAGGTAATAAGATCAGATGTTTACTTTCGGGTTACAGGCTCAAATTGTTAATTCTTCCAGTACACTTCAATATTTGGTTGTCATCAAGGTACAATGTAAATTGATCAACTCTGTGGGGTTTCACTTGACGTCCTTTCTGCAAATAGCTGATCTCATTCAAAAAGGCATTTGCTTGTACTGTACATATCCAAAGGGATTCAGCTTGTTTTAAATTACTTGCATTCAGTTCCTCCCTTTCTTCGTAATCTTCTGTGTGCCTCAGCAGGTGTCACTTGATCTTGTTGACAAATCTCAACATGTAAGAAGTCACATGCAACATGCTGTTCAGGTTACTGAAACGATAACAATTGATAATGTTCGACAGATTGATTTCGGCTGGGTGTTCTTCAGAAGATGTCAATGCATGCATCTCTTCGGGTGGGTTCTTGATGAGTTCTGCAAGTGCAGTTTCATTTGCTTCAATTGTAGGCTGATCTTGCAGCCATTCTTCCTCTGAAAAACAAAGACAGTCCATTCCACCACATAGAACTGTCCACCAATTCAATTCCGGTCATACCACGTGAAGATAAATCAGCGGGATTTACGTTTCCAGGGCAATGTTGCCAATCTTGTTTGCTTGTCAGTTGACGAATCTCGTCCACTCTGTTTTGGATGTGCTGTTTCCACGGCCTTTTGAATCCAGCAAAGTACGGTACAAAGTACAGTACAGCTGCGTAAGCTTTCTCGGAAGCATCACTGAATGTATAAAGTTGCACTTCAACTACCGAAGAATCTTGGGAAAAATAGCATCTTGGTATCTGAATTGTTTTCATTGATTTTAGTTCTTCTAGTAGACATTTCCAAGTTTTGTTCAGTTTTTCTTGAAGTGGTTCGTCCCACTCTAACCTTTCCGTGCAGAAAACTTGAAAAAACATCTCCAGTCGGATCACCTAGGGGCTTGTAATTCCCAGTGGGTTGAATATCTTTGTGGTAATCTTGAGCACTGATCTCTTGTTGACAGATATTGAATTTCCGTACTTGTACAGATCTTCGAAATGGAAGAGAAACTTGTCAGTTAAATTGTTCCATTTTATTCCAAGAATCTTCATGATGTGATCATCATGGGTTGTACAATCAGTGATTCCTGTGCTTAACTTTGCAAATGTAGGATTCATCATCTTCGGCAGTAATCTCTGTGGGCATTTTGTTGACACTCTTGGCATTCCTTTCATTCTCTGTAATTTTTTTTCCTTCAAAAGTGCCTGAATTTTTGCATGTGCTTTTCAATTAAGTAGTAAAACATTCCCAGGTAATTTTTTTGGCTGGTTTGCACTTTGCTTCTGAGAAAAACGAAGTCAAAATATCGAAGCGTGCACAAAGAACGCAACAAAGTGGAAAAAGTAGAGAATTTTAGCCAAAAAAAGATACAGGAGAATGTTTTTCTACTTTATTGAAAAGCACATTCAAATTCAGGCACTTTTGAAGGAAAAAAATTGTTGCCTGAAAAAGTCACTTACGACCGTGTCAAGCCATTCAAGTGGGAGCAAATGCCATGCTTCAGTGACTTCATCCTTTAGCAAGTGACTGCAGAGACGCTCATTTCACTTAAAATCCAGCAAAATATTGATCTTTTGCAACGTGTAACCTTCGAAAATGTTGATTACTGGTAAAAACCGTTAAAACTTTGATTTCAGGTTAAGGTGCGACCACAAAGACATTAATTTCACTCAAATTACAGCCAAAGGTTTACTTCACACAATGTGCAAGCTAGACACCTGTTGATATTTATTTATTCATATATAGGGTCATTTACACACAGTTAAAATTTTGATTTCACATTACATGTATCATGCCACTGCAAGGACTTTGACTTCACTTAGAGAACAGTGAAAAGTTCATTTCACAACATGTAAGCTCAATTGAAAGGCCACATGCAAGAACGTCCCCTAGATGTTTTTCTAAAATCGAACAAGGCCAAAACAGGTCCAAACTTCACAGCTGACTTTAACCCTTAGTATTAAGAGTTCCCAGTTTTATTAGAGTTAGGGTTAGGGTTACCACTCGAAACTAGGGTTAGCATTGGAGGTTACGCTTACGGAACAAGGTTAGGTTTAGCGTTTGGGCTGAGGGTTACGGGTCGAGGTTAGAGTTAACGTTCAGGGTTAGGGTTATTGCTTAGGATTAGGGCAAGCACTCAGGGTCAGGGTTTCGGGTCGAGGTTAGCGCTCCGGATTAGGTGTCAAGATATTTTTAGTTGTATTGTGTGGCATTTAGTCAGATAAGTGATTTGCGTTACTGGAGTATGTGCTCTTTTCTTCCGTGAAGCAATGCAATGAAACAATGCAGACAACAGAACCAATTAATTAGTCCATATATCATCACAGTCTAGGATTTAGGGTGTGTCGCATGTCAGTGATAAAAGAAACCCGACTACGAAAATATCACTTAATACTTCTATCGATAAATCGGGACGTGATCAGTGAATACTGTAACTAAGAGAAAATAAACCGTGAAGTTTTCGAAGAACAGCCTGGTGTTTCTTGGCATTCGCAACATAGGTTAGAGTCAAGGTCAGGATATGTTAGGTTTAGGGCAGTATGAGGCCAAGGAAAAACAATCTCGACTTTTAAAATGTATTGCATGCATCGATACCTAAATCAAGTCAAAGAGTAGTGCCTAGAGAGACAGGTTGAACGTTTTGCAAATCGGCTACTTCAGTGATTTAAATGTTTCTACGTGAAATTATCTTTTTACTACAAAAGTGCTCATTCTATGAAGTGATTATATCTGACAACACAGAGAGAGGAAGTCTTAACCTAACACGCTGCTCATGCCAAAAAAAAGCGCATGAAACTGAAAATTTATCAGCAAAGGAATGCTGAAATACAAAGCAAAACTTACATTTGAGCTAAAGTTTTTTCTTCCTAATCTGCGATCAAGCGTTCATTATCTATTTTCTTCGCGGCAGGCTCGATCCTAGCACAGATCAAAGTAATCATCTGCTCGGAAATCCACGATACACACTCACGGAACGCTTGCTTGTCAATTAACCGACCTGCAATATCTCCTTGGCTCCTGTTTGGCGGGTAAAAATGGCCTTGAATCTGTTTAATTTAGCCATAACTTTCCACCTAAACTAAACATGGGTCAAATTCAACTTTGCTGCCTGGCCTTTCTCCCTGTTTAGTGAAGTTATTTGAAACCGTTACTCCTCCTTCTAAAAGAATGAAAAGCCAGACCACTTGATCCATCGCTGGCCAGATGTCACTCCACAAATCGCTCTCTCCTCAAAAGGAAAAGTCCCGAATCGCAATAATAACAACAGTTCCATTTCCAATAAATTTTACTGCAAATACGTGTGCTTCGGCGGCTGAAAGACTTGTGAAGAACGAAAAATTTGGCTTAAAATTAGCCTCTTTGACTCTCCTGAGAGGCTTGTGTGGAAGCTGGCACCAACGGCCACTCGCAAGGTGGTTTCACCCTCAACTCTGATTGGTTCATTTCAATTTGAGCGCACGTTGACAACACGACCCTCCACCAAAGGGAAACATACATTTTGTTGCGAATCAAGTGTCCCACTAAGGCTCCCAAGGCAAAAAAATGTATTTTGAGCTTGGGGAGCCTGTGCCAAAAGGCGACTTTTTGAAAAAGCGAGCTTGGAGCACTGACTAGGGAACAAAATGTACTAACATAAAGTAGTTTGAAATAAATCTGTTCTTTAATACATCTTTCTTCGTACAGTATCTGATTTACTTGTTCGTTCACTCGTTAATTTTTTGCGAATGGTTTGTAGTCAGCGCGTAAGCCGATTCAATGGCAAAGTTGTGTAAACAAACCCACTTGTAAGCCAGTTTACGGCAAGGAAAAAAAGATAAAAATGTTATTGGCCAGCTTAAGGGTTGGTCCGTGTAGGGAAAAACTGTGACCTCGGGCTTGAAAATGCTGCCCTCGGCCTGTGGCCTTGGGCAGCATTTTCAAGACCTCAGTCACAGTTTTTCCCTATATGGTCCTCCCAGCCGGCCAATAACATACATGTATATTTACAAATAATCACCCCCCAGTCTTCTCATGCAGCATGTACAACGTACATCAACCCCAAGGTCTCCCAAAATTCCCTAACACCTTAACCATTCCGAAAGTGAAGCACTTCTTTTTAAAATAGCTTTATGTGTTGTGGTGGCTAGCTGAGAGATAAACAGCAAGCATGTTTCATGTTTCAGTTTGGTACAGTGTTTATGGCTGTCACTTGTGTTTAAGAAATACGCACACTGCCAACAAGAATTTCTTCAGAGTATTAGTAAGAGTAGGTAAGATTTTCAATAATTTTTTAGAAAGTACAGTTGAAGAATGTAAGTCAACAATTCCTTTAAAACCTATTCAGAAACTGAGAGATAGAAATGAGAAAACTCTTAAAACCAGGTTGGGGTGAAAAAGACATACAAAGTTTAAAACTTACCAGACATTTGTTTGGTTTTGAGTCATCTCTTGCACCAACATATCCCAGTATTCCAGTGACAAAGACCTACAATATAACACAAGAATAACAAATCATAACTGTTAGAGATTTCACAAGGACTTAGTATAAATAGCAGTGATACATTCACATGTTCATGTGCATGTACTTTACCATGTACATATATTTGTTAAGGGTTGAATTTACTTTTGGTTTAATTTTTGTTAAACCAGTTTAAATTTTTCAAACTGGTTCATATTTTTCAAATTGGGTTGAAATTTTTAAACCAGTTTAATTTGCGATTTTTATCAGAATGGGAGCATGTGTCTTAATAATTTGGGTTAAGCACTCAAGTTAGTGATTAGGCTTTGCATCTAGCATCCACTGCTTTCATGGTCAAGTGGTAATGACAGTGGGAAGTAGATCCAGAGGTTGGCATTTCAAATCCTGGCGAGTACAAGATAAAAAAAACCTGCTGTTAATTAGTACACACTTGATGGGGATTTGGGGGAAGGGGTAGAGTAGCTGGGGGATAGAATATTAGTACACACTTGATGGGGATTTGGGGGAAGGGGTAGAGTAGCTGGGGGATAGAATATTAGTACACGCTTGATGGTGATTTGGGGGAAGGGGTAGAGTAGCTGGGAGAACAAATCAGGAGGAACTCAGTGCGAGAATAGGAGAAAATAAGATGGAGGAATGTGAAGAGATATTTTCCCTTTTTGTGTGGCTTACACGAAGTGTAATGCCACATTATGGCATCATCTGATTTATTTATTTGTTTGTCCACGAGAGTCGAGTGCCTGTCACGTGGTCTAGTGCTGTGGCCATTTTGCTTGTGAGCATGGCCTCTGGTTAGGTAGTGTTTTCAGGTGATCGTTTTGCGAGTAAGTTCTCCTCCCAGAAGCCAACACACCCAGACCCAGGTTGTGTTATAAGTGCAGCCTGTGGAAGAGCTTTTACCTTCTCAAAAGACAACATTTTAAGTGCTTGAATCTTCGGTACATGTTGTACAACACTGGAAGGAGTCACTGCGCTCTCACAAGCTAACAACTATCAGCTTAATCTATCGATGCGGCCCGGGTTGCACCACTGAGAGTTTGAGAGTGTTTAAAAGTGCCTGAAGCCACCTGAAAGTTTCACAAGGTGAAATACTGCACTGTTGAGAATTCACGGAAGCATATTTGAAGGGTTTCTTGTTTCCCCAAGATCAAAACGACAAAGGAAGTATGGGGATCTCCATTGAACATTACCGGTCAAGGTTTAGCTCTCATGACAATTTAATGAAAACAAAGGATATCTCATTTTAAGGACCATTTTTGTAGTGTTATGGTTATGATATTCCATTTAAGATGTAATTTACTTGCCCGTACTGAAACAAGTTGGTGAATCTAGAACAAAGAGACTGATAACCCAATCTCAGTATCAAAGACAAAAGAATGCAAACAAATTAGCAGAATGTAGAGAAAGAGACTGTTCAACCAACATCAATATCAGACAGAAAAAATTATACATGAATGAGCAGACCATATTAGACAAGAGAGACTGGCAAACCAGCATCAATATCAGAAGGACAAAATGCATAGAGCTCAACCATTACTGATGAAATCAGAAAATTTCATGCTACTGTCCAGAGTACATTTGCTCTTTATTAACCAGTTGTGGTATAAACACAGTGTCATTACTGCTGAAGACCTTAGACTTTTCAACCCCTAACTGTAGAAAAATATTTACTGTGTTAACTTCTACAAATGGAAACAAATGTTCAGGTATACAGAGAATAAAATTATCGAAATTCTTACAAAATGTGTGAAAACACTTGTTTTTCACCATTGCTCTCTCGTTTTTTTTTGCGCATGTCCATTGAGCCAATAATGCACAGTGAATGTCTGGTTTGGACGTGTTTTCAAGCTCTCCTTGTCTGGCATTTCTACATGTGCATGTGTTTATATCCAAAACATAGCTTTCAACACAAACATTTTGTTTGGTTGAAGGTATATAAATATAAATCACAGTAGGGTCCTGGAAAATCCTTAACCATATGTACAATAGAGGCAATTCGTGAGAATTTCAATTCTGATTTTTTTATTGATCATCATATGAAAAAGTGCTTAAATATTACTCTTCCCAGTAGACTGCGACACCCACGATTTTTTTGCTGCCTTCAGAGTATCGTTTTTGATGCCGCGAGTTTGTTTCAAACCAATCATGTGGTACTTTGAAATGCACCATGTGAGGACATTTTTTCTGTGTGGCGTCATGACTTTTTCGTGCTACATGATGTTCATTCACAACATGTTTATCTTCAAGAGAAAAGCGTACCGTGGCTTTTGTCTGCCGCAGAACTGTCTGCATGGCCGCCGTTTATCGACTGAAGATAAAATATGATCAGGACAAAGTCTGAGTGTTTTTTTAGACGCAAAACGACCGGTAAGCTTTTCTCTTGAAGGTAAACATGTTGTGAATGAACATCACGTAGCACAAAAAAGTCATGACGCCACACAGATAAAATGTCCTCACGTGGTGCATTTCAAAGCACCACGTGATTGATTTGAAACAAACTCGCGGCATCAAAAACGTTACTCTGAAGGCGGCAAAAAGTTTCGCGGGTGTCACAGTCTACTGGGAAGAGTAATATCTCTGGAGAGATACTGTCAATCCATACTTTCCGTCTGACTGAAACAGAAAGTTACTTCTTCCAGTGTCCAGTATCAGATTTTCAATGTAAGTTATGGTCAATTTAATCCAAATGTTACAACAGACTTATTACCACCTAATTCCAGCTCATAATCTTCCCTTCAGTAAAATATTACTTCAATTATATGTTACAAGCAAGGCGACTCGTAAGCCACACATGTACGCATTGCGGACCTATTTTTTATAGATAGTTGACAAAAAAAACTGGTTTGAAAATTTTTATCTGGTTTGAAAAATTCAACCCAGTTTGAAAAATCTAAACGGGTTTTAAAAAATTAAGCCAAAAAAAAACAAACCACAACATATTCACTTAAAAAGCTGCACGTGACAGTAATTATTTAAGCCCTGAAAGTGTCATACATGCAAGGCAAAAATTCTGTAATAAGCTGAATATTTGGCCAATTTGTTTCACATTTGGACACCAAAAGGATCTTTGAGAGATAGTCACATTGGAAACAAAAAATCATAATCCCCTCCTGAATCAGATTAATCACCCTTGATACTTTTTAAACTTTTGTGGTTTACAATTTTATGGTCAAGTGAATATCTGATAAAAATCTGCACACCCAGAGCTGCAAAAGGGGTGTACACAATATATACAAGGAATGCAGTAACTAATAAAAAGGTAGTTTCAAATGTTTCCAATTTTTACTTTGCAAACCCCTCAATTCAATTTGGGATATCCATCTTGTATGTCTGTTGTGGTGATTTATGACACACCCCAAACAATACCTTTCAACTGATAATATTACTTGTGGTCTTTCAATCTACAGTTAACATTTTAGAAAAAATAAGGTAATCGCCTCGTTTTAGTGTTAATGAAGCCTTGTCTCAAACGAGGTCATTTCCATATATGGAATGTGGATCCCACTCTTTACCAAAACAACAGAACCAGATATTCTCAGAAAACAGAGCTAAAAAACAGGTAACTTGCTGTGAAAAGAACCCAAATGTCGCGAACTCAGGCTAGTTTACAAAGTCCAAAATGCTTGGGAACTCAGACCTCAGTAGAAAAGAACATCTTTTTTTCGGTAAACTCTACTCGTCCCGTAGTACAAGTGCTTTTGTAAATCCACTCGTCCGAGATAAGAGAGCACTTGTCTCGGACAGACGAACGAGTAGAAGTTTTTTTGCACTGGTACGCAAAGATGCATAAAATTGTTCCTCGTAACACTGTATGCAGTGTTTGTGTTTTGATTGCCACTAAATGGAGGCATGGGAGTGAATTTGAGGGAAGAAATCAAGGGGAAAAATGCAGAGAGACGCAAGCAAGCAAGAATTTTATTTAACTTTGTTTTGATTTTCAAAATAAGTATTAATAGTCACTGACTCAAGCAACATTTTAAAACTAACTGCAAGCAACCTTTGCCGAGGCCTAAATCACTATTTTATGCATTTTAAAATAGGCCGAAATTGCCATTATTTTAAGCAGTTTCAAGTCACGCTCAATTTAAAACTGTATAATTTCAGAAAATATCCATATGTACCTCCCCCATGGAAGGGATTTTTCCTAAGACCCCCATCCCTCTGGAATTTCTAATTAGGCTTCATACACTTCTTTAAATTTTTTGGCCTTACTGAACCCCCCACCCCTAAGAAATTCCAATCCCTTCTGTGGGGGGGAGTATGGATATTTTCTGGAACTGCACAATACAGATAGCCTGCCCTAGAATATGACATTTCTTTTCCGTTTTCTGTAATTTAGACCTAAAATTTGTAACATGTTTTTAAGTCTTTTAGAAATCATTTCGTTTTTCCGTATTTTAGATCTAAGATTCGCTTAAATTTTTTAAGTCTCAAAGTATGCGACACAAAAAAAACCGGCAAAATTTCAAGTTATTCAAAGTGAGTAAGTCTCACACGATTTCCATTGTTTTGGCTATTGTTTAGTTAAGGTGGCTCAACCCTATAATTGTTTGACCGCACATGAGCTGATTTCGACAATCTTGCATTGGCACGAGCTTTCAAACTCTAAGCCAAAGTCACACATGGAATCATGCAGTAAAATGCCGAGAAACTTGGTGTCCAAATTTTTAACATTTGTGTATTGAAAATGTTGCATGGATTGGCTCCAGTTTCAAAACATTTATAGACTGAATAGAAGGTCCTTCCTTTCCTTGCTTGATTAAAAAAGAAATGTACGAGGTATGCAGGAGTTCCAACCAATGAAGCTGATTTGTTCGATCGACACAATCATCGAGTGGGGCAAAGCAAGGTAGTATATTACCACACATATTTGCTGTCCTTCAGCTCCTTAGCGTTGTTTGTGGAGCACACACAAAAGCCAAGATAGAGCCAAGATAGAGTCAAGATAGAGTCAGGATGTGAATCCCCTACAAGTTTAGTCGTCTGACGAGGTTGCGGAGCATGAACTGATGCTTCAAATATAGAAAATAACAAAACACAGCAAACAACAATCGCATTTTAGAAGCCATCATTGCTCGTTTACAAGATGCTACATCTGATCCATAGGGTAAGAATTCCTTTACTCTAAATTTTCATCTCCAAAAACATATCGTAATATTGACAAAAGTAGCTTTAAGATGGGAGATACAAAATTAACAGGATCCTTCTCCCTCTCAAACACACCAATGACACCAGAGGGTCACTGATACGCATGCATGCATAGTCATCTCATAATTTTATGACGTCACAACTATGCAAACAAAGAAAACACACACTCACTTTTCTTGTTTCCTTCAGTGAAATCTTTTGAAAGTTTGTAGACATGTACTTTTAACAAATAGATTCCATGTTGCCGTGTGTTTGTTCAGTAATAGATCACAGATGACGTCAAAATGTGGTAAGAACTGTTCTTACCACATTTTGACGTCTTCTGTGATCTATTACTGAATCAGACACACAGCAACATGAAAACTATTTGTTTTATATAATAACAAAAAGCCTTTTTTGTTTCAAAATATTTTAACATAACGCAAAAGCTGGCTTTTTGCCCTGCCTTTGCATGAAAAAAAGCCATTTGGCGTGATCTATGATCTATACAAAATGAAGCAATTTTATTGGTTGCTATGTTTAGCAAAGAATTGCGATTGGTCAAGAAAAATTCTCATCACTGTCAAACATGACTCGAGCATTGCTCCTCGCGCTCGTTGAATGAAAGCTTACAGTGAAAGCAGAATTGAACTGCGAAATCTACAAATCTTGAAGAAAATGCTGAAAAATCAAGTCAGTTTTTGTCATCGGAGCAGCCCTGTGAGCCGAAAGCTTGGACGTTGCCTTGAAAATTACAGGAGTTGAAAAAATTACCCTCAGAAAACTTGTGGTTGCGGTCATCCTAGAGTGTAAATGACAGTGGAGATTTTTGTCTTCTGTGGTTGGTGATTCTTAAATCAAGATAATTTGGTTTTATCAACTGAGTTGATAATGTGAATAAGCCACCGTAAAGAGATTCAGAAGCTGACGTTTCGAGTGCTAGCCCTTCGTCGGAGCGAATTGAGGAATTGTGGGTTGTGTGTGGTTTATATACAGAAATATGGAGCTACGCTATTGATTGGTGCCTGGCAACGTGAAAAACAGAATAAATTAGTTAAATGAAAAACGTTCGTTTATACCGTGAGGATTAAGAGTGCCAATTTGAAAAATAAATTTTTGTTTTAGAGGTTTGCGGCTTTCTGAGCTTTCTTGATGTAGGGAGAGGCCGCAGACTGTCATATGTTGTGTAGAATGATTCGGCAGATTAAAGTGTCTAGCGACCGGTTTAGATGCGTTTTTGCCCTCAAACATTTTTCTGATTTACGTACTGTTAAGGAACCAAGCTCGGAAACACTGCTCCGCTTGGCTGAACTAGTTTTAACACTAAACTGTTTTTCATTCGCCGACAGTTATTATAAACAAATCAATGGTGTGGCCATGGGTACCAAAATGGGACCCAGCTGCGCCAATCTTTTCGTAGGCTACATTGAACACCAATTTTTCAATCAATACAACGGCCCCAAACCTGACCTCTACCGTCGCTACATTGACGACTGTGTCAGCACCACTTCCTCCACAAGAGAGGAACTCAATCAATTTATAACTGCTGTTAATTCGTTTGATCTGGCTCTTAAATATACCTGGGAAATTTCCGATACTTCTTTAGCATTTCTAGATATTAAGGTTTTTGTCGAAGGCAACGGTTTATGCACCAGTAGTGTGCACTACAAACCCACAGATTCTCATAGTTATTTGTTGTATTCATCTTCACATCCATCACATGTCAAGAATTCCATTCCTTATTCTCAATTTCTTAGACTTCGTCGCCTTTGTAGTGTAGACTCTGATTTTTCCTTAAAATCAGAAGAAATGTGCGAGTTTTTCAACAAACCTGGCCATCCTGCCTCTGTTGTTGAAGCAGGCCATCATCGCGCCCAACAAATTGATCCGCAGTCAGCACTACAAACGTCTCAGAATGAGAATAACAATAGAATTCCATTCACTCTCACATTTCACCCTCACAACCACGTAGTAAAATCCATCATTCTAAAAAACTTTAAATTACTTCAAAATGATCCCGATACTGGCAGAATCTTTTCGCAACTGCCATTAATTTAATTCAAACGCGACAAAAACATAACTTTTTAGTCAGAAGTGCTTTTCAAACGAGTGAACAACCTGGTACTTTTAAATGTGCACGCGCACGATGCAAAACATGTCCTTACCTCAGCCAATGTCATCTACTGTATAACTTGCACCCTTTGCAAAGAGTTATATATCGGCGAAACAGGTAGACGACTAGGGGACCGATTTCGAGAACATCTTCGTGACGTAGAGAAAGACGACAAAAACGCATCTAAACCGGTCGCTAGACACTTTAATCTGCCGAATCATTCTACGCAACATGACAGTCTGCGGCCTCTCCCTACATCAAGGAAGCACAGAAAGCCGCAAAACTCTAAAACAAAAACTTATTTTTCAAATCGGCACTCTTAATCCTCACGGTATCAACGAACGTTTTTCATTTAACTAATTTATTCTGTTTTTCACGTTGCCAGGCACCAACCAATAGCGTAGCTCCATATTTCTGTATATAAACCACATACAACCCACAATTCCTCGATTCGCTCCAACGAAGGGCTAGCGCTCGAAACGTCAGCTTCTGAATCTCTTTACGGTGGCTAATTCACATTATCAACTCAGTTGATAAAACCAAATTATCTTGTAATACTCCCACCGACGCAGCACCACAGTTTCTTTAGAAACTTACCCCCTTTACTTGATTTTTAAATCAGTTTGATATAGCTAGTGTCGGAGACACATTTTAGCTGCAATACTGTTGATGGTAAGCTGTGGTTAGCCAGACTTAGCTTGATGCTACGCCCTGAAACGGACTGGAACATTCGCATCGGAAAGCAAGTGGTTATATATTTTATTTTCCTGATTTTAAGTAGTGATGTTTTGATATTTCATTCCTGACATCAATCAGTGTGTCAACAGTTGTTTTGACACTGGAAAAAGTTGATTTTTTAAATAAATTAATCTCAGAAACATTTTGTCTATTGGGTTTGTTAAATTCAAGATACTGTAAAGCAATGGTTCTCGGCTTACCAAGACCAAGTTTGTGCGTGGTTTAGTTTCCCTTGACTGCCGACTGAGGCTGCTAGAAAATTATTTCTGTATCATTTTCTGAAAGAAATGGCTTTATCTTTGGTTTTCTGGCTTCTCGAACCTGTTCAGTGCCTCGACTTTTTTTGTACCTTATCTTTTGCCCAGTCACGTAAAATATCATCCTAATTCTCAAAACTTTCTGCCATTTTAAAATGGCAGATGGAAAAACTTTGTAATGATGACGTCAATCGCACATCTGTCCTCTAATAGATGACAGGCGAGAATCAATCAAAATGCAAGAATAACTAGGGTTATTATATAACATGATATAGATACCTACTTCACAATATAATTTTCTGACAACATTTTATCGTAGGATTTCTTTTTTTAGATCAAAAATATGAAATTGCATGATTTTTAAGATTCCTGTAGAAAAATTCCTCATTTTTTCAAATTAAAGTATTGTTCAAAATTGTTTTCATAAGACTGTTGAGTTTCAAGATATTTTACCCAGGCTAACTCTATAAAGGAAGCAACTAGGTGCAAAAAGCAAAAAAAAGGTTATCTTTGCAACTATTTGTTGCTATGGCAACAGTCTGCAACATACTCATATGAACGAAAAAGAAATCCCACGTGTGTGGCTAAACTTCACTGTGAATACCAGAAGCTTAAACCCAAAGTTGAAACAAATAATTCTTCATCCTCCTTCAGGTGTAGATACTGTTAATACTGTGCAGAGCCACCTTAATCTAAGAACTATTTGCATAATAAATGTATGGGGTTACGTGTTGGGTTATACGGAAATCTTGCCTCTTTTCCTCCCCCTGATAGTCGCAAGAACTCAAACCCTGTCATATTAACCTCTTTTTTAGAAGTGCGACACATTAACCATGCAGACGTAATATTTTGATATGTCAGGCGCCCTATATGTCAGACATCCCTCGTATTTGTCAGTTAGGGGGTTACCAACGCCGCTCGGGAATTCAGTGCACACTGAAGCATCGATCTCTGGTGGGAACTTTTGCCATAAGCTTCCATGAAATCTAAAGCCTGCACCATCTTTACCAAAGTAAAATAATTTTGCAGCTTTTGTTGTTCTCTAACGATTTCCATCAAATCTTCAAACGCTTGCTTAAAATTAAAAACATTACGCACACATAAACCTGATAAACAAGGCGAACGAACAAAACTCGAGTTCTCTTACGTACCCAACTCCCGACCCACACGCCAAAACCAACGGACGAACTCCAATGATGGGCAGCAAAAATACATGCGATTCCAAAAACGATCATTAAAGCACCAAATACCATCTGAGCGACGGCTAAACCTCGCAGAGTACACGCTCGATACGCCATGATGAAAACAGCAAGGAAGATCTTGAGCGTATATGACGTCATGCGTCAGGCGATTAGACATTGCAACAAGAGCGCATTGTTACCATACCAGTGAGGGTGAGACTCTAAGGAGAGGGGGCAGAGATGGGGAGCATTTTACTCAAATAATTTTTTATAGTTTTTTTCATTTATTTATAAACATGTTAAAATGCTTTTATAACTTGTATCAATAATAGTTGACTATATCTGGCCCAGAAAATTGGATACAGATGTGTTAATTGCAAAAGCAGACAGGTGTAAATGACAGGAAGTAAAGTTTTTACCATTTTCTAATTTCTCACACGATCCATAAAAGATCAAAATCGGTAAAAATCAGTCCTGTCAAAATTTGACTTCCTCACAATGGAAATAAAATGGCCTGGTGAGACTGGTGCTGGGTGAAAGGCGATCATGCGAAAATATCTCGAATCATGTCACAGCAACAGAGAAACAAATGGTGGCGAAAAACACGCTGACACCGTGAAATAATTTTCCTATGGATTTTCAACATATCCTCGACTCTGAAATTAGCGATTATTGATAATTCCTAATTTCCTCTGAATTATCGATTATCGTTAATTTAGAGCACTGTTTCCCAGGACTTTTCAGAAAAGAAAAGGAAAAAGAAAATTGTCTGACTTGGACGGGATTTGAACCCGGAACTACCCGGCGCTAGCAGTAACGGCTACTTACCACTAGACCACTGATGAACACGATGACCTAACCTAATATTTAATAGAGTCTTGCATAGAATATCACGGTGCTACAGTGATTAGGCCTAAGCGCAGATTTTAAATGGTTAGCTTTTTTATTTAGGTTTGGTGATCGACTTTTTCCATTGACTTTCTAAAATTATTTTTAGCGAGTAATTAGATATGCTTACTGCTGGGTGTAGAATAAGCGCATGAATTATATTGTTTAAAAATCGAGTTTTATTCAACTAGCGACGTGGTGGTCTAATGGTTAGAAGACATATTTAGAAAGCGAACCATCCCAGGTTCGAGTCCCGCGTCCACACACTTGGGTTTACTTTTAAACAAAATATGTTCATTTCCCAGAATTCCTATCACACTGTGAGTGTTTTAAATTAATCATCGATATTATCGATTATCGGTAATAGGTAATTTCAGAGGTGAGGATGGGTTGGGATTTTAAGGTTACTTCCACCAGGGGGCTAGCAGCGAGGCCTGGAACCGAGTTTCTATGATCGCCCCAGTTAAGAAATTTGGCCGAGTGGGACTAAGTACTGAAAGATACTTATTCTCAATTTCTTAGACTTCGTCGCCTTTGTAGTGTAGACTATGATTTTTCCTTAAAATCAGAAGAAATGTGCGAGTTTTTCGACAAACGTGGCTATCCTGCCTCTGTTGTTGAAGCAGGCCATCATCGCGCTCAACAAATTGATCGGCAGTCAGCACTACAAACGTCTCAGAAGGAGAATAACAATAGAATTCCATTCACTCTCACGTTTCACCCTCACAACCACGCAGTTAAATCCATCATTCTAAAAAACTTTAAATTACTTCAAAATGATCCCGATACTGGCAGAATTTTTTCGCAACCGCCATTAATTTCATTCAAACGCGACAAAAACATAGGTAACTTTTTAGTCAGAAGTGCTTTTCAAACGAGTGAACAACCCGGTACTTTTAAATGTGCACGCGCACGATGCAAAACATGTCCTTTCATTTGCAACGTTGAAAAATTGTCGGGACCCAAGCGATCTATTAAGATCACTGATCATTTTACCTGTACCTCAGCCAATGTCATCTACTGTATAACTTGCACCCTTTGCAAAAAGTTATATATCGGCGAAACAGGTAGACGACTAGGCGACCGATTTCGAGAACATCTTCGTGACGTAGAGAAAGACGACAAAAACACATCTAAACCGGTCGCTAGACACTTTAATCTGCCGAATCATTCTACGCAACATATGACAGTCTGCGGCCTCTCCCTACATCAAGGAAGCACAGAAAGCCGCAAAACTCTAGAACAAAAATTTATTTTTCAAATCGGCACTCTTAATCCTCACGGTATCAACGAACGTTTTTCATTTAACTAATTTATTCTGTTTTTCACGTTGCCAGGTACCAACCAATAGCGTAGCTCCATACTTCGGTATATAAACCACACACAACCCACAATTCCTCGATTCGCTCCGACGAAGGGCTAGCGCTCGAAACGTCAGCTTCTGAATCTCTTTACGGTGGCTAACTCACATTATCAACTCAGTTGATAAAACCAAGGTACCCTTTTACACACGTACTTTAAGAAGTCTTGTTCTCATTTTCATGTAGGACGTCTATTCGAAATATTATAATTAAAAGCCCTTTTAAATACCTAAATGACCGATTTCCCTACCCTTTTATATACCTCAACTTGTGAAATCCCTACCCTTTTATATACCTGAAGCCTGAAAAAGTTCCTTTTGGGCGGAGCCTCCCCGTATAGGCCATTATAGGAAGTACCCCCCGGGGGTTTCACGTTCAAGGGTCCAAGGAAAAGTTCCAGTTACCATAGATCTAGGTTCTGGACTTTTCGAGGGCGCGGGGATTAGTGTTGCACTGTAAATCTGTGAGCGGGAACTCCACTGCGAAGCAATGTGGATGTATATTTCAGTGTGAGCCAGATTGCAGTCATCGCGGTGCAATGCTCTTACTTCGACACAGTACACTAAACAAAAGAACGCCGCTAAACAAACCTATTGTCCCCATTGTTTTCCTCGTTCTTTTGTCCTTTTGTCTTCTATTGTTGCACGTCAGCTTTGTCGTCTACACGAAGTAAGAGCCGAAGTAAATACTTCATTCGAGCTTTTTTTTGTGTAGTGGTGTAATATTGACGGGATAAACCGAAGCATTTATGTATTTCTGGACTGCATGTTGGTAAGGGGTTCCCTTTTGGACAGCTTTGTAACCTGTAATCCTTCTGTGCACTAGCAGTTTAAGGTTGAATGAGGTCTGTTTCAGTTTCAGACAAAGCATCTGGCTTCATTTACTAAATACTGGACTAGCCCTTGACAGAATTGAGAGTCGTAATCACCATCCCTTTTCTCTATACTTGAAACTAATCATTTATGTTTTTGTTTCTGCATAACCATCCTGTGACTTTGTTTTGATCTTCTAGACTTACTGCACTGCTTAAATAATAGGCTCAATGAAGTAGTTGAGACGTGTGCAGGAAGTTTGACTTTACTACCTCATTTTTTGCCCTTTCTGTAATCCCTGGAACTAATTTTTTTTTCTGCCTCTGAAACAGGTTTTAAACAATTTATCCCCCTCTATTGCAGAGAGAATTACCATTTGAGACAAATACTATTAAAGACTGCATTCAGCTGACTTTATTTTAGCCTTCCTTTTTGGCTTGCTTAACAATCCTTTCCTTAAAGGAACTAGCCACTGATAGGCAACACTCTAGGCCAAATTTGATGTGTTTAAATTCTTACTCATTATATGCCTTAAAAGAATAACACAAACATCCCTTGCACTTGATACCACTTGTTGTACTCCAAAGCCTTGGCCTATATCAGCATTGTGGAGGTTCTGGATTAATGACCAGTTTGCCTGTCTACTTCATTGCTAGCTGGCACACACATACAGGTAACATGGCTCATTTGCCTTCTCTGGGTCTATTTCTTATCACACTTAGCAGATAAAGGTATGGCAGTCCCATTTTGATTTCCAGAAGTATTACAGTTTTCTTCCATCACAAATAAAACGGATGCTTATCAGCGGTACAAGCCAAAGCATGTGAGCATATTTATCCCCACGGGTCAAGAAATCTTTAAATAGTTTGTAAATAAAATACATGTGTATGTCAACCTAGTAAAAGTTCACGTTGAGTCTGTGCCCAGCAATTCCATTTCGGGCATTCCTGCACAGAAACTCAAGCCCAAAAATACTTTCAAATTTGAGAGTTCAAACTAGTACTGAACAGAAAGAAACGGAGGTTTCCAAAACCTTCACTATCACTGCAAATCTTTTTGAGTGATCTGTAACCTCCTTCCAAGTTTCAACTTTCATGATTTAAATCACTCGTAGAAAGTCTTCAAACTCAACATATTACAGCAGGGTCGTAACGAGGTATATTTTTTCATTGCTGATCCCGTATTTTTACCCAAATTTTTATTTTTGATCCCTGATTCCAAAAGTGATAAGGCGTTTGATCCCTGATCCCGAAAAATTTTGTTGATCCCAGGGGATTTTCTCTTCATTGCGCCAATGCGACATTATTATACTAAAATAAAAATACGCTACTTCACATTTCTTCCATTATAATGATCCAAAGCACTTAATAGGATCCTACCTGAATTAACTTGATCCTTACTTCAATCAGTGTTCGTCTTTACCATTATAGAATATAACTTTTCACAATCATCATCGAAGGGTCCGACGCTTCGTCGACACGAGTAAACATTCTTGGTTTTGCTTAAATTTAACTATAAGGTTAATTTCACTAAATCCAAAACAAACTAAAGCGATACTATGCAATTCCTAAACTTGTTATGAGGGAAACACATAGAAAGAAATATTCCGTAAAGATCTGATACCTTTCAATTCTATCCGCCTGACAAAAAAAGTTCCATTTTAATATAACCAAAATTGGAATAAAACTTATGTCACCGCAGTAACCTTTCTTGACTATTCGTTTGAAAAAGAAACATTTGATGATGCTTCAAACTTTAAAATTTCATAAGCATACGACCTGGTCAGCTAGTTTACCCGAGTTTTTTTTGTCTATTTGCACTATTCGCTATTCGCGTTTTCCAAACGTCTGAAATAGATCCACGAGGTCTTCAACACGTGACTGTACATTGCCTTCTTTGTAAGAAATCTATTGAAATGAATCTATCGAGAAAACGTGCAACTTGAGCGAAGTTTGACGCTTGAAAGGCCCAGGATTTTTCTGAGCTTGTAAAAGCACAAATCGAGTCACTCTCCTGTGGATCTGCTGCGTCCAGCTTCGATACGTGTTGGTTGATCATCATCGTCTTCACAATTGTCCCCATCACTTTCCTCCTGATCACTGCTCTCATAATCATCCTCATCCTTGTCGGACCCGTTAGCCAAGTTTTCAGGGCCAGAGGCGTGGCTGTCTCCCTCTGCAAAACGAACTGGGCGAGTTTCAATCTGAGCTGTTTCAAGTTGTCCTGCGTCTAAGGCTTGCAGCTCTTCGAGCATGTCAACAGCATTTTCATTTTCGAACTCTTCGGATCATTCTTAAAGCCAGAGGGAGAGTTCCAGCCTTTTCTTTCGTCTTGTCTCTTACTCTCTGCTGCCGCACGCCTTGCCCAAATTCTTTAGCAAACAGCGTCAGTTCTCTTGCTTCTTCACGCAAATCATCCTTCTCCTGAACACTACCCTTTGGCCTAAAATGTTCTTCCCTAAGCTTTGAACGATCATAAAACCACTCAGGCTCCCTCTTGTTTATTGTTCGTTCCGTGTAATGACTCTGGTATACAGTGAAAAGGAAGAGTGATATACCCTCTGTACAGATTCAACAATACAGCTTGGTCTGCGGCTGCCTTAATCAAGCATGTCTGGAATCCGATGACTTGGGGTTCTCATTTCCGCAAAGAAATGTTCCACATGTATTGTTGTGAAACTTGGAAGGCAGATATCCTGTACAATACTGTAAATCGTTTACAGAGAAGAACGACTTCGTCCTCTCAAATGACTAATGAGGCAGTTTAAAAGTGTTCCTTGGTAAGTTTTGACAATGCTAGATCAGGGCCCTGAGTACATCTTCGTCCTGTTCGAAAATATGCCTGCCTCTCTATGTCTTTCTTGACATCGGCCGCTTCTTTGAAATAAAATATAACAAACGCAGACGCGGCTTTTAACGTTTTGGTATGCTTTAGGTTCGACACCCACCCCCCCCCCCCTCCCGACAAACTCAACTTCAGTTATGGCACCGGCGCGCTACAAAGTTCCACGTGATACACCCCTTGTGTGGAAACCTGATGACACTAATTTCATAAAAAGTCCTTGAAACCTTGCAACAAACCCTTCTATGTTACTTTCCATGATAATTAGGAACCTTATTTCTTCCTTTTTAATTGTCTTCAGAATAAATGTTGCTCACGTTCCCGTCAAATCTCACAAGACGACATTGTCATTTGGTGCTATCAATTGTCAATGTGCTATCAAAATTTACATCATGGTCTTATGTGTAGTCTTTTTGCAGTTTTAAAAACAATTCTAAGTTTATTCTTGTCTCAATGATTGGTAACAACGTTCACACTCATCAATTTAACTTACCTGCTCGATGAACGCCGCCTTGAGCTTCACTCACGCCGTTGAACGCCTTTTCTGCTGGGCGACCAGGAGCGTGACTAGAATGTGGAGTTCATGAAATAAAATTTTGCCAAAAGAGTGCTGGTTTTTGACAAGAAAGAAAACCCTAAATCAAAGTTAACATCAATTTACCTTGTAAATGTACGATCGTCTTTTCTCTTCTTTCTTTTCCCCATCGAATAAAAAAAAACTATCTGAAAAGTTTACTCTTACGATCCAAAAATTATACCTGTAACAACTCGCACTCAGTCGAAAGCAATCCTACGTGTTCATATGACATAAATGTCATGCAGCGCGAGTTAGGCAATAAAATCCTGGCAAGTTATTAACAGATTAACGTAAGCGTGACTAACCAGTGCTCTCTGGTCCCGATCTCCGGTAATCTATCGTCTCTGTCAGTCAGCTACTGTAGTCCAAATAACAAGAATTACTTATGAAATTGACCATAAAATTTCAAACAGCCTAAAAACCCCTGTTAAGGTGAGCGTCGTGAATTCTTTTTGTTATCCAGAACAACCTCGTTACGACCCTGTTACAGGGAAATTATAAAGTAAATGCGGCATTTCGTAAGCAAATTAAGACGTACAAAACTGTGGGAAAAAAAGCTCATTTAATGTAAGCTCAATTTTAAATGTATAACTAGTCTGAAAAGTTGGGAAATATTAATTCGAAGACTTACGCTCGGAGGCTTCGCGCGATAAATGATGGCAGACATGCATGACAGAGTTCGACAATGACATCGCTATTTTGAGTGTGGAAATTTTCCACTCTGAGAACTGAGCAGAGAAGAGTAATTGCAAAGGAAATCCTCTCTTTCGACGGTGTCAAGATGGGAGGTAATGAAACTTAAAATTTCCACAGCAAAATAAAGGCAGCCAACAATATCTTCCTGCAACTACCAAGCAATGTGAAATTCACCACGCTCATGTGCGGTTATTGATTAACATGTCACGTATTAAGGTATCATATTCACTTGAATCGATAGACACGTGTATTGTAACTTCACTAAGGATCTGTGAGTTGAAAACCTTACAGCTCAGAAGGAAAATATCAGCCTGAATCTTGTCGCTAACCTGACACAAAGGTGACCCTTCATTCACTGATCGTCTAAGAGCTGTTGTTTAAAAAATACTATAGAGCGAATAAAAAAAATATCGAATCGAAAGAAATCCTGAACAAAAATGGCGGCGATTTCCCTCGTGTTGTTCGCGTTTTGCGCATGCTCGCTACGGTTGTCAAATGATTGACAGATTTCTTTACTGAGGCGATCATAGGAACCAAAAAAACGGCGAGATCAAAGGTAGCTGCCAACCCCCCCCCCCCTCCCCCCCGGTCCTTTGGGAAAAAATTCGTACGTGCGCCAGGCCAGCCAGTTCCAAACTCTTCACAAACTATATATCACAATATGAGCAGTTCATATATGTAGTTTATGACAAAAATATAAATTTAAGCCAAGGAGATTCAAAGTCGTCTTAATTAAACAGATATAGACAGTAGATATACATATCTACATGAAAATGTGTTGAAATGGGAAAGAATCCTCAAAAAGCTTCGCAGCACCATTCTAGGAGGAAACTCCAGCCTACCTATAAACCTACTATATATACAAAAAACAAAAAAATTATACAGAAATTCAATGAGTTAAAAATGTTGAAACCTTCAACCGTAAAATCTGACACAGAAGGTACTTCTCTATAATCAAGAGGGAGACGATTCCATTCCCCGACTACAGATCGTTTTCACTGTCACGCAATAAAAAAATAAATCGAAAACTATCGAGTGCAAAAAGCTAAGGAAATGTGATGTTATAGAAGATAAAAAAATAAAACACTTGTCCAAGTTTTAGTCCTGTGCGCTTCCCCAAACTTCAGATATTCGTCGAAATGTTTCGCAGAAATTTACGGAGCCTAGTATGAAAAAGCCATATTGGTGTACCTCTGTGGTACACCAATATGGTGGCCGGATAATAGTGTAAACATCTGGAACTTACTTTGGCTATCTAGACGACCAAAAAAGCAAGCATTTACATAAGCAAGCATTTACAAAAGCACTTTTCCTAATGCTCTAACTTCTAAAAGGGCTCAAAATCATGAGATAAGTATATATTTTTCAACAAACTCGATCATAGCCTTGTGTCACGCACCTACATAATCCGGAAATTCCAAATGCTGTGGTTTCCAAAGGAAGCACGCTTTTGAGCTATAAAACTGTAAACAGATACAAATATGCCGCCTCGTATGTCTGATGAGGATGAAAACTTTAGTGGATCTTTAATTTTTAGATTTTAGAAAGTGATGACGTCACGTGAAAACGATCTATTCTCTTCATAAAACTAAATTTAAATAAATTAGTCCCAGAATGGCTGGTTAAAATGTTCAGAGTATCCATACTCCTCAATGCATACCTCCTGTCAACATCCCTAAAGAATCCAACCCTAGAATCAAGGGTCAGGCGAATATGATTATTAATCACCTTATAAAAGAAAACAACATCCACCTGGATAAATCTGCTACCCTCTAAAATTAACCAGCAGAGTTCACGTAGCCTAACCAAGTATTCGTCATCACTTTTAAGAATAAATTTGGTTGCCCTTCTTTGAATTAACTCTATTTAACAATTAGTTCCGTAGCACGAAAGGGCTACGGGTCAATAGCCCATGAGGCGGAGCCCAATGGGCTATTGACCCGTGGCCCTTGACGGCGAAGGGTCTAATTGTTTTAGTATCAACCAACTAGTCGGACAGAAAAGGCAATAACAAAGTTAGCAAATGCAAGTTGAAGACATATTTGTTTGGGGGAAAAACAAAAATAAAAGTTGCGAATTTCTCTACTCGATGACTATTACTATTAGACCCCTAGTAGCGTAGCCAATCAAATTCAGGATTTGCATTAGTGCACTAGTTGGGTGATACTAAATACTAATATTACGCTTAGTATAAGGATTCCACACCTGAGGGGCATGTTCAACCTTACGTCTCACAAGACTGACGGAGTCTTAAGAGTTGTGACATAATTGGCATCCCGTCATGTTCTTTTGATAAAGCCTAAAATACTATTTGCCTTAGCTGTAATATTGACAATGGGGTAATTCCAAGAAAGAACATCACAAGTTTACAAACCCAGATCCCTATGCAAGGAAATCGAATCGAGTTTTAACAGCCCCAGTCGTAGGTAAAACGGGACTTCTACGTGAACAGAATAAATAATTGTCGTCCTAGACTTGCCACAGTCGACCTTATTAGTTTTCTCGAGCGCAACCAACAATTATTGGAAAGGATTTTTAGAAAGTCTATTGTCGTCCCAGTTATGTAACAAACACAAGAAGCCACTCACGAAGCAGAATCAAAACAACAAACGAGCGATCGCGAACGATCTAAAAGGCAAATCATCCTGTATATAAGATGATTTGGTTTTATCAACTGACTGCTTACATACAATATTAACAATGGCAGGTAAGATAAAACTGGTTTGAGTGGCTGTTTAAAAGGAGTAAAATTAGAGAAGATTATCAGTGTGTGGATTTCAGAATGAAACGTGGCGACCGCATTAACAGGGTTTTTTTTTATATAAGAACAAAAATATCCATGTGTTTCGCCAGAACAAAACAAGTGGCCGTTAACGAGTGGACAGTATTAAATAACGAGAAGACAATAAACAAAGAGAGACTGGTAACTATAACGGCCGCGGCCAGAGCAACAGGCTCCGAGAATGTTACAGAATTAGAACAAATCAGTGAGTAATGATTAAAGTCCAACTGGACACACACTAGACGAAATATGACGGAATAAAGGGTTTTCAGAAGTTTTAGGTCAAAGTAACATAAAATTTACATTTGTATCTGTTTCGTCAATATAATGAATAATTAACTTGACTTTGATTTTGATTGACACTTTCTTATGTAATTAAGCTACGTGAATAAGTCAGTTTTCAGTTCAGATATTTTAGTTCCGAAGCCACGTGCATGTTTTGCTAACCTGTCTCGCTGACCCGTCTTCTGTTATTCCCTGGTCTGTTATATCTGTTGCTGATCTGTACTCAGTTGTACACCGTGAAACAATCCTTCTAGACATCGTCAAAGAAGTAAGTTCTCAGTGATGTAATTCTAGTTAATAGTTTTACCCGTGCGTTTATGGATCGATGGATCCTGTTCAGTTTCTCAAATGTACTTTGTTCTTTTCTCTAGATCGAATAATAATATATTGGAATAAATTATACGATTTGCGTAAGCTAGTTGGATTGCCTGTTTGGTTTGTTGGACCATTTCATTCGATTTCTGTTTGATGAAGAGAGTGCGCTAATCGACCACGACCATGGCTGAAGCGGCGCTAAAACAAGCGAAGACTGACCGGCGTTCAGCAAAATCGGCCTTCACAAGGGCTGGAAAAGCGTTGGTCCATGCTGTAGAACATAAAAGACCTCCGAATGAGGTAAGAGAAGTCTTAATTAAGCTGCAGGGAGTGTATGAAAACTTAGTGGTTAAACACGAGGATTATACCAAACTCATTGAAGATGACAGTGCGTACGAAACTGAAGAAAAATGGCTCTCCGATTGCCAGGAAATATTCATGCGGCTTGAGGTAGACGCAAAAATGTATGCTGAAAGTGTGGAACTGTCTAGTTCTAGTGATTTAGCGAAGAATGGTAATTTAAGTAAAGAAAAGGAGAGTATTGCATGTTGTGAAGTGTTCGAAAACGGAGGAATTTCAAATATGCAGTCGGCAACACCCAGCACAAGCGGCGAACAAGTCGAACAAGCCGGCCCGGAAATTAACGTCGAGAAAGGCGCTAACTCGGTGCAAGTAATTAGCAGTGTTCCGACCGCTTATGATAAGCCGATTACCACAAACAATAATGTAAACAACATCACGTCATCCGCGAATACAGAGAAATTAGCCGAAGCCTGCACG
>CM042758.1:10401270-10421951 GCA_022496165.2 Catalaphyllia jardinei | reverse complement strand
TCCGCGATACCGGTGCGATGCTCTACCAACTGAGCTATGAAGCCACACATTGCAACGAATCCCGTTGAAGCCCTGATTTTTTTTTTCATGCTTCTTCTTTCCAGTTGCTTAAAATGGAAAATTTACTGCGAGGATCATACTTCACTTGCATCTATAACCGCAGTTCAAATATGAATTATTTCATATATACATCACATAACTTCACTGCACGGGAAAATATGAACTCGATAATTTGACCTTGCTCCCAATGTGTGGCTTCATAGCTCAGTTGGTAGAGCATCGCACCGGTATCGCGGAGGTCATGGGTTCGAATCCCGTTGAAGCCCTGATTTTTTTCAGGCTTCTTCTTTCCAGTTGCTTAAATTAGAAAATTTACTGCGAGGATCATACTTCACTGGCAAATTGTCTGTTGTTGATGAATAAGAGCGCTCGCTGATGCGTGTTTTGCACAGCTAGTAAAACATGACAAATTGGACTTCGCACTTTGGTGTGAAAACATACAACCAACGTACTCATATAATATCTCTAGTTTTTGAATATGTTTAAGGTTGATTAATGTTTGAGAACATATTAAAAGCTTAGCTGAAAATATGTGAATACAGCAGAAATAATCAGAAAAGTTACGATGACGCTTTTAATCAACTCGAATAAAGATTTCGATTTTGTCGATTGAGTCATAACTCCTTGTCTATTTTATTTTCGCAGTGTAAAGTTTCACTATGTGAAAGGAACACACATGATGTTAGTAGCCTTTTGGCGAACGTTGGTGAAAGTTGTTGTAGCATCTCAGCACAAAAGACAACGAAACAAATCTTTGTCACGATTTGTTGACAATCCTCGGACTTGAAAGTGCACTTTCCTTTAAAAAACTTTTGTGCAAACTAGCCAAACGAGCAGAAACAACAAGAAACGATCAAAAACAGGTTTTGGTTATGATAAAGCATTGTTTGGCAAACTTACATATTAACTCGATACCGGAGTAAACAGTTTTCTTACAGAACTTTTCTCTACAGAACAAATACAAAAGTTTACGCGTATATAATTAGCCGGCCAGCGAATTTTAAGAGCTTTAAGGAAATTCTCGACCCTGAAAAACACACCTTTTTCATTAAATCAGAGCATAAAAGTACATAGAAGAGCCCTGGTTCTCCTTCTCTGTCTTATTCCCCGCCATCGCTCTGAAAAATCGGCAAGAGAGTCTCGCAACTCTCACCATTTCATCACGCAACGTGACAACATCCACGCGAGAGCCCAAGACACGTGCGTGGATTGCGAGGATATATGACGTCAGGATGGCGCAATTTGTTCTAAAAATAGAAAAAGTGTCCCACATCATGGGTCCGCGCGGAATCCAAGACTTACGGTCTCCGTCCCTGATTATGGCTCCTGGTATCACAAATTATTTTGGATACTATAAATACTTTTAGATCAGCGAAATTTTCCTTTAAAATGCAAATGGCGTTAATAGACCTTGTGTCCATTCTTACGTGAAAGGGGTAAGGGTCTAAGGTGATAGAATCTTTTTTTGGGCCTATCTGTTTTCCAAATAGGGGAAAAAAACACGGAAGAACACCACTGAAAGCCGATTTTACGTCATTCTGCCCTTCCTGTGTAACATCTTCCCCCGGGCAAGGTGCAATGTGATCGTCTTTTAAGGCGGAGGTACATGCGAAGGCTGTTAACACGGCCTTTCTGCCTTTCTCGGTCACGTTTCAAGGGACGGTAAATTTCTATGCTTATTTCATTAACCACTGTTTGGCGGTTTTGTGTAAATTTTTGGGTATTTTGGGAAAGAGATTTTTTTCTTAAAGGATAGGTTAAATTGAGCAACAATTTGAAGTGAAGAATCAGTAGACGGATACCAAACAGACCCCTACCAACCTGGGGCTCTTTTTCGAGGGGGTCAGCTGTCTGGTAGTGTTTACCCCCACCTTAAATAAAAATACAGTAATTGTATGTCGCATAGATTAGCAGATGTTGTTGCATTGAAAAATCTTTCAAGGAATGTTCTGTTGTTTTTGTTTTTTTCTTATACTGTTTGTCGATCGTGAATGACAACTGGCTTGTTGTGCGCTCGAATCTCGGCTCCCTCAACGTAACAGCAACCAAACTGCAGCGCGAGAGAGTATCGATTGCTTGACGGACCTCACTCTTTGTTGACAAGTTCGAAATAGCGGGGAACTCGAAATAACCGAGTTCCAAAAAGCTGATAGTAAATGACTGAAAACATAAGGGTAAATCCAAATGAATTCGATCTTCGTTTGAAATAGCGGGGAACTGTATTTTAAATTTTCGTGGAAGACAAAGCTCTGTGACACTGATGACGTCACGAACTTATTGTACCCATTTGCCTTGGAGACCAATTTTCTCCGAGGTTTAACATGGCGTATCGAGCGTCTATTTTGCGAGGTTTAGCCATCGCACAGATGGTA
Source organism: Catalaphyllia jardinei (assembly GCA_022496165.2). Taxonomy (NCBI): domain Eukaryota; kingdom Metazoa; phylum Cnidaria; class Anthozoa; order Scleractinia; family Caryophylliidae; genus Catalaphyllia; species Catalaphyllia jardinei. Next base: position 10,419,519 of record CM042758.1, on the reverse strand, counting down.
TTTGGAGCTTTAATGCTTGTCTTTGGAATTGCATCTATTGCTGCTGTAGATCGCTGGATTTCGTACGTTGGTTTTGGAATCTGGGTTGGCATTTGGGTAAGCATCATGTGAGATTTCGAAGTTTTGAGACTTTCGCTATTAAAAATCCGCTAAAATGATAAATTTGCCTAAGCTTGAGCTCTGACCAGGGGCATGCCTCATCGAGGCACGGTCTGTATTCAATTTATTGCAGTTTCATATACGAAACCTCAGTTACCTAGCCTTATATTAATATATGAATTTCCTCGGTTGCACCTAAATTATTATAAGAACTGGACTTTTGCTCGCAGCGGTGACGACGTCGCTCAGATTTCTCGATAACTCGATCAAACTAATTAGTAAGTATTTTAAAGCTTATATTATGAACAGGCATCAGTTAGAAAATTCATGTCTTCGGTTACCAGCTGCAATTAGTTAAATTTGAAAGTTAATATTTGGTCAGTGGATTCCTTCCTGTTTGGGCATTAACGCTCCAGCTTTTAACCCAATTTAATACGACGTGATCGATTCGCAATCGGCCAAGTCGAGCATGACACGGCTTTGATGCGTAGACTGCTGGTTTATTATTTACTCAAGGCGGGATTTAATAAGTACCTACATTATATATAATATATATGAGCTAGTACTTGAAATCTGAAACCACATACAAACCGGAAAACACATTAATTAGCTTTTACTACACGACTCAGGCACTCAGAGGGCAAATAACTAACCAACCAATCAAGATGCTCTATTGCCGGTCCAATATTCTTTAAGTATTGGACCGGGCATTGTCCTGAATGATCCCAGACTTTTGAAAAACCTTCAAAGCTTCTTCATGCAGTCGTGTAATAAATCTCTTATTAACCAAGCTTGCTAGGGACCGTACTGGGAGAATATCAGCCCTTGGTCTTTTTTGTACGGACTGCGTACTGTCAAGACCTCGGGCCGATATTCTCCCAGTACGGCCCTCGCGCTTGGTTAATAAGATATATGTATTGTTTGTCTAGGCAGACCAATATGGGGCCGTGTTGCAGATGAATAGTAGGTCAGTTAGCTCTTATTAACCAAGCAGGAGGCCTGTAGGGGAGAAATCTTGACTGATCGTGAGTACAGACTGAATGCAGTAAGATTCTCCCATACAGACAATCTCAGCTTGGTTTATAATGACATGCTTGTTATATTGCAAATATGAAAAACGTAATTATTTTAATGAAACTGCTGGTACTAACCGACATTTTGCTTGCGAACAGCGATGAGCTGAAATTAAATCTACCAATGTTTGATCTTCCCCTTTCCTTTTTTTCCACTTCAGGTTTTTTGCTGCTTCAACTAATATTCTCAGACAAAGATGGTCAATTTTTTGTATTTCAGTCCCAGATTCTAGTTAACAAAATTTTCAATGCAAAATGTAACCAGTCTAGATGCCAGTTTATAGTTGCCAATCTAGATGGGAAAATCCAGACCACAGTTAATATTGATTTCAGCCAATCAAATTTGTGAATTTGATAGTTCCCAGTCCTTGTGAGACACAGGCATATAATAAAACATTTTCAGATGTGTCAGGATTGAATGCTAATGAGATTCAAATTCCTTATGATAAGCATCACAAAGTGTCCTCATTGGAAAAAGGTCACCGAAACACACACAATTCTGTCAAATATAAAGTGATATGAAAATGTCTAATAACCCTGCCCAATATGAAGTAGTAATGAAACAATACTTGCATGTAATCCTGGACATAAGTGAACATTTTACAGTACTGTTGTCCACTCAGTGAGCTGGCCTTTGAATGGCAGCAAGGCTCACTGTCTTTGTTGTGTCAATCAAATTGTTCTAATGCTAACTAGTTGCATTTACACGACAAAAGCTGCAGAGAGGTCTGTATCAAAGCAAGGTAACCTCCAGCCTGGCTGCCATTCATGAGCCAGATCACTGAACATACAACTGTTAAATGGCCTCCTAGAGATGGTAATTGAACCACTGAAGTACAATTTAGGGAGTAATTGCAAAGAAATTTTAAGATGTGTTTAGTGCACAGGGTGATAAGGCCGATGTGAAATTATGAGTGGATCACTCTGTGAATAATTTGTATGACATGAGATCCAGTTACTAATAAATAATTATTGAAGGCTTTCATTCAAAAAGGGCATTTTCATGTACTGCTTTTTGGGCTGATTGTCATTTTTGCAGGATCAAGCTAATTTTTGGCAGACTGACTTGTTTTCACATGAAAAAAATTGTCCAAGAAATAGTGAAATGCAAAAAATCAGTTTTCCAAGTGGCATCTTTAAGAGTGAATCCTTTGAAAGTGGTTTTTAACGCAACACGAACTTAAACGGTTACTTTTAGCACTTTTGACAGCACGTTTTTTTGCTGCCGAAAGCGAATGAATGAAGGCCCCATTTATATGAGAAAAGCTGCTAGTTTCATGGAGGTCTGGAACCCAGTATGTTGCTCTGGTAACCAAAATGTTCATACAGTGTGTGAACCATTTCAATCTAGTAGAATCTTACAGCCAAGAATCAAACATTTCTGATTCAAAGTGGCTGAGATATCTTTGTTGAACATATTTGATCATAGTCCAGTTGAGTTTATGACAACATCACTTCCCATACATGTAGTTGATTTGATATTTTAAAAACTTGGATATCTCTGGAATGTAAAGAGATATTTGAAAATAGTAAACAGCATTTTCCTTCTTATGCAGACTACTTGTCCATGGCCGTGATCGGAAAGTTGCAATTTTCTTCAAAGAACCACTTTTAGGAACTCATAATTAATATATATTTTGCACTTTCTTTTAGATTCTTATTACTGGAATTTTGGGATACATCGGTGCAAAAGACGACTCAATTCCAAACAAATGCCTGGTGAGTTTCACTCCCACTGTAATGATAGTATGTTATTTCTTAGGTTACAGTGCTTAATACATTGCACATTGAATGTGCACTTTAACTACTTACTCCAGCTGCATGGCGTGCATTGGCCAGATAAATCAAGTTAAACATGCATTTGATACAACCACCTTAACTCTTTTAATTAATGCCTTAGTCTTTAGCAAGCTATATTACTACTTCAGTAATGTCTGGAGCAACACATCAGGGCACAACCTGAGTAGCTAGGATACAGGCTGTTCAAAATCTTGCAGCCTGTATAGTTAGCAGTTCAAAGAAATTTGAACATATTTCTCTTGTCGTAAGGAAATACCTTGGCAGATGCTTAATATTCCATTGTATAAAACAGCCACAGGACAAAGAATCCTCTATTATGGAACAATTTTAGCTCTGGAATTCAGTGCCCTTTACTCTTAAGTTGAAACCAACACTAACAAACTTCAAATGTTGCCTCAAGAGGAGTTTAATTTCAAACTTTTTAGACACTTATTTAATAATCGCATTTTTCTTTTCTTTTGTTGTTTCTATCCTGTTAGATTTATTTATCAACAACAGATTAATTGTTAATTTATTTACTTGCTTATTGCATTTGGCTTATTAATTAAATTGTGAATAGTATCATCTTTATTCTGGAAAGCCCTTTTGGGATGAATAATAAAAGTAATGTAATATTTATATGTATGTATGTATGTGCATGTATGTGGTGTGTATGTTAAAACTGAATTATAATTACATGCCTGGATAATCAACCTGCTGGCACCCAGCTGTCCATTCTAAAAGTAATGGGCAATACTCAGTCAGACTCAACCGGTGCAAAATTGTTTGTTAATTAACTTAACATGATAGTTTCGTGGTAATAGTCATATATTTTGTCTTTTTAACATATTTTGCCACCTTAATTTTATTATGTACATGTAGATCCTTTTATGATGCAAACACTAAGCTAGACAATTACGTAGTACTACATTGTAGACTAACCTTACAAATAAAATCCGAGGATGTTCAAACATCATACATTCTTCTCACTAATTTTGTGTTGAAAATATTTATTAATGATATATTGTAATATTATTATAAATTTAAATACTAACGTTGTTATTTACACATTACTACATACAACTATTTTTTTTATTTAAAACATTCTGTGTTTTTATCCAAGAATGTATTTTTTATTTAAAGTGCCACTACGATCAAATTTTCGATATCCATTTTTTTACATTTTCTTACACAATAGGCCTTTCCCAGATATCTTGCCAAATTTCAATCTATCACAAACAATACAACGGACGTTTTTGGGACCTTTATTTCCGAGAATTTACCGCCGCCATTAATTTTCCTTGTTCCATTTCTTCGTTGAGAATTGAAGTAAATGACGTCATTTTCTCAAAAATACCGCGCAGATTAGTGCAGCAATTCGCACGAAGAAGAACAAAAACTTTGGCCCTCTAGTCGTGCAATTTTCCACACTTATTGTTATTATAATTTCAATCCGTGCGGTATTTTTGAGAAAATGACGTCATTTACTCCAATTCTCAACGAAGTATTGGAACAAGGAAAATTAATGGCGGCGGTAAATTCTGGGAAATAAAGGTCCAAAAAACGTGTGTTGTTATGTTCGTGATAGATTGAAATTTGGCAAGATATCTAGGAAAGGTCTATTGTGTAAGAAAATGTAAAAAAAATGGATCTCGAAAATTTGATCGTAGTGGCACTTTAAGGTATTGACATTTTATCTGGCGCATTTTAAATCTTTTATGTATTAAATATTATTTTTAACCCATCGACTCCTGTGCCAGCCGTAACAGGCTATGACAAGTGTTGGCCTTTGTTTCACTTCTGACGTCATCATCAGCTTTGGCCAAAATAGGTATCATCTGCACTCAAGTTCTGCAGGAGGAAAAGATCTTTCCAATGATACCCAGATTAGGACGGTTGGCTCAATAGAGTCTGACATACTGTAAGCATGAAAAGTCTCAGAAATTTGAGTGGAAAACTTGCAGCAAAGTTTCCAGCAACTACACTTAGCTGGTCCATGATAAAAATTGCCCGTCTCATTAAGGTTTTCTCAAAAATTTTTGAACTGGAAGCAAGACAAGTAGAAGCTCATTCCAAATTCTGACTACACTCACACGAGATATTTGTTGCGGTTTGATTTTATTTTTGGTTTAATTTTTGTTGTTTTGTTAAACTTACTGTTAATTAGTATTCACGCTTAATGGGGATTTGGGAGAAGGGGTAGAGTAGCTGCAGGATAGAATAGGAGAGAATAGGATAGAGGAATGTAAAGAGATGACTTTTGTTTTCCCTTTTTTATAGATATTGTAGTTGACAAAATTAAATCAACCCAGTTTGAAAAATTTAAACTGGTTTAAAAAAATTTAAACCAAACAGAAAAAACAAACCACTGACAACATATTCAATGTGAAAAGTTTATTTACGATGAGTCAGTCAGCCATGAGCCGTGTGATTCAATGTAGCCTAATATCTATTGAATTATTCATAATTATGTGTTCCTCACGAAAAGGTAACTAAAGATTTCAAGAATTCAGAAAATGTGCTACGCCCGATACGAAAAACCACTAAAAAACCACCCTTTAGATGTGGCCAAAAATAATTATGTGGAAACGTATTCCTCATCTAATGCAGCAGCACGAGGCCCCGAGGAAAGGGCATCCTACAATATATGAGTTGATTCAAAACGAAACGTCATCCTAAAAATAAAAATAAAGCGGGTGAACACTCTGACCAACCAACCTAGAATGACTTAAATCTCCTGCCAAAACCTTAAATAGTCCTAAAGCAACCCAAGATGCACCGCGAGTCTCTCCAATGTGCCGTCAGAATAATAATTTCCGACTTATTGGTCCCTCAAACATCAGAAATTATATTTTCTGCTACAAAATGCAACTGGCGCCCGTTTTAAGAGCCCCAATTTTGCGTAGAAATTTTCATAGAGTTCTACGAGTCTATGCTTTAATCACCAGTCCTTCTTGTTGGTAAGATACATTACGGTTCACTTCATAGACTTAACCATACAGGGTTGTAATCGTTTTCATTTAAAAATTCATTATAATTGAGTTTACCCTCTATCCTCTACCATCTACGCTCTATGCTCTATGGTTCTATTGAGGTTTCACTCTACCTACTACTCTCTATGCTCTACGCTGTACAATCCACCCTCTAAGCTCTACCAGCTACTCTCTACACTCTACGCTCTATGATCTACCCTCTCCTCTCTAAGCACTTAACATGCTACTCTTTGCACTCTATGCTCTACTCTGTATGATCTACCCTCTAAGCTCTACCAGCTACTCTCTGCACTCTACGCTCTACGATCTACCCTCTCCTCTCTAAGCACTTAACATGCTACTCTTTGCACTCTATGCTCTACTCTGTACGATCTAACCTCTAAGCTCTACCAGCTACTCTCTGCACTCTACGCTCTACGATCTACCCTGTATCCTCTAAGCACTCTTTGTACTCTACGCTCTTCGCTGTACGATCTACCAGCTAGTCTCTATCTATGATCTACCCTCTACTCTCTAAACACTTGATTAACATGCTACTCTTTGCACTCTGCCCTCTAAGTTCCACTAGTCTACGCTGTGCACGCTACAACCACCCTCTAAGCTCTACCAGCTACTCTCTGCTCTCTACGCTCCAAGTCTAGGGTTTGGTTGAAATTTGTTGACTACTTTTTGAGACAGTTGAGTGTATCAATCAATTTGGGATGTGCCGTGAGCTGTAAACTACTAGCTGCATGTGGTATCTGACAAGCGGCTGGAAAAATATTGAGTGCTGATACTTTTATTTTCAGTTGGGAATTCAAGTTAGTCTGGACATCGGTTTGACTTTATATTGTTATTTACCGTATACTTAGCACTTCTCGTTTCATATTGACCCCACAAATGTAACTCGCTTCACACCCAACATTATATAGGAATTGCAGTGATGCCACATGGTTGATGGATACTCAGGTTTCCTATGCTAGCCAATTTTAGCTTGCAAGCACACGAAATAACAAATGATAGACACATTTTCCCGTTTCTTCAGTCCTAGACTTCACTTTCTATCAATGAAGTACAGTAGAACCTCCCATAAGCAACAAAACAATTTAGCCTTGTCGGACAGAATATGCTACTTAAGGACCTCACAAATGTTTTAAATGTTTCAATCATTTTGCACTGTAAGGAAAGGTAAAGGTAAAGTCTGCATGCAGGCCAATGTGGCCCACCAGGGCGGAGCTTATCCTGGTTTCTGTAGCATGAAGCAACTAGGAGTATTTCTACGCCCCCCCCCCCACCCTGGATGGGATGCTAGTTCATCGCATAGTTACCCCCAGCATTAAATTCACCAGTACCCATTTGTACACCTGAGTGGAGAGAGGCACTGTGAGAGTTAAGTGTCTTGCCCAAGAACACAACTGTGACATCATGAATCACGCTAACGCGAGCAAATAGGAGCTGACGTGTGCAAGGTTCAATGTCCTTATATGGTCTGACCACACTTGAAGTGTAGAGAGTAGTCCGTTAGATGGTAGATCGTACAGTGTAGAGCGTAGAGTGTAGAGGATGGCAGGTAGTGCTTAGAGGGTGGAGGGTAGATCGTAAAGCATAGAGCGTAAAGCATAGAGCATTAAGTGCAGAGAGTAGCTAGTAGGGCTTGGGTAGATCGTACAGCGTAGAGTGCAGGAAGTAGCAGGTAGACAGTAGATGGTAGATCGTAGAGCATAGAGTGCAGAGAGTAGCTAATAGCTATAGAGCTTAGAGAGTAGATCATACAGGGTAGAACATAGAGAGCAGAAAAAAGCAGGTAGTGCTTAGAGAGTATAGGGTAGATTGTAGAGCTTAGAGTGCAGAGAGAAGCTGGTAGATCTTAAAGAGTGGATCATAGAGCATAGAGCTTAGATGGAAGAGAGTAGCTGGTAAAGAGAAAACTCAATACAGAATTGTAAATTATTAAGTAAAACCATAACAACACTCAACAATCCCCATGCACTTTAACGTTTGCTACAATAACTATAAGCTTCTATGCCCGTACATAGAATCGTACAGCATAGAGCGTAGAGGGTAGAGGGTAAGCGCAATATTGAATTTTAAATTAAGAAGACTATTAATTAAAAATACTGTTAACCGTAATACCACTCAACAATCTCCATGCGCCTTTATATTTGCTACAATAACTGTAAGAATGTATGTCCATAAATAGAATCACAGAGCATAGCGCATAGATGGTAGAGGGTAGAGGGTAAACTAAATACTGAAACACTGAAAACGATTAACACACTGTAAACCGTAATTATAACACTGTAATAACAATTAAATATCTTTAATATGAGATATATGAGAGTAATATGCCACAAATTGAAATCAAATGTGTTGCAAAATAGGCAGGTAACCATAGTAACAATACACAATTAAAGGCTTGCCTGGTGGTTGAGAGGCATCATAAAGCCTTGATAAACCCGTAAGTCACCAACACGTTTTAAAGAAGCAAAATGTGTTCTCTAACTTCCAACACAACTGATAGAAGCGGCAAGTTATCAGCCCAAGAGCAGTTCTTGCCCAAGAATAAAACCCGGTCGTGAGTTGCGGCCCATTTGCCAAGCGTTGCTAGCATCAAAGTTTGGAAAGTGAGAACTGCTTTTAGACTTATAAACTTTTTCTTGTATCACCCGCCATGTTTACTCGCGCACGAGATGTAACAGAACCTTCCCAGCGTACATTGCGATCACGTTTGGTAGGGCAAGACAAGACAAGATCAGTAAGACAAGACAAGACAATACTTATTAACTCACACTTTTAACTAATTACAGAGCTTGTTTTTTCCTTTTTTATTCCAACGTAATATTGGCCAAGAGGAAGCAATCAATTGAAACCTAGATCTTTGATCCAGGTTGCATTGTTTTTATTTAAATCGGCATGATTTGTAGTGTTTTAAACTTCTGGGATCAGCGGCCATGCACGGAAGGGTTAATCTGTTAGTCTGTCAGCCCCTCATTTTTGAGCTTATACGTTGCAGGCAGTTAACATTTTGTTGTTTTCTAAGTGAAATCAACATGCTTGCCATCAAGGGTTAACATGAAATCAACATTTTAACCTGTTTAGGCCTAAAATTGCTGTTTTTAAGTTTACCTGCTGTGTGAAATGAACAGTTTGCTTGTGATGAATACCAAAAAATGCATTTTCGATGCAAGCTCCAGGAGTCAATGGGTTAACAGATTTTTGTGCACAACTGAGAATCACATGGAAGTCTGCACATTATGGATTTTAAATATTTTTTGTTGAAAAAATACTTCATTTAGCAAAGAGCAGTTTGAGTACAACACCAGTGCAAATTACAAATTATGGAGATATCTGAAGTTAGTTCAAGGACACTTGCAGACTACCAACCATCATTCAAGGTATTTCATAGGTGGTTGAAGCTCACTTGAAGCATTCTGAAGACAGCCGAAAGAAAATCTGGAAATTGCCAAAGATTCCAACATTGTCAAAAGTCTAACTTGCAAAATGGTTTCAGACAATTTCAAAGATATTTGAAGGATCAAGGGCACTGCATTGTGCCTAAGTAAGCAATCAATGCACATGGCAAATACCTTATTAATAAACAGTTTATTTCTACATGTAAGTTTCACATTAACAAGTAATTACAGTGTACATGGCTACTCTTGTGATATATGATAATGTACTGTGCAAATTTATACAACTTGAATGCAAAGATTATGTAAAATACCTTGGGGTTTTAATAGACTGCAGTTTAAGCTGGAAATTTCATATTCATTTGAACACATCATAGTCAAAATAAGTCGATTAGTTGGGATTATAGCGAAACTTAGACATTTTGTGCCACGAAATACTCTACTGCACATCTATCAATCTTTAATATTGCCCTACATATCTTATGGCTTCACTGCATGGGGTCTTGCAAGTAAATCCTATCTGACAAAAATTTTAGTTCTTCAAAAAAGAGCACTTAGATTTGTATTTTCCGTAGAGAGATGTGAACATGCAGTCCCTTTGTTTATTCATGCCGATATTTTACCTCTAAATTTTCTTTATTTTAAATCCGTCTCCTGCTTAATGCATGATATACGAAACCGGAAGGTACCTACTAGTAACATTTTAAACCTATTTAGCGACACTACCAGTATTCACTCTTATAACATTGGGTCTTCGTCAGAAAATAAATTCTATATTAAGAAATCTAGGTTAGAAATCCAAAAAAGAGCTTTCTCAAGAGTAGGCGCTAAAATTTGGAATGAGATGCCAGCATCATTAAGAGAGCTCCCCAAGAAACACTTCCCAACAAAACTCCACTCTTTCCTTCTAGATATTCGTAAGAAGCATGATGACTATATTGATATTTCCCAAATTACCTCAGTCTGCCCTAAAAACGTACAATTGAACTGAAGTCTCCTATTGTAAATTTATTATTCATTTTTAAATTTACTTTTCATTTTCAATTTTTTTTCTTTGTATGACTGTTCCGCCCAGACTAGCAATGCTATTTGCGGAACAGTCTTTCTTGTGCTGAATTTATACCATAAATAAAGTTGTTGTTGTTGTTGTGCTATTTGGAATGAATAAGGACTTCTAAAAGTTTCAAAGACTACAGATTGCACTTGTCCTTTGGATTTATGCAGTTTTCTGAGAAAAATTTACTTGAATGTGCTTATTTTATTCCCAACTGCGCGACTTAAAACTTATTCCTTTTGATTACATAATACTACAAGTGTCCTTTATTACAGTATGCTATTAACAGCTCGCATATTCATATGTCACATGAAACTTGACATGTTTGATGATTACTTGACTCTTTATTAGAAGGCTGATTCCTGTATCGCTCTCTGGACTAGCTAGAATAAATCTTGGTGTAACTCCCAAAGAGTCTTTTCTGTGTGCCTCCTGATAGCAGGCCAAACAGCACGCAATACATACTATTTGTTAAGTAGTATTCACATTTGTGTGAATTATTTATTGTTCGTAATAAATTTGTTATCTTGTTCATCTTTACCTTTCCCTTGTTTGATTGTTGATTTTAAGATTTTTTTGTCTGTTAACAGATTGGTTGTTTTATGGGCTTCTCTATCGTCATTTGTGTCCTTACTGGCATCATGTTCATCAGCTACTGCGTTGCTTTGGCAGAATTCAATGAGATCATAAATTGCAAGGAGAGTAGTTGGGATTGGGAACATGGTTACTATGAAAACAGATACTGTTACTCAAGGAGTTCCAGACACTTAGCTGCAGTTGGGCTTGGTTTAAGCTCTTGTATGTTAATATTTACCATAGTTGAGTTTATTTTGGCCCTTTCATCCTCCATCTACTGCTGCAATGCTGTCTGCTGCAATGCTTCAACAGGTGTTGTGAACACTGTAAGTTTGGTTCATACTTTTGTTTATATTTGCAAATAAATTAAAAGTTCAGGTTTTGTACATGTACATTGAGTTGTTGAAAACCTGGAATGTCATAGAATTCAAAAATATCATTTTCCAGGCCTGGAAAGTCATGAAAATTTCAATTATTGTTAGTCATGGAAAGTCAAGGAAAATAATGTTTTAGTCTGGTGTGTTCATTGCTGCACGTGTCAAAACAAGAACAAAATAAAAAAGCAGGTCACCAAGCTACTAGCCTCCCATGCAGATATTCTTACAACAGACACCATTTGAGCTACATACATTATGATAATGGAATTTGATCCTAAAATTTAGCCTAGGATAAAATTTTGAAACTTTTACATTTTAATAGTTACAGATCAGTTAAACTTGAGCAGGTATATTTCGGGCAGGTATATTTCAGGGGTGAGGGTGATGGGTGAGGGGTAAGGGTTGGAGGGTGGGGGGTGGGGGTAAGGGGTGAGGGCTGAGGATGACAATAAGTAATAAGTAATAAATAAAATATCAAATGCGACTTGGAGCATTGTTAGAACAATAAGAAACTATTAGAACACTTAGCCACGTTTGTAATAAAACAGAATAAAACTAGCAGTTCTCATTGAGAAGTGAGTGCTGCCGCTAAAAGTGTTTTTGAATGCAAATACGACAATGAGTACTTCAACAGATATATAACTTATTTGCAAAATGACCTGGCTACATGTATGTTCCTTGAGTATAACATTAACAAGTAACTATTGGTGTGGGGTAAGCTTTTGTTGGGATTATGCTTGTAGTAATTGCTAAAAGTGGACAAGAAATAAATTGGTTAACGAAAACGGAAGGTGTAACGAATAACACTATCTAACGCAACATGTAATAATAAGGGCTTTTAAACTGATTCTTAGAGTGATTAGTACTCAACATCGGGTACCATTTTATTGGTTAGTGCGTGATACATGCAATCTCCATGACGTAAGATGTCATCGATATTTGTTTGTGTCCATAAATGACATAAATACACACTGTCGGTCTCTAGAATGCTCACCGAAAGCTTCATGACCTTGATGAATGCTTCCTCGAATAGAAGTAATCATAATAGATCAGCAAAAGTGCCAAAACTCACCTGTAAACAGCGAAACCTTGACTCTGATGAACTGTATTTGTAACTTGCTGCGAGCACATGCGATTTTCCCCTGAGCGAGCACCATTTTCCGCTGAGCAAGCACATGTCAATTTTTCTTATAAGACAGCTGCTGATTGGCTACACTGCAACATATAACAGGATTTCTGATTGGCTGTTTCTTAATGCGAATGATGGGTATTTCTCGATGGCTTCAAGAATATAAAGGCTGCCTATCTGCAGCAATAATAAAACAGTAAAATAATAAAACGTATAGATCTGTGAAAATAATCCAGATATTCCCACGTAAGAAAGAAGAAAACGAACAGAACAAGACGCCAAAAGGCGATTCCGTGGGATGCTTGGGCTAGGGAGTGTAGCATTAGAATGAATTGTGAAGTTAAGTGCCAAGATTAATCAGTCAGATCGGCCATAAAAATCACTGAGGAAACGGTGTTGAAGAAACTGTCACTGTGCTTGTAGTGGAAAATAGCTTAGGCCGGCGGAAAATTTACTGGCAGAAGTAATACCGGTATTGTAACGTGAAAAATGGAATTTGGTTTGAGGCTACGATCTGTTATGTTGAGATCGCGAGAACTGCCGGAAAATCTTAAGACATGAACGGTAACTCAACATTTTACTTATTTGAAGACTAAAATATTGTGAATGGCTATACTATGTCAATGAAAGTAAGGAATCTGCCAAAACATTAACAGGCTAAAATGCTGATTTTCTGTTATATAATTAGAAGCTCTTTTGTATGGGAAAAGAACTGAAGTAGGCTTACTTGTGTGAGAGAAAAAAAGTAACGCACGGTAACGCAACTGGTATATTCCCATTGATAATGTTCCTTGTTTATTCAAGATAGCGAAAGGACCCGAAAGGATTAAATTTTCCATTCATAAGAAGCATGAGGTGGAGTTCTTCTTAACACATATTTCCCTTTGTATAATAAATGTTAACAGTGGAACACTGAAAATGAAATGGGAAAAACCTTCTCACAAACACTACATGTGCGATTCGGGTAAACAGGTAGGCTCCATGTCAGCAAGAATCTTTGGGCAAGAATACACAAAACTTTACACATCACATAGCATGATTTTCGACTCATGAACTGAATGAACTGCAAAAATTTTGATAGAGTAAAACTCTCAAGGCTTAAATATCTTCAATTGCAAACCAACAAGTATTTGAGCCATATTTTTGAATTGGTTGGTGTCGATATTTTCCGTGATGGACTCCTTGATTTGTGAATACACTGACGCAATGAATATCGTGTTTCAAAGTTGCTTCAAAATTTCTTGTTAATGTTTAGACAAAGCAGTTAGGGACGTTAGCCGGATGAACACGCAGGTTTGGTGCCTGAACTCGTTGGTTTGTTTGGCAGGCTGAGTGAACAGTAAATTCGGTGCCGGTGCGCAGCGGTGCGTAACACACAATGTCGGAATGCCTTCTAAAATGGCTTACCTTCTGTTCCTGTTTATTTCCTCTCCTTGCCAGAATCGCAGAATCGCGAAATGTTCTTTACCCGAATCACAGAAATTATGCTTGAAAATTACAGTCCTTACCATATTTGGAAATAAAAATAGTTTCAGCTGTCAATCAAATTTGCCGTTTTGCGTCGACGAAATTCACCCGAAACCTTACCGTGGCCTGCCTTACAGGCATCCCATGGAACATTATTTGTAGACAGAGAAAGGAGGAAACACAACTGCCCACCTACGCCCCTCACCCTCACCCCTCACCACTCCTCCCCATCCTTCACCCCTCACCTCTCACCCCCAACCCCCACCCCTCACCCCTTAACTCTCATCCCTCACCCCTCACCCCTCACCTGTCACCCCTCACCTCTCACCCCTCACCTGTCACCCCTCACCTCTCACCCCTCACCCCCAAAATAGACCTGTTGGTTAAACTTAACGTCATGAAAAAATGGAAAAGGTCGTGGAAAGTCATTTGAAGGGTTCAAAGAGTACAAACCCTAAAAGTCTGATGAAATATAATACTTAACTTTTTATGTTAAAGTAGTACATGGAGGGGTGGTGAACAGAAATTGTAAGACTTTGCATTAAGGCAACACTTGAATGAGTATTTTTTCTTTGGGAGCCCGAGATGTTATTTATAAAAGCAAACAAACAAATTAGGACCCTTGAGAGACACCAAGACATCTTTGTGAAAAAGAAAAGAAAAAAGAAAGAAAAGGAAAAACTTAGGGCATTATACATGTAGGCATTTTGCCTAAAGGTGAACTTTGTCAAAAATGCTGTAAATTTCGCATGCAGATTTGTTTAGGTTAACTATGTAAACAATGTTCTGCATGAAGTTTGCTAAATGTTTGAGATACATTGTGTTACTTATGCGATTTCAAAAACTCAGTTTTCCAAAGGCATCCTCTGGAGACCTATTGTTAAACAAGAAACAAATTAAGGAAACCTTTTGTTTCACACTGAAGCGTGGCATTTGCCGCTAGTGCTTCGAGGCGATACAAGTTTTATTATTTGTGTAATTGTGTTAATCTGTTACCGCTGCTTTGTCAGCGCAAGTGAATAAGGTGCTGAATGGGCGGGATTCAAGTTTGTTTTGTTGTGATACCCAGGTTCGATACGAGGTACTGGGTCGATTTTTTTGGTCTGTTTCTCTCTTCTTTCAAAAACCAAAACATCTCTTTTTTAAAAAAAAGTGTAGTCAAAGCTGCTAAAAGTAATGATCTACAAGTTCATGTCGTGTCAAAATCCACCTTCAATGAATTTGCTCCTAAAGATGCTGCTTGCAAAACTGAGGGGGTTTTTGTATATTAAGTCATTTCTTGAAAACAAACAATGCTTTTCATGTCAAGACAAGCCACTCTGACAAACTTATTATTAGCTTGAGCCTGCAAAAAGCGAAAAGCATGCAATTACTATCAAACAAAAATTAGAGACATTATGCACTAGAGCTCTGTCAAGTAATATGTTAAGCATTGTTTTAAAGTACCTTGTAACCTGCCTGATGGTTGAGACTGAGACATTATATTTATGTATATAAAGCCTTGTTTTTTAATTAAACCTGTAAGTCATCAGCACATTTTAATTAAGAATCAAAATGTGCTCTGAAACTTTTTTTTTTTTGCTCTGAAACTTTGAAGGCAGTCGATAGCGGACCATAACCAAGTTATCGGCATTTGAGGTCAGATCAATCCAGGCGTCAAAGTCCAAGAGCAGTTCTTGCTCAAGAAAAAAACCTCTCTCATGAGTCGTGGCCCATTTGCCAAGCATGGCTTAATTAAGTGTCAAAGTTTAGAAAGTGAGAACTGGTTCTGGACTTCTAAAATATTTTTTGTATCGACTGCCATGTTTTTCTGTGGGCAAGGTGTAAAGACCCCTCCTGGCATGCATTACAATCACATTCTGCGGACGTTTCTTGAACGGATTATTGAAAAAAAGGAATTAGAATGTTTTTTTTTTTAAATTTATTGACACAGAGAGTCCCATGTAGATAAATTGGCCAACAAGTAGTGATCCAGGTTGAGTTGATTTCATTTCAAAATCTGCATGAATAGTAGTGTTTTGAACTTCTGGGATCAGGGAACATGCAGATATATGGAGACCGGTACATATTACACAGAAGGGTTTATCTGTTTATCTCTCAGCCCAATTATAGGCCCTCTTTTTTGACTGTTTAGTAGTGTCATCCATGTCTATTGCTGTATTTGATTTGATTATCGTGGTTTGACAAGCTAGTCTCCATTTTACTGATGAGCTGACTGAACATGGTGTAACAGTCCTCTTCTACTCCTCCTCCACCTCCTAGAAATGAAATCAACAATCTTTACCCTTCTTGACCTGAAATCAACATTTTCAAGCTCATACACTGCCTGAAATTAACATTTTCGCTGTTTCTATGTGAAATCAATGTCCTTGCCGGAAGTCACCTGTTAATGTGAAATCAACATTTTAACCTCTTTAGACCAGAAATCAACATTTTTGAGTTTTTAAGCCTTAAGTGAAAGTAACATTTTGCTGGTTTCTAAGTGAAATGGACATCCTTGCCGTCATGCGTTAATGCGAAATGAGTGTTTTGCATACATAATATCTCAAAAATGAAGCAAACTTCAGGAAAAAAAAACATACAGAATCATTGTTTAACACAACTTAACAAAACAGCATGCGAAATTTGGACGTTTTGGACAAAGTTCACTTTTGAGCAAAATACCTAATGCCCATTTTCCACCAAGCCCTTCAATTGTGTTGTCTTTGGAATTTAGGGTGTATCTCATTTGACTTTTGATTGTTGTCAGACTGTAACCAATCAGCAAGTGATGTACATACAGCAGCCTCAAAACAGTTTCGCAGGGGGTCAGGGCGGAGTGGTTATCATTCAACCGACTGGTGCAGTGACAACGACAACACACGGCTATCCAGTGGCAGGTCAACCTGCTATGTATCTTCCTCAGCAGGTAAGTTTTAGAAATTTATAGAACTGCAATTCACATGACTGAAGCTGTGTGAAGATTGCTCTCACTATTAACTGAACATCTCATGCTTTGAGCATTACATTCCTTGCTTCTCACTTTATGGATAAATATCTTGAGAGCTATGCAAATGATTGCATGAATTCAGAAATATAAAAGAGATTACAAAATAGAAGTCAGTTGGATCCTGTTAACTCGGTTATTTTGAATTACCTGTAACTGTATTTCGAACTCAAAACCATTCTTGGATTTGCGCTAATTCAGTCATTTACTATCAGCTGTTTCGAACTTCCGTTTTTTCTTTTTTTTCCAGACAGTCTAAAGTTCAAAACATCTTTTAACTGAGGATTGAACATTTAGTCTGTTACATCAGACTTACTCTGACTTTGAGTGAATTCTAGAAAACAGGTGTTTGACCAAAACAGAGAAACACCATACTGATCAAACCATAAACAGTCCTTACAGTATAGTGTATAATGGCATTTCTATGTACTTATGAACATGATTTCTATCCTCACACAGCCAGCTGTACATATGCCAATGCAGCAGCCTCCCTACTTTGCTGCACCACCAGGACCCATCCCAGCTGGTGCAGTACCAGTAAATGTGAGCTATGCTGGTGCCACTGGTATTCAGGTGCTCTATTTGGAATTTATTTTTTGATGTTGTATTGTTGAAAAATCATTATAAACATTGTTAAAAGCATGTATTTTTTTTTCTTAGTTTAATTTGCGTATTTGTTTGTTTCTTGAACCTGTCAGGCCACTTTTTTAAATTTAATGTATTGTCACGTAACCAAACTTTCATTAGGAACGATATGAACAGCTACAATACAGAAAGGTTAATGGAGCATGCTAGAGTAAATAACCAGAAGGGCGGGGGGGGGGGGGCATTCATCCTTCCCTCTGCCCCAGCTCCTCTTGTCTTCTTGAGGGCTAAATGATGGATTGGTTTAACGGTCATTAATGCAAGTGCGGCCGTAAGACTACTTGAACAGAGACCTGAAAAAATTTTCAGGCTCTGAGCGGGATTCAAACCCACGACCTCTGTGATGGCGGCGCAGTGCTCTCCCAACTGAGCTATCAAAGCCACATGAGAGCGGCCGTTTATGGGGACGTTTAGACTTGGCCCAAGTACAGTAAAGATGAAAGTAATTTGTCCCATAGTAGCAATTGAGTAATAACGGTCATTAGCATCACCCAACTAGTGCACTAATGCAAATCCTGCATTTTGTTTGGCTACGCTACTAGGGGTCTAATAGTAATAGTCATCGAGTAGCAAAAGTCGCCGGTTTTTCTTTCGTTTTACCCCCCAAATAAATACTTCTTAAACTTGCATTTGCTAACTTTGTTATTGCCTTTTCTGTCCGACTAGTTGGGTGATACTAAAA
>CM042758.1:10366411-10371411 GCA_022496165.2 Catalaphyllia jardinei | reverse complement strand
CTCGATGCAGGGTGTCCGTTGAAAACATGTCAAATAGCATTCTCGTGAAGGATCGATAACTCTGAAATACCGTATTTCCATAAACGACGACACGTTCACGAGGTAAAGTGAATTAAAGGTGTTTGCGTCCACTTAATAGGCGTCCGTTGAATTGGACTTTCACTGCTGTCTGCTTAATAGAGGATGTCCGCTTAATACTAATTAATTTCAGCCGTCTAAAATGCAAATTTTACCACAACAATTACAGTAAAAATAAAAAAATACATAAAAAAAGAATAAAAAACCTCCTCTGGATTACTACATGTAAACTAAGGAAGAGGGGTGCAGTTGATTCAATGCTTTGTAAGCTATTTAACATTCGATTTTGAGGGAATAGGCAGCAAGGAGGGGGGGGGGGGAGGGGAGGGCGAGGGGGAAAGGAGAAGATACACCAAGGGTGACAATACATCTAAGGTACCGTCGACTCTAATGTGTTTTCGAATTGCGGCGATTTCGAGTCGAAAACTCGCCAAAAACCTTTCTGCCTACATAGACAATGCCGTTTTTCGCAGCGTCTTAACTGTCCACACTAAAAACGCTAGAAAACGCTGATGTTTGTGAGGAACGTCCACAGCCGTCCTTTGTACAAGCGATGTGACGTCACTGTTTAGCCGACGTTTTCGCCGGACGGAGTCTTTTAGTGAATTGGTTTTCGATGAAAATGAATATTTAGTATCGCGTTAGTGTGGACCGTCGGTGACGCAAAACCACATAAGAAAGGATGCGTTTTCAATCAAAAACCTCTCAGAGTCAACTGGGCCTGAGCTTTTCACCATGTCAAGGAAGATGGGTCACAGTGAACTTTCTATAAGTTATTTTCTATTTAGTTTTTCCACTATGTTGGTTTAAGACTCTCACTTTTTCTTACTGTTTTATGGCGACTGGTGCTTCCACTGCGTTTTCTTTTCACATACATGAACTTAGAAGCTAATTTTTAGCTTGAAAAAAAATTACAAAAATGTTAATTAATAGCACAAACCGATCTTTGTTTGCAAATACTTAAATTGGGTACCACTGAATAAGGGGTTTAGTTCTAACGTCTTGCATGGTGGGTTTCTATTGTACTAATTTACACAACCCTTTAATGTATACACCATAACAGCATTTATCTGTCATAGCTGTGTTCACACATCAACAGGGGCAGCCTCAGATGGAGTATGATCAGAAGAGGCAGCTGATGGTAGTGCAGTTCCTGTCTGTGGGTATGAATAAGGTGGCGGCTTCTCGGGGAACTGTGGCTAAAACATAAGAGTCGTGATTGGCACACATTTTTGTATAATTGAGTCTGCTGAGTCAATAATTCCACATGTTGACAACATTTTACATAAAACTGAACAGTGAAACAGCCATTAGAAGCCGCCGCACAGCAAAACGAAGAGATTAAAAGAAAGGATTTCGATGGGGCGAGAGTAAGAACTTCTAAATCCACGCAAACTCACATTGTTCATTATATTACTTGGTGCACGTGCTCGATGCATGACATGGCGTGTGAATTGCGTCCGCCGCAAGAACTCGCACACGTCCTTAAAAGTCCGTGATGTACTTGCTAGTTATGAGGTTCTGTTTTACCGGTTCGCAGAACTCTACAATAGGGAGCTTAAGCAACCACGACGCCGCCAAAGTAAAAAATGAATTTATATTTTACCAGCGAAATTCGCGATTGTCTAAATCTGATCGCTACGCCAACGGCCCTAAAAACATGCCGCGTCTGTTCACGTATTTATGTGAGTAATCAGCTTAACCTCGACGTGCGCGTTTCACCAATAATAAAATGATGGCGAACATTAATCCGAAAACAGTTTTAGTTGCTGAACTTAGTGGTCCATGTTAAGTTCAAGAGGAAACTTTGATAATTACATAATCACTGTTGTATACAAACCTGAGCTTGTCCCGGATTCTGCACCTGACCACCAGTGGCACCAGCATATGACACAGTCACTGTACCAGCTGGGTTGGATCCTGATGGCACAGCCCAGTAAGCAGGCTGCTGCGGATATGCTCCAGCCTGTATGAGTAGTGTATGGATATTTATTAGGACATGACATCGTAATTACATCTTATACCATGCCATAGAAAATACACCCAGTCAGAATGCAGGAAAACTGTTGTATATTTGACAGTATTACACCCACACTTATGTCCAGGACTGAACACAAGTATTGTTTACTTAGTACTTCATATTTGACAGAAATGTGTATGTTTTAGTGACTTTGTACCAATGAGGACACTTTGTGATGCTTGAATCTCATAAGCATTCAATCCTAGACATATATGTACACCTAATCTTTCCATTGTGCGCCATGTGTATATCACATGGATTGTGGTGGCCTTTGTATTGTCTAAATTCTCTGGCATGGTATAAAACAGTTACGAAGCATTCTCTCATCGCATACCATGTAATATCCCACTTGTCTATTGTCCTGCTATCCTGAGACATCAATCACCGACCCAATGATAATGCACAGATGTTTGATCAAATCTGGTAACAATGCACATACCTAACCATACATTTTTGGGAATACTCCCGTAGCATACATACTTCTTACCAACCGAGTTCGAGGTCCGTACCGTAAGTTACGGACAGAGTTTTTTCCCCTTCGATGTAGGGGAAAAAACGAGGAAGATGTTTATTTTATCTCTATTGTGTGTATGACGAGTTCGGGAACGATTTTTATCCATGAGGAACGGCTTCAAATTTCTGAAGCAGGTCGAAAGCAAAAGGAGTCAATTTAAAATCGTTTTTTAAGTCGTTACTATACGCTTTAGCACACAATTACAGTAAGTAAGAGATAAATACCGAGAACGGAGGTATATGGATTAATACCGACGTTCGATGTATTTATTACACGACTAGGTTAGTTAAGAGGGCTGATAACTAAAATCAGCCAGTCAGATTGCTCAGTTGCCGGTCCAATATTCCCTAGTATTGGACCGGGCACTGTCCCGAATGATCTCGCACGAAGATTTTCTCGTGGTTTTACTTCTTTTCTTTATCTAAAAGTATTTACTCCACATAAAATGTTATTTTTGTTTTCTTCCAACTTAGTTTTTCTTCTTTTTGAAAACGTCAGACGTGAGTAAACGTTCAGTTTGCTCTACATAAAAATTGCGCGCTTGAAGTTTATGATGTCTTTGCAGTCTATCATTTAGGCTTTTCTTCTAAACAATTTCAGTCGTGCAATAAATCTCTTATTAACCAAGCTTGCTCGGGTCCGTCCTGGGAGAATATCGGCCCTTGGTCTTTTTTGTACGGACCTCGCTGCGCTCGGTCCTACTGTCAAGACCTCGGGCCGATATTCTCCCAGTACGGCCCTCGCGCTTGGTTAATAAGATATATGTATCAGGTTTGTTTGGTCTCACCATCCATGGGGCATATAAAATCAGCCTTGGCAAATACCAACCATGGCTCGCCCAACCCCTCTAGTATGCCACAGAAACAAACTGAAAAGATCTGAAGAACCTTTGCTTACATGTCAGTGACTGAGCAACCAGTGATGGCTAGAGAAGATATTATACAACCATCCGCTTTTAACTTTCTGATTGGACATTCAAGGCAGAAAATCATACAGTTGAATAGTTTTATTCATTTGATTGTGGCTATCCAAAGGCATTCAATGTAGAGCCATATAATGAAGTTTTAAACTTATAGTATTTTGTGCTATGGTAATTTTTAAAAACTGGACCATTGAATAATGTAATTCAAGATTTTTCATTGGCTTAGACATCATACTATATGAGCCACTATTTAGTTTTGCATATTTAGGGGGCGTTTTTAATAAAACAATTATTCCACCTGAGCTTTATATAAACAATAGCCTCCAATTGGCACGAAAATATGCCAGGATATTTGTCCGCCAACATTCTCTGTTCTGAGAAGCAAACAGCAAGGGAACTGTGAGCCTTGAGGAACAGGTAATGTCCAAGGTCAAATATCTGAGCATATTTTTGCACCAAATGGGGGCTGTTGCATTTATTATCCTTCAAATATTTTTCGCAACACATGCAGTTTTGAAACTTGGGGAATAATGTTGGATATTGCCCAGTTATAGCTGTGAAATATTTGGTCATGTGACATATTGAGACCAATCGCACGCGAGCAAAAATATTTGATAGATTACAAGAGATGATAATAGCCAGTGCTATGCGCCTCGTCAGGTATCTAGTATCTCAAATCCAATGCAGATACTTGGAGTAATTGTTAAGTGCATTGTTCTATTGCTTGAAATATGAGCCCACAGCCACTACCATCAAGCTGATATCTATGTAAGTGTGTCAACAATTTTAATCACTTGTGTTGATAAAATTATAGAATTTGGAGTGACTGGGAGCAGTGCTACACATGTATTCAACAAGTCACAACAGCTTAATAAAACTAAGATGACTAGTTGTTAACTCTTGTTTACCTGATGAGTAAGGTGGCCAGGTTGCTGAGCAGTTACTGGGTATCCCTGCGGCATGGTGGTCATTGCGCCACTTGGCTGAATGATGATCATACCTCCCTGTGCTCCTGGGTATGTTTGCTGGGGCTGTAAGTACACCACTTGCTGATTGGTCACATTCTAACAAACACAAAGTCAACAACAAAGAGTTTTCAAAGTTTCAACTGTGGTAAACAACAAATACTGCATGTTATTATACATTGAACTCTCTAACTCTTTTCTGATTGGCCGAAAGCGTACAGTGAATTTTCGAAATCAGCGTCCGTGACGTCATAACTGCAGATTATACAGTTATCATGTCAAGGACACTCAAGGTCACGGGTTGTCATGTCATGTATGACCGCAAAGCATGATTTCCAAGGGTAATCATGTCAACTTCGCGCAATTCGTACTGCTTGTCGTCAGTGAAGAAGGAGAAACGTGAGTTCCAAATTTTTGCTTTCAATGTTTTATAAAACAATTATTAGATTCGGTGTTTGTGATATCCAGAATAATCAAGGTCTTGGTAAGGGTTATCAGCCA
>CM042758.1:10357311-10366311 GCA_022496165.2 Catalaphyllia jardinei | reverse complement strand
AATTGTTTATTAACAGTTACTGGAGTATTTTTGGAAAAATGTGAAGTCATAAGGCAATAAGAAAGGACTATTTGGCCACAAATTATTTAAATTTAATTATACAAATGTTTTCCTGAAGTATTGTTTTAGGAGATTCAAGTGTAAAAACTCCACTTTTGTGCTGCTTTAAAAATAATAAATTATGAACCTATGTGTTAGGTAGTATAAAGAAGACTTCAGGTCCTTCTTCACTATGGAAATCCGTTGCCTATTGTCCATGTGGAAGGGACAGATTTGGTGGAAGGTGCGATCTTGTTTTTTCAGTCAAAGAAACAGTGGGGGTTTCCACCAGAAACTTAACAGTGAGGATGTTTGTTTCATATTTGACTGAAGAAGCTAAATTTTGCTATCAAAATAACAATGCTTCCTGAATATAGAACGATCACATGTGCTTGATATATATCAGCAATTCAGATTGGTGAAATCAACAACTGGATTGTTTCTGTTGCACCAACAGTCATTTACCATGATGGCTCAATAGCAATTAGATAGGAACAGCATGTGAGCTAAGCTATAATACTTAAAAGGTTTACTTTGTCAAAATTGTAATTTTGTTTGAAGTATGGTATAAGATTTTTAATGAATTATGCGAGCAGATGTGATTTCGGGTCTACTGAACAAAATCGCACCATTGCGTAAATATCAGAAGACCTGACCAACCTACAGTGTACATGGAAATTCAAACCAATGACCTACAGGACAATATAGCTTATAATTACTAATAATAGACTATACAGTTTGCTCCTACTGTAATTCACTAAATAAATATACTTGCTCATGATAAAGCTTAACTTGATATGGTGGTATAACACAAATGTAGCCTGCAGCCACATAACTCACTGTACTGTAACATGGGGTTTGTACAGCTGTACATGGCTGATGACAGAAAAAATGTTTTAAACAATGTTCTCTCTTATTCCTTACTTGTAAGAAGGGTAACAGGATTTTTTTCATCCCAGTGCTATTTAGCACTGCAATTACCACTATCTTCATTTATTCCACTGCGTCAAAGTTCACTTTTGAATTATATTCATTCTGAGAACTTCTATTAACTCAGACCAGACTTCCAATTTCCATTAATTAGTAATATTGACAAGCATAGAATGAAACAACAAAGTTTACTGCCATATCGAGATATTGCAAACAAACTTAAATGTAGAGCAGCCAGTGCAAAGTGCAAGCTGAAATCAACTGTGACAGAAATTCAACTCTGCAGATGAAACAAGTGTAAGGATATTATTTTGAAGCCTGATTTTAATAAGTCTTTATATACAATTGTTTTTCCTCTACTCCAAGGTTCACTTCAAACAAGTAACTATTAACATAATTTTGATTTTAACTTTTCCACTGTGAGGTATAAGGAAAGCTAAACGTAACCAGGTTTTACATGCAATATCTAAATTGCTACAAACAAAAACAAAGCATATTAAATACTCACAGAACCCACAGCACCTGCTGTAGTATTACAACAGATTCCAGTGCAGCAGTAGATGGATGATGCAAGGGCCACAAAGAACTCAACCAAGGAGAAGATTAGCAGACAAGAACCTAAGCCTGCACCATTTCTAGCCACGAGTCTTCTACTGCTTGAGTAACAGTACGGGAGATAATGATGATAACTGCCATAATAATTATTGTAAGTACGCCTGCATCGAAGGATTTTGGCGAATTCACCCACGGCAACGCAGTAACAGATGAACATGATTCCAGTGATGAAACAGGCAGTGATGGAGAAACCCATAAAACATCCAAGCTATTGAAAGGCAAATTAAGAAGAAAAGGCACAATACAAGTTTCATGATCCATCCATTAATTAGAACATAACTTTTACTGGGCATAATGAAATTATCATGAACTCCTCATTGAAATAAACACTTTTCAAGTTGAATTCTTTACTGTAATGCCACCTTGCAGCCACTAGCATCTCCTTGTGCTGATATAGAGCAAACACCTTGGACTCACCAGACATTTGTTTGGAGTTGAGTGATCTTTAGCACCAATAAATCCCAAAATCCCTGCGATGAGAATCTGTGCAACAGAAGAATAAATTAGGTATCAAATATAAGCAGAATGAGTGATGCTAATTTGAAAATCTATTCCTGACTTGATTTTGCCAGTCAACAGAGCTCTGTTGACTGCTTACTGAAAATAATAAAAAAAATATGAAATAAACTGGAAATACATGTCATTGGGCCAATTGTAATGGCACTACAAGGTTAAAATCAATGTGAGATACAAATGACTATAAAGTTTGACCCTTACAATTATTGAGAGCTAACCGCAGTCAAGTCAGTGATATTTAGGCTAAGCTGAGTGCTGTTCTGATGCAAACAACAGCATGAACTAGGCTAACACCATTTTTTTTACCATTTTGTGTTTCAAACACACCCTACAGGAGAATCTTTCCACATTAAAGTAAAGCTGTCGTAATCACACTTAAGTTTACAAATTGCTTTGTTATGCACCATGCAGGAATGTTATCCAGATAACACACAGACGTACACCATTCAAATTTCAGTGCAAACTTCATGGTAAGGTCCTAGAAACTGTTGATGCTACAAATATTTAGGATCTACCTCTCACATGATTTTCACTGGAATGTTTAGTTAAATGAAATCACCAGCAAAGAACACAAGATTCTGAACTATCTATGCCACAATCGCCACACTTGTTTGGCCAAATCCAAAGAACCAGCATACAAAGCCCTAGTGAGATCAATTTTTGAATACAGTGCCACTGTCTGGGATGCTTATGTAGCTAAGAACATACAACAGGTCAAAATGATCTAATGACAAGCAGCTCACTGGGTGCTCCAGCACTACAACAGATTACACTGTATCAATATGTTATCTCAAATAGAGATCTCTGGAGCTCAGACAATTTGACGCACGCCTGTGTATGCTATACAAACAGAGTAATGGGTTAGCCACTTAAGAATGTGATGTCCAAGCTTCAGAAAGAACATAAGAGCAGAAATTTAAAGCTCACCAGGCTCTTGTCTCTTAGTCACCGCATTGCACATGTGATTACTAAAAGAACCTTTTTTACTTTAGGATAATTGCGCAGTGGAACAATCACCCACCAGAAATTATAGCATCCAGTGCACCATATTTATTTAACTAGAACCACTACGTGGAACTTACCAGGGCCCAGTAGGACATGGAATTGCATAAACATAGTTAATCTCTCACACCCCTCCCCCCCTTCTCTGGAGGCTAATACTGACCGTAATTAACAAGCAGAGACAAAAAACTCTTAAAGTCGCTTCAGTGTTATTATTCCGCCATATTTTAAATACCAAATCGTGGCTCGAATGCTGCTTTAGCCTGTTAAATTCACGAATGTGACCAGGCATTGTACGCGATGAGGCAAAAACTAAGAAAACGTCCGCATATTTACATTTTCGTTAATAATTTTTAAATTCATTTTGCAAACGTAGAGGTATTTCCAGCAAAAAGTTTGAACACCTGCTTAGATGTAAGAAATTTTATGTTATTGCATCAGTCAACTTATAATAATATTAGAATTTTCTTTGAAGTATGTATTCTCATTATAACATTAACAAACCTTTTTAAAAATAATTGTTCATTGGCATGGAATAAGTATCCTGTGGGTATAACACAACTTCTAATATTTTGTTTCAAAATACTTTCAGCTAGAGAGTTCTTATTAGCAAGATAACACTGTGTTAAAGAACCCTGATTCAAGTGTGAGTATTTTATTTTGATTTCTGTGTCATAGGCTGTTAGACATTGTTTACTAAGCATTTTGCCTACACGGTCTACATTACACTTCTCATAGAACAAACATGCATGTTCATGGAGAGCCAATAGTGTTGAAGAATCCCAGTAAGTGCATGATTTGATGACAAAGAACAAACTGCATATATGGACATAATAAAATGCTTATTTCTTAATGACTGAGTATCATTCGTCAATTCACTGCACATTGAAATGAAGACATTTGATTCTAATGCAGTGGTTGATACATAGTGGCATTCATCAATATGACCTATAGTAATTGTAGACGAAGTATTTCTTTCCTGAACTGGGTAAACAGTGGTAAGTGGTGCAAAGCCTTGACTAGATTCTACTATTTGTATAGTAACTTTTAATGCATCTGCAACTGCTTGAATGATAAGTTAATCAGCCCAAGGCATGTACCTTAAATACAGATAAATATTATTGATATCTTAGCCATGAATTTTCGGTATTGCTCTCAATAAATCTCTCTGGGTTGTCTCTCATAAACTGAACCCCAGCAGTACGTATACGTGTATGATGGTTGCTACTGCCATATAATTGATGTGATACAGATCTAAAGAAACACCTGCACCGTGAACATCTATTGATTGTAAACCAAGTTCACCTAATCTTGACTGCATCAAATTCTCAGAGGAAATACGAGAGGTCAACTGCATCGTTGAGCTGTGATTTTGCATAAAAGGTCTAATTATTACTTCATGATGATCAGTGTTGTAATGCGGAGTAGGTCCTGGATTCTTCTCAACATCTTTACTTTACTCCGCAGGGAGCCTGGAACGTGTTTCTGGTGTGGGGACCGCCGAGGTGCCCACCCCTGGAAAGTATGTCCCGCTAAAGGAAAGACCATTTCGCCCCGAGTCTGCCTAGAAGACCGTAAGTTTAAAGTACCAGATTCCAGATGCCAGGCCTCCCACACTAGATTTGGTTGGAAGGAATACACAAAGAGCGTGGATGGCCAGCGACGCGATTCACAACTGAGTGGCCAGCGATATGATCCACGTGCAAACACATCTACCCAATCACGAGATCTTCACTACACCGACATGTACGCCACAGAGGCACAGCCATGTGACACATCCTTTGATCATGATTGTGGCTTCACTTATTCTTTGGAAGCACAAGTACACAGCGTTGCCGACTCCAGCCAAGCAAAGCGATACTACACAACGCTATCACTTTCTGCGACAGGCTCAGCATTCACTCAAATCAAGTTTCAAATAGACACCGCAGCAACATGCAACACCATGTCCATCAATACCCTGCACTCCCTTCTACCAGAACTCAAACGATCCCCCTACCGTCTATACCCCTATGGAAACTCTAAACTGTTGGAACCTGAGGGTCAGGTAGATCTAGTATGTGAAAGAAAGCACAAGTATGTAACACACCTTTCAAGTCCTGCCAGACTCCACTATCGAATGCAAAACCAGCACTTCTGTCAGGGAGCGACAGCAAGAGACTGGGACTTATCAAAGTACATGTAGATGAAATCCATTCCCTATCCTCAGAGGTAGAACACGTCAGTGCCGAACAAGGAAAACTCTCAAGGTTCCAGCCTACCCGTCGCTGGGATTTTGCACCGCAGCATGTAGAATCAATTCCAGATCCAAAGATGAACATGACCTGCAACCATCTTCAGCAACTCCATGAGGCCACAGCCAACCCATGTAATCCATCACCTTCGCCATCAAAGCCAATCAAAAGTTCTATCAAACCCTCAGCTTCCACCTCCTGGCCAGTTACGTTGACACCTTCGAAGGCCTTGGTGAGCTTGGTCCACTGGTTCATTTTCAAATAGATGAGAACATACAACCCATGCAGATGCCAGTTCACAGAATACCAGTAGCGAAGCGAGAGCGTGAAAAATAAGCCTTGGATCATTACGTTGAACAAGGGGTTATCACGAAGGCAAACGAACCAACCGCCTGGTGCTCCAATGAACTAATCTGAGAAACACCAAAGAAGTTCAGAGTGTGTATCGACCCAAGTCAAACAGTAAACAAGGCCATGCATCGACCAAAACACCAGATCCCTACCCTAAATGAACAGCTTCATAAACTGAGTGCAGCGAAATGCTTCTCTCTAGTTGACGTCAAAGAAGGCTTTCTCCACATTCCTTTCGATGAGGACTCATCATGGATGACCACCATGCACACATCATACGGCAGGTACAGATGGCTTCGTCTGCCTTTTGAGATTACCAGCACCCCTGAAGAGTTCCAGATGAGGCTGAAAACCGCCCTAGAAGGCCTAGAAGGCATCATATGCATTGCAGATGATATCCTAGTATATGGAGAGGGAAACGACTATGAAGAAGCTCAAAAGGCCCACGACAGAAAATTCATTGCTCTGATGAAATGCTGTCACCAAAAGAACATCAAGCTCAATGCAGCAAAACTCCAGTTCAAGCTTAAGGAACTCAAATTCATGGGCACTATCATTTCAGATCAAGGAATGAAACCTGATCCCAACAAGGTAGCAGCAATAACACAGATGCCGCCTCCAGCGAACAAGGCAGCACTCTTGCACTTCATTGGCATGGTCCACTGTCTTTCACCACTCTGTGAAAACCTAAGCTCGGTGATGCAACCTCTACGAATGCTCACCCTGGAAGCTGTACCGTTCATCTGGTCCGACGTTCAGGATAGTGCATTCACTAAAGCGAAGCAACTGATATCCTCAGCCCCAGTTCTAGCCTACTATGATCTCCACAAGCCAGTTGTACTTCAGACAGATGCCAGTGACTATGCCCTGGGCGGTGCACTCTTACAACCCAACGACAATGGAAAGCTGCAACCCGTTGCTTTCACATCCTCCAGCATGAGTCCCACGGAACAGTGTTACTCTCAGATTGAAAAGGAGTGCCTGGCAATATGCAACTGCTTTCAGAAGTTTGACCAGTGGTTATATGGCAAGGCTGACATTGTAGTCCACATATATCATCAGCCTCTCGAAACCATAATGAAGAAACCATTGAACAAAGCCCCAGCCCGTCTGCAAAGGATGCTGATGAAGCTGCAACGATATTGGTTTGACCTAACATACGAGAGAGGACCGACTCTCCACCTGGGTGACACCCTATCTCGGGCAGCCCTTCCACAACCAATATCAGCAAGGGTAACACACTTCGACATCTTCCGAACGGAGATGGAGTCCGAGCAGAACTGCAGAAACCCAAGGCTAGAAGACAGCACCGAACACCACTTATGTGAACAGACAAGCAAAGACCTCACACTGGCTGCACTATACAAAGTCATTGTCCATGGATGGCCCAAAGACAAATCAGCCATCTCTGACTCCTTGCTGGAACTATAGAGACGAACTGTCAGTGCAGAATGGCATAATATACAAGGGTACGCAAGTCATGGTACCCCAGTCTATGCACAAAGAAATGCTTAGGAAAATCCACGCCAACCATTTTGGTGCAGAGTCGAACATACGAATGGCCCGAGAAATTCTCTTTTGGCCAGGGATGAGAAAGTCCATACAAGACACATGTGATGCTTGTGGCACCTGTGCCCAATATGGTACGACAGCACCAAAAGAACTGATGAGATCTCTACCGATACCAACAAGGCCCTGGGAGATAGTCAGCCAAGATATCTGTGAGCTCCACAACCAAAGCTACCTGGTCACTGTGTGCCACTTCTCGGACTGGATTGAGGTAGACAAGCTGGAAAATACCCTATCTTCCACAGTCATTGAGAAGACAAAAGCCCACTTTGCACGATATGGTGTTCCAGCAATCTGCCACACTGATAAGGGTCCACAGTTCATAAGCAACCAGTACAGGAAGTTTGCTGTGGAATATGGTTTCAAGCACACCACTTCCTCCCCTTACCATCCTAAAGGTAATGGAGGAGCAGAAGCTGCCGTTAAAGTTGCAGAGTCCATGTTAAAGAAAGCCGATGACTTCCACACTGCTCTACTTCTACAGCACACATACTCGCCTACCCAGCATATGTTCCTACGACGCACTAGCACCACACTAGCCACCACTGTTCACCTATTGGCACCTGCCATGATTAACTTTCGCATCGTACAAGAAGACATCCTTAAGGAAAGGCACGACAGCAAAGCTTACTACGACAAGTCAGCCGGTGTGGAGCACAAACCAGTCAAAGTTGGCAGTTGCGCATTTGCCAAGCCACCTCCCCGTCATCACGGCAAACCATGGATCTATGGGGAAGTCATAAAGAAAGACAACGGACGGTCCTATACTATTCGTACCTCGCATGGCACCACAATCTGAAGAAACAGAGTTCAACTGAAACCTGCCGCACCACCACCACCTACCATCCAATCTCAGACAGCAGTCAACCGCGCCACAGTGGATACGACATTTAACCCCACCTCTGCGCCAAATCCCTCCAAACATTCAGAAGTCAATCCGCAGTGCGAACAGCAGACCCATGAGCACCCGAACACAACAGCAGAAGCAATACCAGAAACCTCCCTGAGAGAACCAGACCCCATGGAAGGCTCCTACAGGCTGTTGAAGCAGACAAGATCTTGGAGAATAATCAAACCCCCAGAAAGACTCAAAGACTATGTCACAGACTAGGCCCTCTCAAACATTGACTGTGAACACTCACTCCGTAAAGTTTTGTTGAAGACTTGTTAGCTTTTTTTTCATTTTCCTTTTTGTTTTTGCTTTTGTTTTTGTTTTCGTTCTTTTTCTTTTTTTCAAAGGGGGGAGATGTTGGTCAGCGGTCTTCCGTATGATTGTGAAGAGCACGTTGTTGTAGTCCGCCATTACGGATTGCGTGGCAAATAAAGTATAGTTCTGTTGTTACGTACTGTCCTCTAGACTCTTCCTCGACTGTCCTCCATGCCTCGTGCTTTTTAAAATGGTGGATAAGATTCAATGAGCAAGCGAGCACTCCCAAAAGTAACGAGCACGTGATATATCTCAAGTCAGCGATATATCCCTAACAATGTAACGTTGAAAAAAAAAGAAACCGCCTGCATTTTATGACCAGTGCCAGCCTTCGGCTGGGCCCCGGTAATAGGCAAATCCCTGTGTAATCTTGCATATTAGTAATTTTCAGGTTATTGTTTTATTCATTGTTGGTCTGAAATACTCAGTTAAGAATGACGACTTAATTGGTAAATAAAATTAATAAATCCAATTTGAAGTTTTAGTAATTGGATACCTACATTATTCACACACCAATTGTGTGCCCTGTAATGGCTT
>CM042758.1:10349811-10352311 GCA_022496165.2 Catalaphyllia jardinei | reverse complement strand
GTGTAAACTTACTGCAGCAAAATAAAGTGTTAAAAAAGCGCCGTTCGGCGCATAAGACATTCGTGTAACATGTCATGAAGTGTCCTCCTCTTCAATGTTTTGTTTTTTGACAATGTGTAATATGTCATTAAGTGTTCTCCCCTTCACTTTTTTTTGACAACTGATTTTTTTTTAATGGCGACCATTTTACAATTAAGGGTTGCCAAAAGGCGACTTTTTGAAAAAGTGAGCTTGGAGCGCTGCCGGGGATTGTCCGGGGGATGCCCAGCCCCAGGGGGGGGGGGGGGATTTTAAAGCTTCGAATTGATCAGCGCATTTATTACAGGTTCTGAACAGCGTTGGTAACGCTACCTGACAAATAGGGGCATCTGACGTATAGGGGCATCTGACACATAGGGGCGCTATATCTAAATACCAAAAGTTTATAATTACCTCTGGTTAATATGTTGCACTAATAAAAAAGGGTTAATATAAAAGCGGTTCAGTTCTACCTACAATTAAAGGAAAAAACGAAATTGCCGTACATGTTTCGCTGAGGTTCAAAGAAAGGAGATTTGTGATGAAGACGTTCTTTGGCGAAATTCTAAAAGTTTCAACATGAGTAATTTCGGAGTGTTTTCCAGGATTTCTTAGTTCTTGGTGGATTGATTAATGCCTGAAGTTTCCTTCGTTTATTGCGGCTCAAGTTCAGTAAACCTGCTTTAATTTGAAAGTGGCGTTCTGTCTCTGAAATTGTCACAGAAACGTTACGAACAACTTTCGCCGTGCGTGGATCTCTGCTGTTATGTTTTTGCAATTTCATAACACTTCATGTTTGTACAATTCTCAGCCATTATTAGAGTTGTCAGACAACTCCTCTACCCAATATACGGCTGCGAAGGAGACTTCATTATGTACAAGAATACAATAAATCGTTTTCAATGTCACGCAGTAAAAAAAAAGAAATAAAACACTATTCAGTGGATAAAGTAAAGAAATTGTGCTGTAAAATGAAATGTACAAAAAATATATAAAGGAGATCATTATTTTCCCTAGGGTCAGGTCTTTCCGTTTAACTTTAGATATTCACTAAATGTTTCACAGAAATGTATAGAGCCCAGTATGGACTATTATTGCATGGCATGGCGGCCTGCCGTGACTGAACAGTGTAAACAATAACATCTGGAGCTTACTTTGGCTATCTAGGCGACTAATTAGATGTACTGAACAAACGAGCATTTACATAAGCAGTTTTCCTAATTCTATGACTTTAAAAAAAACTAAAAATTTTTAGAGAGGTTTAATATATTTTTCGACAAATACGATCGTATCTCTTTGTCACACACCGCCATAAAAATATATGTTCTGTTAATGTTGAATTGAAATCGGATGTAACTTAACCACCTACGATCCTATTGCCTGATGTAGTAAAAAATTTTGTTGGCTCGTCAGTTTCGTTTCACATACACATATTTACATGTAGAGAGGTAAAATTGAAGGTATTAATCATCCACTTTTACGGCAAACAGTATATATTGAAAGGTTAATTTGTGTTTTTATCTTTATAATTTCGATAATCATTTTTATTTAGGCATCTGCCACATAGGGGCTTCTGACAAATAGGGGCTTCTGACAAATGGGGGCATCTGACAAATAGGGGCATCTGACAAATAGGGGCGTCTGACAAATGCGGGCGTCTGACATATAGGGGCATCTGACATATAGGGGCGTCTGACATATAGGGGCTTCTGACATTTAGGGGCGTCTTACAAATAGGGGCGTCTGACATATAGGGGCATCTTACAAATAGGGCGTCTGACATATAGGGGCATCTTACAAATAGGGCGTCTGACATATAGGGGCATCTGATAAATAGGGGCATCTGACAAATAGGGGCGTCTCACAAATAGGGGCGTCTCACAAATAGGGGCTTCTGACAAATAGGGGCATCTGACAAATAGGGGCATCTGACAAATAGGGGCGTCTGACAAATAGGGGCGTCTGACATATAGGGGCATCTGACATATAGGGGCGTCTGACATATAGGGGCTTCTGACATTTAGGGGCATCTGACAAATAGGGGCGTCTGACATATAGGGGCATCTGACATATAGGGGCGTCTGACATATAGGGGCATCTGACATATAGGGGGCATCTGCCAAATAGGGGCATCTGAGTAATAGGGGCGTCTCTTTATACTTTTAGGGGCTTTTGACCTTTAGGGGCATGTAGGGCTTCCTACAAGTTGCCCGAGCTTGCTCAAAAAGTTGCTTGAAAGTTGCACCAAACAAGGCAAAAGTTGCTTTTTGATATGAAAGTTGCTTAAAAATTGAAAACTTGCTAAAAAAAAGCAAAAACCTTTTTTGTTCCTCCATTCTTTTATTTGGTCTGATGTAAAAATATGCAACCTGTACAACAAAAGTAACATTTTCTAAGCGTTTCTGTGCAATCTTGTGTCTTACCCAGCGTCGCTAAATACTTTGTTCACAATACGCTTTCGCAGGAGTACTCAGTGTTATCC
>CM042758.1:10327824-10341777 GCA_022496165.2 Catalaphyllia jardinei | reverse complement strand
ACGATTAATCTTGTTGTTTCCACCACACGCACGTGGATACTGAGCTTCAAGTGTGTGTTCACTGACAACAACTTTCAGAACTAAACGGCTTCTGTTAAATATGTTCCCGTTGTACACGGTGAAAACTATGGCCAGCAATACTTCATCTAGGTTATTGTTAACATTATAGGCTATTTCACTTAGTGTTATCACTAAATCACGAACAACAAGAACCAAAAGTCCGAACAACACCACTTTCGCAAATGTGTAAAATCCGCCATTCGATGACAGAAGGCTCTCAGTTATTTTCCTTCAAAACAATAATAAACTGTTGTCTTTTGCCGAAAGTTTTGCTTTCAAAGTTGAAGAAATGTGCCTGCAACATCTTTCTATCCTCAGTTTGAAAGGAAACGAACCTGATGGTTTGCAAATAGAAGAAAATCTTGGCAAATCGTAACGCCATTTTTTCGCCTTGTGAAACGAGCTTCTCGGCGCAGTTTAAACCGGATGTGACGTCACTTTTTGTTGGATGATCCATATACGAAAATTTCAGTCTTTGGCCCCCCAACCCCTGCCTCACACACATGCTAGAATTTATTGTAAAGCAAATGACCAGAGTTTACGGTGAAAAGGCTCTTGATTCAAATGTGATGACTGGGGAAATGTCACAAAAATACATACTTCCCCCATCTGTCAAACTTTATTTCCCCCCTCCCCTGACGAGCATGCGCTGTACAAAGACAATTTTGCAACCGGGAATGCATTCTCGTCCCCAGAGGCCGCGCTCCTTTTGGTCAGCACCAAGAATCGCGACCTCTGGCCAGATCCAACGACATTCCGGTTTTGAATGGGTTTGTAAACTCAATAGATTGACACCAGAACCAATCAGATTTGTCAGACTTGACTCTGAGCATGCGCAGAGTGATAAAAAGTCCGTGAATCGCGGATTTCCGGTGTTGGAACTGGCCAGAGGTCGCGATTCTTGGTGTTGACCAAAAGGAGCGCGGCATCTGGGGACGAGAATGCCGGGAATGGTGAACTATAGAAAGTCATTGCTGACATGAAGACCGCTGCTCAAAACTGCTGCTCTATTGTTGTTCGCTAACAAAAGCACGCTCAAGCATGCCACTTAGACCAAACGCTGTCGTCCCTGATACATTGTTTTTAGAGCTGTATGTAAGACGAGTCTTCTCTTTCTGTTTTTCGCAATAATTGTCAAAGTAAGGCCCGAAAAGCACTGTATTTCTCTATTTTGCTGGCAAGTCCTAGCAGTAACTAGCTGCGCATCGAGTGAATAGCACGGAGACATGCGCTTATTCCGGGTGTTTTAATGAAGTGCAACTTATGAAATAGGATCGACGGAGGTTTGACGTCTGGTACCACGCTGAAATTAAGCCAACGCTTTGTCGCTTTGTATTTTTAATTTTATTCGACGCGACTTGGATTCGACTTTTGCCCTAGGCCTTACTGAGGCAAGCGCAAGACTTCGCGACACAAGGACGGCGGGGTCCAAGGTCGTGCTAGCTGCTCAAACAAACTGAAGAAAAACGAGAAAGATCTATCGAAATAGAAGAGAAACGTTTAGAAATGGAAATGAACCAGAAGCAGCTTGAATTGGAGATAGTGAATCTGGAGGTCAAAAAGGACGTCGACAAAGCGAAAGAAAGGACTGAAGTGGCTTAGCTAGAAGCAGCATTAGCCGAGAACGGGTATTTAGACTTATGCTTAACGCGAATTCTTCATCTCATCACAGTCGCTTTCCACCAGGGTTAGTGTTTGAGATAACTTCTAACACCTCTTCATTTACGACCCCACCTACATCAACACAGCGGTCAAACGTCTGCGCATGTGCGAGCAATAGAAAAATAAATGTTAGACTTGCCTCTTTGTTGATCAATATTTTCTTGACATTGTTTTTTCGTGGGTCATCGGCATCCTATAAATGGCATTTCCCCGTTATTTATATATCTTTTTATGTTTTAGATTGTACAACGAGAGCTAACAGAAAATAGAATTAAAAATTGTTTTACCTTCTGCTCGTTGCAAGTCTTTCCATTTCGCGGTGTGTATTTTCCGTGCTTGTTGAATTTTTTGTCCGCCTCGATTTTGCATTTACTGCACCAGTTTGTCCCAGGTTCGAAGTCTGAAAAAGATTTCCCCACCTGGTCAAAGGCCTGGTACAAGTGGCTTGGGATCGGTATTTTGGTTAGTTTTCGGCTATGCCCCCATGAAGATGGATACGAACATCGTTTGTAGTTTCGATTCATCTCGTTCCTGTGCTTTAGACAAATCCAGGTTCCAGATGGAATCCCCCCAGTCCTTGCCAAAATTCTCCCAGCTCGTCTGAGCGAAGCCGAATCACTGCAATTGTCTTTCTTCTCCAGTTTTTCCTTTTTTTACACACCGTTTGTCGTGCGTTTCCGGCGTCACGCATCGTATGATTAACAAAAACAAATAAAAATATACTGCGCGGTCGGCTCGTAGCATGACACGGGTTTTCAAGACTTGTAAACTTTTTTGGTAAAGCTCAAAAGAAAATGGTAAATCAACAGAATACCGGTAACTTATTTGTGTTTGAAAAGCCTTAAGTTTTCCTTTTTCCTACTTTCTTTCCCTTTTACAGATTTCTATGAACGTTTCAATTTATTTTTCGTAAATTTTGCGTGCATGACACCGGTTGTTTCCTATGTTTTCCTTTAGATTTTTGCGCAGGAAATTGGCACGCGGCTGCCAAAAATGTACCCATTTGCGTATTCCCGACGTTTGACTGCTTTGTTACCTACATCGGCGAAAGTCCACACGTTTCCTGTCAAAAATACTCAAACTCACACGACTTCGTCTGCTTCCGCGCGAGAGTACACGTCTCCAACCGAGACTACGCAAGTTGACACGCTTTCATCCGTTTCCACGCAAGCTTACAAGCTTCCGGCTGTGTACACGCGAGCTTATACACCTCCAGGTCTGACCATGCAAGCCCCACGCTTTCAGTCGTGTTCGCGCTAGTCTACACTCGTCTAGTCGTATCAATCCAGTTTACAGCGTTTCCCGCGGCATTTTCCATCCCAAGCTACGTCCACACAAGTCTCCTTGGTTTCATCATCCTCCTCTCAAGTTCCTAGGTTGCTAGAGGCGTTTCGCAGGGGTCTTCCATCCCAGTCGGGCCTCCAATGTTTTCGGCCCCGTCTAATGCCGCTGACCTTAACGGCACGCTTATTGTACATAGTCATGATTCTGAGGTTCCTTTTTATCTCCTTGCTACTGGTTTAAGTGCCACAGCTCAAAGTTACAATTATACTTCTGTTCCTAGCGTTGCAGACTCTGGACAACGCCCTTTACCTATTTCACAGCCTGTCAGTGGAAGCCTTCTTGCTATGATCGCCACTACAATGGGGAAAATGAATGCTGATCATGGTCTACCGGCTCTACAAGTTGTCAAGTTCGATGGCTCCCCTGATAACTACCAGATGTTTCGTCAGAGGTTTAATCAAATGGTGGAGTCGAAGGCCTTAGACGAACCTACGAAAATGGCTCGACTGTTGCAATAACTCAAAGGCCCCGCGCTATTAGCCGTGCAGAGACACGAGTCTGTTCCAGAAGGCTTAAAGAAGGCATTCCGAGTTTTTCGAGATCGCTTTGGTCAACCCTTTAATAAGATAGTAGGAGCATGTGTTGACGCATTGGCGAAAGGCCCCGTCATAGCCCCTTAGGATAAAAGAG
Source organism: Catalaphyllia jardinei (assembly GCA_022496165.2). Lineage (NCBI taxonomy): Eukaryota > Metazoa > Cnidaria > Anthozoa > Scleractinia > Caryophylliidae > Catalaphyllia > Catalaphyllia jardinei. Next base: position 10,338,081 of record CM042758.1, on the reverse strand, counting down.
GCCTGCAGCGTTACGCAGATACGGCTCAGGTTATGTACGATACCTTGGAAGCTATGAACTGTCTTGGAAACATGAACACGGACAACCTCGAAAAAATGATTCTAAGGTTACCTAAGTGGGCACAAACCAAATTCAGAGAACAATAGACCCTTCTCCAAATAGCGGCCGAAAATTCAAATAAGTTAAACGTAGCTAAAATTAAAAACGTATACCAGCACTAGAACTAACACCCCCCCAGGGGGAGGTACTTGACCCATGTTTGGGTATAGGGGTGCCGCCGAGGGTTTGAAATCCTGACCCTGTTTAGGACAACAATACGCTAAAAACCCTACCCTGTGTAGGACAACAGCCTCCATTTTAAGACCCTGTTTAGGACAACTGACAAATGCACACACACTGGATCTACAGGAATTTAAACTGTTTAAGAAGTCATTCAAATCAGAGAAATCATGTTCGATGCGTCTAAAACCCAGTTTTCAAATGTCGTCATTGCATCTATAGAAAGGTGATTTTTTTAAATAACAAATCGAAGAGGAATGATTTCTTTAATTACTGTACAATGAATAAGTTGATTTTATTTTGATTAAGGCACTAATAGAACTTTTACAGAGAAAAATATTCCTAAGCAATATTTATACCAGCGGGATCCCTCACGCTTGTGCGACACATTGTCATCTTTCTTTCATCACGTTATCCAAGACAGAGCAACTAGACTTACCGGTACGATCTGTTCTGTAAATGCGCGCGTGTTATAATACTATTAAGTGCAAACATATTTTACATTAGATACCGAAAACAAGTTACAAGTTTATTAAGAAAATACACAAAATACAATGCTATGTTGATTGACCAAAACACCATACCAAAACACCATACCCTATTCAGCGGCACGTCCCCGTATAGCCCAAATAAGGAAGTGCCCCCCCCCCCCTTACTTTAGTAAAACTGCAAAGTTTATTACATTTTCTCAGCTGATATTACACCTGAAATGCTGAAACTTTGCAGGGTTACTAAAGTAAAGGTGCTCTCTCTAGTACTAAGATAGGTTTTTAATTTTGATTTATTTGAATTTTCGGCCGCCTTTTGGGAGAAGGGTCTATAAAAAGCTCGAACATCAAGGGCAAACCAAGCCTTCCTTTAAGAACGTTGTTAACTTCTTGAACGATCGCGAATCATCCTTTGTTCTATAGTTTTTCAATCAAAACAAAGTCCCCGAGATCCAAAGGCATGATGCTAATGATCACAGGTTTACCACGCTGACAACTAAAGGTCAGAAGGATGACAGCCAAAACAGTACAAGTAACCTTGCAGTCAAAACGGATCGCAAAAAGCGGGTGCAGTCTCCGATGTGACCCGGTCTCACTCACTTTACCGCTGCGAAACGTTCAAGGTGAAGCCTGTCAATGAAGGAATCGAGTTTTTCAAGACGAAACGAATTTGCTTCAGTTGTATCAATTCTGTTGAACATTCTGCAAGATGGTGCAAATCTCCAATATGTTGCAAGGTACCAGAATGTGGGAAACCTTCAAACCTCATCATACTCTGTTACATCTTTCTCGGCCCAGCCATAAAAGAAACGCTGTCTATCAAGCCAATAACGTTAAAGCCGCAGTCGTTCCAACTGTCCCACTAGCTCCCCTGGAGTGTCAAAAAATCCCCCCCCCCCCGCCGAGCGTGAGTGCTACGGCAATAATGGCGGAATCCTCCGAGATCTTATCGCAGATCGTTCCCCTCAAGGTCATTGTTGACAATGGAAGGAGTATCACTGCTTACGGCCCAGATGTGACAATGATTGACCCATCCCTTATCGAACAGCTAGGGATTTAAGGTGAGGCCAGCCAGCTCTTCCTTTGTACAGTGAATCAAAGAGAAAAAAGGAAACAAGGTGTGAAAGTAAATTTTAAAATCGCCTCAGTTTTTGACCAGGATACCAGAGAGATTACTGTACGTAACGCTTGGGCCGTGAAAGATCTAGCTATTCCACTCAAACTTGTCTAGGTTCGCAAGACAATGGGGCAATGGCCACACCTACGTCAGGTACTTTTCCCTGAAGTCGTAAGGAGCAAAGTGTTTGTCCTCATTAGCACGGATGTCGTGGACGCCTTCACCCCATTCGAAGTCAGGAAAGGGGACCTAAACGAGCCTTTCCCAATAAGATGCAGTATCCTCGGCGGTTCTGTTAGCTGCAGCGATAAGCACCAGTTTAACCTCTACCACGTTTCTTGTAAGATTTCTTTGAGTCGTTAACTCGAAGACTTCTGGCGGGTTGAGTTATATGGAACTGCGAAACAGTCTCTAAATCAATGTCCGTGGAGGATCACAAGGCCATGAAGATGATCGAGAATACTATCTCAAAGGCCGACGGCCATTATCAGATCGGCTTACTTTGGAAGCAGGAAGACCCGAACCTACCTTTCAATAGGGCTGCAGCTGAAGCCAGACTTCATCATCTGAGGAGGCGTTTCTCCCGTGATCCCAACTTGGAGGCCAAGTATAGAGCGGTTATTGAGGAGTATATTAATAAGGGTTACGCAAGAAAGCTGACTCCTGAAGAGGCCGCCAAAAGATCCAGAATCAATCACATGGTACTTACCGCATCATTCCGTCTTCAACGTCAGCATGCCCAACAAATGTGGTGTGGTTTTTGACGCAGCTGCCAAATCCGACGGCACCTCCTGCAATGATCAGTTGTACCAAGGCCCAGACCTCGCGAATAGTTTAACTGGTGCACCCATCCGCTTTCGTGAGGAAGAAATCGCTTTTACTGCAGACTTTGAAGCTATGTTCCATCAGGTCAAGGTTCTCCCCAGGGACCGACGCCTTGAGATTCCTATGGTGGAGCGGTAGCTTCGATAAACCCCCTGATGAATGCCAAATGCTCTTTCACAATTTTAAAGCAGCCTCGTCACCTTGTTGCGCCAACAGGTCAGTAAAACAGTCAGCAGATGATAATGAAGAGCGGTTTAGCCCGGCAGTAATTGCGTAGTAACTTCTACGTCGCTGATGTTCTGAAGTCCGTTCCGAACGAAGACAATGCGATCCGCCTTGCTGAGCAATTGATCCAGTCGATGAAGGAAGGCGGTTTCCACCTAACTAAATTTCCTAGTAACAGCCGTAAGCTTCTGGCTACCCTTCCTGAGAAAGAAAGAGCAAATCCTACTTTGAATGTAGATCTTAATCAGCTACCTATTGGCCGTGCACATGGGCTATATTGGGGCACAGACTCAGATACATTCCTGTTTAAAGTAGTACCCACTAACAAACCACCAAGCAAGCGTGGCATTCTTTCAACCGTTCTTCGATCCGCTTGGTTTTTTAAGTCCTTTCATCCTTCCAGTAAAAGTTCCACTACAAGGTATTTGGAGAAAGGAAATCCAGTGGAACGAACGTGTACCAGAACCATTGCTTGCACAGTGGCACGGATGGATGGAGCCGTCTCTTACCCTTTTCGCAGAAACCAAGATCCCGAAATGCTTTAGAAATCCTTCTCATGCCACTACCACAAACGTCCATCTTCACTATTTTTCTGATACTTCTAACCAACGCTTTGCTGCTGTCAGCTACTTGAGATTTGCTGATGATCGAGGATGAGTTCACTGCGCTTTCGTCTTGGCAAAACGCGCATTACCCCCTTGAAGCAATGGTCCATTCCACGTTTGGAATTATAGGCAGCTGTGGTCTTTACGCGTCTACACGTTCTGATTCATGATGAGCTGGACCTGCCCGTTCACTGTGTCACCTTTAGGACGGACTCCCTGACAGCCCTTCAGTACATCACCAACGAGAAGAGAAGATTCAAGACCACTATTGGCAACAGACTTAGTGAGATCCATGATGCATGCTTCTGCTCCTGAGCAATGACAACAGGTCCAGACATCTCTCAATCCGGCCGATGAGGGCTCTCGAGGGATGGAAATACATTCTCTCAATCCGACCCGTCGCTGGTTGTCTAGACCTAAGTTCCTTTTACAACCCAAAGATCAGTGGCCAGTTCGGGAAATAGGTAATATTCCTAACAGCGACAAAGAAATTCGAGTTAGAAGTTACGTTACGCCCATTTCACTTGGTTCTGCGCTAGATCTGTTCCTAAGACGCTACTCATCTTGGTCGAGTCTGCAAACGCTCATGGCATGGCTATTGGGCTTTGTTGAGTACATCAAGAACAAGAACGTTCTTCCCAAACCAAGAGGAATAGGCATCGTGGAGACGCGAAACTCGACGCAGAAAACTGTCTAGTTGGTTCCACGCTAGAACTTTCCTGAAGAAATTAACTCTTTAAGCAATGGAGTTCAAGTCAAAGGTCATAGCAAACTTGCTAACCTCTCCCTTGTGCTGATCGAGAGAACTGTTCGCATAGGAGGAAGAATTCGTCACGCCTCGATTCCATTCGACGCCGTCCTTCCAATTCTCCTTCTGAAGGATCATCCCATCTCCATCTTAATAGTGAGCTACTATCACGAGACCTTGGACCATGCTGGCTGTGAGCACGTACTCTCTGCCATGCACCAGAAATTTTGGACATTATAAGCAAGATCACTTGTCCGTCGAGTTCTGCGCAAGTAGGTTGATTGCCGCAAGCGAAACGAGGCTCCTTAATTTTTCTCCATTTTAAATATAGTTGTCAGTATGGCACAGTGGAGAAGGAACTGGTAAGAGGGCGAGATGCTAGGGGCTCAAAGCAGACCTTTTTTGCTTATTTTTCATATTCCTTTTTCACTTATTTTTTCTTTTCTTCAACATTTACCAAAAGGTAGCGTTGCATCTCCGATGCGCGTTTGTGTTAAAAGGAGCTAAAAGGAAAATAAAAGAAAAAACCACAGGCAAATAATGACTGATACAGAACAATTGAGAAATGGGAAATAACTTACCCTGAAAACTGCAACTAAACTCGCTACGGTAAGTTGTACAACAATTACTTAAAACAAAATAAAGGCGCAGACAACACGATATGTAACATTATAGCCCACCCATTAATTTTCACGTGACTTTATTGGCTACTTTACGTCACGTGATGTGAATCACCGGACAGTTATCACGCAATAACCCCCGCCCGCGTCGATATTTGTCCTCCCATTGTTTTTCCGTAAGGGAGAAACATAGTCAGCACAAGAATTTCAACTTTTCTTTTCTCTTATTTAACATGGAAGGAAGCCAAACTAGTGTTATTGAGTCTAACTGACGATAGTGACATTAAAAAGCTGATGGCAAGAGCTTCTCCGGAAAGTACAAAAAAGTCACCAAATTACGCTGTCAATGTCTTTGAAGGTGAAGAAAGTCACGGGTAGACTTTTAATATTTAGTCCTACGTAAATTTAAACCGATTCAGTTTATAAAATAGAGATTTAATACAATGTGATAACTAACTATAAAATAAACCAGCCGTTCACGTCCAACTTTAGCGTGGAAGAAGGAGACAAAAATTCCAGTCGCACTTGAAATCATGGAGCCCGCAGAATTGTCAACCATGTTGAAACCTTTTTTACGCAGAATCCAGAAAAGTCAGTGGAAGGAAAACCAGACAGTCGCAACACTGTGAAAGCCAATTCGTTCCGGGCTAGACAGATTTTTTTCTGGTTCCCTTCAAAGAAAGCCGTTTCCGATTATTCGGGATAAGTATTCAAGCCGACACACGAAGCTCTAGGCATCACTAAAAGATCTTGCGCGACAGGCCGGGATTGATTTCTTTCACAAAGCACAGGCGTCCAATTTCCAGTGATGACCTTGAATTGAAGTCCTCTTTGCAGCAAATCAGCTTGGTCTGAATGCCCCAGAACGTTTGCAAATTCTCGCAAAGAGAGGCCGTGAAAACCAACGCGAGATGAATCCCGGTGACCTTTAGCTCAAAACAACAACTAGCCGGTTGAAGTACCTCATCTCAAGCGATAGAGCGACGAAAAATCAGTCCACCTTCGAGTGCTCCAGATTTTACACATTCTGTGTTTCACGGATGTAAATTCTGAGACTGAGACATATTTCTTTCTGGTTTTTGAACAGTACGTCGGAATATATGAACCAAAAGCGCCAAGTTTTCGAGTTTTTGATCCAAGGGGCGTTACAAGAATTAATTTCTCATGACAGCTTGTCAAATTTGGTCCAATCACAGTTGAAGTAAAGTTAGTTAAACCAATCAAATTTACTTTGCTCTCACGTCAATCACGCGCATCAGATCACCACGGGCTTTTTTTCACCATGCTTACGAGTGCTTTAATATTGCGAAATGAAAATTAATGGGAGGGTTATAAAATAAATAAACCCCTTTCTGGCTTGCTGGTATGTAGGATGATAATGTCCTTGGCTGAGAGATTGTCCTCAAAATTTCACATTTAATTTGCCCTCGAAGCTTCGCTTTTCGGCCAAATCTCTCAGTCGTGGACATTATCAGCCGACATACCAGCCGCCTGAAGGGGTTTATTTACTAAATACACCAAAAAAAGGCTGCAGAACGCCGGTAATGGCCGCCATCGAAGGACACTCGAGATGACTATGAGATTGAGATTATGGGATTGGTATAGCCAACTCTGAGACTATGAGATTGGTCAAAGCCAACTCGGTCCTACGGGCCTCGTTGCCTATTTACCATCTCAGATCCAACGCGCGCTCATGGAATAATTGTTGAGTACTAGTAAACAAAACTAATGACACAAAACATGCATTTCAAGCATTTATTGTACAACGTTTTTAAGCAAGCGAAGTAACTACATTTTATGTTTTGAAAAACGGTTTTTGTTCACATCTTATGAAAAAAATTCTAGTATTTTATTTAAATAATAGCTAGGCACGTTCAAAAATAATTAAAACTATTTTATGTAGGTGAAAGTGGCACAGCCACTTAAAACTAAATTAATAATGAAATTAAAATGCATTATTTTTATTTCGTGTCACACGTTCTTTACAAGCCTTTTTTTGTTAAAGTACACTCTGTTTTTTTATAAGAATCTTTTTCATAATAACGTTTAGGCTGAGATTAACCAAAATTTTAAGAACGTATTAAGAACATTCCTCAGGCTGAGTGTAGATTAAGAACGTTTTTATTTTGCAAATCTGCATATTAAATGACACGCATTAAATAAGTTATGGTAACAGAACTGAGTGGAGTTCAATTCGGTCTGTAATCATACGAGTGATTAAATAGGGAGCTTAAGCAACAACGACGACGACGCCGAGAACGACGCCAAGTAAAAAATGAATTTATATTTTACCAAAGAAATTCGCGATTGTCTAGATCTCTTAGGTTCGTCAATGGCTCTAAAATTGTGCTTAAGCTAAATATGCAACGACGGCGTTCAATTCCAAATGGAAATACGAAAAATTAGCCGTCGTCGTCCACGTTCTGTAGACGACGCAGAACTTGGTCATTTCATGTTCGTGTTTTGCACAGGACGACAAAGAAATGTACAAAGATTTATAACGCACGTGCACAGCTATTGTTCTGCTCATTAAAGCTTTTGTTTAGTGACGTTCTCGTTGCCGTCGTCGTCGTGGTTTGCTTAAGCTAACAAAATCGGACGACCGTGCAGCGGGAGTCCGATTTGTCCATCACGAGTATGATTACAGACCGAATTAGACGACGCGAAGTCTTATAACTAATTAATCTTAAAAATTACAATTTCCGAGGAAAGAAAAATCGCTAAGTTATAAAAGAAAGGGAAAATTTATATTAAAAAACTGACAAAGGAGACGTAAACATTCTAAGGCCACCGCGCTCCTACTGCTAATTAGGTGCCAAAAACACAAAAACAAGCGCGCGTGCACGCACGCACGTAATTACAACTTCGAATGTGATTGGTTGATTTAAGGTTACTGTAGACCTACAGGGGTGTCTTCAAAAAAATCATTCGTATGCGCGTCGCTTGTGCTATAACCATAGAAAAGTATATATCACCGTAAAGCTAATAAAATGTTAAATCAGACGAAATAAACATTTTTAAGATTGGATATAGTGGTAAGTGTACGCAAGCCTTCAAATGCAAAACTGACACTATTTGCTAAACTGAATTACCTGCCTTCCTGCACAGTGTCAATCAGTAGGTGATAGACTATAGAAGTGTGCGAGGCTTTTTCGATATTCCGATTGGTTGCCGAGAAAATCTATTTTGAAGTTGGCGAATTGAATATTTGCCGATCTTCGTCATATGAGAGCGCGTAAAAAAAGAAAGTAGTTGGAAAATCAAAAAAGCCTCACACACTTTTGTTCAAGGCATCTTCTCTCTTTTCGATGAATTCATAATGTACGTTTTCACGGACCATACATTAGAAAATGCACCGATACCAACGGCCTAAACCGTCAACGTGAAACAGCACGATGTAGACTAACTATGCAAATGTTTGTAATTTAAGTCCCAAATAACATTTGCCGCGAAAAATTCACGGGTGCTGGATGTGTTTAATGGGATTATAACGCCTTTAGTTATTTATTAACTCTTCTCCAAAATAGTTTTTCCCCGATATCTCGCGATCATTGAATGATTTTAAATTGTTTTTTTCACCAAACTTTAAATCGATATTTTTGCTATATCAGGAACAAAGAAAAAAATTTCTCAAAATTTGTCCTTTGAAGGTCTACAGTAACCTTAAACTACCGCTTTGAATGGGATTGGCTTATTGAACTGTCCGATAACAAACTGCCCAATAACAAACTGTCCGATAACAACTTGGCAAGTGAATTAGTGAAAAATCGGGGTTTTTTAAACCCATCACAATCGAGGAAATTGTAATTTTCATGATTAACCCAAATAGTTAAGGACATGTTTTGTCTAACATTAACAATGGTTTTCTTGTTTGTAATAATCGGCAGTTCTTATTTATATGACCTTATTTCTGTTCCAAAATAACTTCCACATCATCAAACGCATCAGGCGATAATAAATAAATTTAAGAACATCACAAGAACCTTTCCAGCTTCAGATCGCAGAAGAATGTAAGAACGTTCAACCTCAGATCCAAAATTTGACGTTATTATAAAAAACAGAGTGTATTCAAATTGGCAGGAGGCGGGCCAGTGCAGCTATTTAAAGAATATGAAATGAGGTGTGCTGAAAATAGGCCCAGACACTCGTGCAAGTGAAGAACTTGAAAACCAGAAAAACTGAAACACGCTGCCTCTATTTCAAGCCCATATTGGTGGCTACTTTGACCAACATTTACTGGATGTGTTCACATTCATGCAAGATCTGAGTCCTTTTAGCAAGCAGATCCAGGGCAGATCCAGAATTTTTCAAAGAAACCGGGGAGGAAGGTGGGGTGGTTTTGATTTCCTTGCCCTGCTGGTTTTTCTCCCTTCTTTCATTTCTTCTTTTTCACCCAAAATATGGGGGAGGAACTCGGGCCCCTCCCCTAGATCCGCCACTAGGGGTGGCTAGTACTTAAGAGCTACAGATTGAATGGAACTGATGCCCCTAAAAAAATTGATTTTCAACTATTACACCAGAAATATTAGCAATGCCACAAACTAGAAAATACAGTGAGGTACATGCCAAGAGTTTTGCCTTTATTTCTGCTAAAATATTCACGATCTTATTCAGTTTTTGCTTCACCAAGAAGAGGTCGCTAGCCACCCAACCACCCCCCCACAAATCAATCCCTTTTATTGTTGTGCTCATAAAATAGCTGGAAATTAAGCTGCTAGGTTACCTTTAGAAAAATCAAAAGTTAACGAAATTTGTCGGCAAATTTTGAAAAAAAACACTCATTGTGCAATTATATGTGCATAAATCAAAGATCTCGTTAATCAACGTGTCACTGGCAACGTGCCACTGCACTCAAGTCACAGCTGTGTTCACACATGAACTGGAACAGCCCCTGAAGAAGTATCGCCAGAGGAGCCTGCTAATGGCGCTGGATTTCCTGTCTGTATGTGGGAATAAGGTGGTGGCTGCTGTGAAATAGGCCAAACATATATGACTTCAAGCCAAAGTAAACTGCATCAAAGGGTTATTTATTCTATTTTCACTGGTGACAAATTATCCATTCAGCATGAAGATTAACTAGGATTGATTCTCAGACATACAAGAAAAGGGTAAGAGGGAGGGACCCCCAGCTTTTCTGGGTATTAACACTATGTGATCTATTATTTAACAAATTAACGTCAAATTGTCATGCGTTTGTCCTGTTATTGATCAAGAATTTCGAAAGTAGCTGTTGATATATGAGGCGTTATATAAAAACCCAAGTTTTTCTCGCATTTTTATTGGTTCTCGCCTATGATCTATTAGTATAAATTTACCGTAGTCTATTTTGAATCCGCGAATTTGATTGGCT
>CM042758.1:10314819-10319819 GCA_022496165.2 Catalaphyllia jardinei | reverse complement strand
GTTTGGTGAAGTATCGTGGACGCCTGATTACTGTTTGAAATCTTGCCATTTTTGTAAGGTATAAAGCATCCAGGTGTTAATTGCTGTGCCTGCATGCAAGAACCTATCATGGGAATGCGTTGGAAGTGCTTGGATTGCAAGGATTCCTTTACCAACTTGTGTACATCATGTTACATGGCTGATGAACACCATGCAGGCCACGCTTTCAAGAGATTTAATGGTTCGTGCGACGGTGGGTAAGTAGCGTGACATTACAGCGTGACGTGACTTGCTCTGAACAAACGTCATTGCTGGAACTTCTACTTGATTATTTTAAACGAATACTTGTTTGTTTTCCAAACTTTTAAGCTCTATATATTTTCCCATTATGTCCTTGAAATTGGCCGTTTTATATATTTAACAATAAGATTATGAGCTCGAGATTTCTATGAGGTGATAATTGATGAGGCCGAAGGCCGAATCAACTATCGCCTCATAGAAATCGAGAGCGAATAATCTAATTGTTTTAGTAGAATTCTAACTGAAATTAGCCGACAAATAACTGTTTCCAATGATTTTCCAACGCACTATTAAACTTTACCCTTAAACAAAGTTACACGTATCGAACTGTCCTTGGCAAGTATAAGTATAAGTATAATTTATTTACCGTCAGGTACACGGGGAGTGGTTGCCCAATCTCCCGAGCCGGGGAGTGACTGACTAAAAATACATTTACAAAGTCTGAAATTCTTAAATCTAAATTATTAATTATCACGTTAAACTATTTACAAATGTACATTTAAACGGAAGCTACGTATACGCAGAAGTGTCAAAAGATTAAAGGAAAGTGAAGAGTAATCATCGCAGTACACATCGCAGTACACATATGAATTATTTCATATATATTTCACATGTCAAAAGATTATAGACAGCTTTTGCATTGGCAGCCGGTGAAAATAAGAGTTTTTAGTTTGCAGTTGTTTAAGCGCGTACCCGATTTTTCATTATTTTAAAGTTTTTAAAGTCAAGGAACCGTAAATGTGCTTCTTTTAGTCTTCTCAAGAGTTTAATTACCCGTTTCCTTTCAAAACTTCGGAAAAACTATTAAAACATCGCCTTTCGTAGACGACCGGCAGCCAACTGTACTGTAATGGCTGATAGTATAGAGTAGCTCAGCCAATCAAATCGCAGCATTTGCATTAGTATACTAGTAGAATTCTACTAATATGATTTAGTGTACCGGCCACAAAACTAGACTTTTGATTAATTGGTCAAGTTTTAAAAATCATGCTACCCCGTTTCATTAAAATTTTCCTTTTTTTCAGGGGAACAAATCTCTTGGTTAGGGCTCATGTTAGTTATACAGCTGTAGGTCGGGCTGGTATTAGCTATATTAAAGTTTGAATGAAATTGAGTTGGAAAGCCCCCTGTTAAGTGGAGGCAAAAATATTTACATGACACTGGCCTAAAATGATAATTAAATATTGATTTTTGACACTATAACCCTGGGCACTATATTTATACAGTTGCACCCTGCTTATTCGAACTGGGTTGTTTCGAATTCCCCGCTAACTCAAAACCACTTCCCTTGGATTTTCTCTTCAGTCATTTACGCAGCTTATTTAGAACTCCCGCTATTTCAGTCTATTTTTCGAATTCTGTAGTAACATTTCATTTTATTTTCGTAGAGTCCCCGTAGAAAGAAGGAATATCACGAGGAAGATTGAAGCACGAGGGATTTTTCCAGGCGCAAAGGTATCAAGAGTTCCAGACTGGAAAGCTGGTATTAGTGATGAGGCAACGTTTGGGGAAGTGACGAAAATAACGGACTGGCAGGGAAACCCAGCGAGTGCAGCTGAAGTCTCGTGGGAGTCTGGTACAAAGGGCACGTACAGGCTAGGCTACCAAGGAAAGGTATCCATCTGAATTTTGTACGTTTTGTGTTTTGTCACGAGTCATGTTTCCCGGTGTACTTTAGGTCTGGCTCTCTCTGTCACACAACACTACGCTCTCGGAAGAGAGGGGCTTCTTCTAGAGAGCGTAGGGTTGCGTGAAAAAGGATCAGAATTGAACTAGTTCTTGTGATGTGGGAATGAGTTTGCCCGAACGTCCTGAGAAATTGGTCGGGAAAGGGAAATTATTCTCGTTTTATTCCAAATTCTCATAACTAGTAACACTACAATAAATGTATTAAGATGGCTAAGAAGAACGCACATGTACATTTGTGTTATCCCTTACACTTAGGTGGACTTGAGGTGTGTAAATGCAGGTTCTGGGGTTTACTTCTACAAATCACATTTGCCAAGGCTTGGACCCTCTCAACAGATATCGGACAGCAGAGATCAAAGCACAGAGGAATCATCAAGTTTCTCATCTATAACTGATGAAGGAATACATCAGTTTCTTCCGCCTGTGAAAGATCACGATCGTAACACTTGCCCCTTGAGCATTCCAACTAAGGTAAACTACTTACCGACGTTGACATAATACATCAAACACACGAAAGACTTGTTTGACTACATTTCCAAACACCGAGAAGAGAATTGAAAATATGACGCGCGGTGGAGTATTTTTGGTGAACTTTGAGGTGTGAAAGGTGAATTGATCAACGTGACACGAGAGTGTAACAAAGAAAAAATCCGAGTCCCCGACAGAAATCGAACCCAACCTCCCGAACACCGGGCGAGCGTTCTATCCACTGATTACGAGGTGTGTGTCTTGAGTGTTAGCTTAGTAGCTAGCTAGAAACTTTATTTAAGTGTCAAATCATGTAAACTGGAAGAAACCCATACTAATAAGGGGACATATATCAATATAAAATACAATACAGTGTACAGAACTAGATGTAGCTCTCCCTAAGTGCCAACGAGCAACCATTCAAAACAAATACTAATTGGGAACTTAAAAACGTTTTTGTAGTCAAGTATTCAAAACAACGTCAAATGCCTTAAATTCTGATGTAAATATTGTAAATATTGCTTTGATTGATTTTTGCTCGCTGGCCGGCGGTGACAAAGTTGGCTCACTGGCCGATGTCGAGTTTACTCTCGTGTCATGTGGATCCCTGGCCGATAGTTTGCCCTACAGTTGTCGTTTGTTTTAGCTTTAAATTTGCTTTGATTGAATTCAGTTTAAAAAGGTTTCTTAGTTTTTTTCGGATTGCTTTGTGCCCGCTGCGTTGTCTTTAATGGCCACACAATGTTCATAGCGATACTCACCGTTACGTCACCTATTGTCATTAATGTGCCAACCAGAGGTTTATTGGCTGTCGAAACAAAGGATTCTTTTGTTCTGTGGTTGGCTCGCGCGTACCTCAACCAATGAGGAATTGTCATGAGAGTCACGTGGACAAGCGTCTTTTCCAATACGGCGGAGATAGACTTGACCCCAAGCCCAAACGCGGTTAGCCGCGACAAAAAATTTCATGTGCGGCAAGCTGATGTCCCGGCAAAAGTTTAACCCGATCTGACCCCGAGAAAAAATCTGCAGTGCTGCGACAAAAATCGGCTAGCGTGCGGTTTTAAGCTCACTATTACTGAGTTTGCGAAAATCACGTATCCTGACGGAAACACCTTTTCCCTTATCTGTTGTTCATAAAAAACGATATTTACATCTTTGCATCTTTTTGAAATGTTTTAGCACTCAAACAGTCCGTGGAAAACCAGGGCTGAAGAGACAAAGGTAATGAGCATCTTTTTTTTTTTGCAATTGTAATAGTAAAAAGAAGATCTATGCACCATGCTTTGTCGGGACAAGAGGGATCCCTTCTTTTAGAATAATAGAGCTACGACTGAAGATGGTTTTGAAAAAGATATATGTGTGTATATTAAATTACTAACTACCAATTCGAAAAGTGCACCGGGCTAAATATTTTGATTGTGCTGTCCGTGACATAGCGAGAGGTTATGTGAGTCCTAGGGAGTTGTTTATATGAATGTTGTGCCGCGTAGCACTATGAACACAAATGATGTAACAGAGAATTAACTCTGAAGTCTAAATTTTAGTGCTAATTTAATGAATAACCCACTGGGCGTTAGCCCTAGTAAAGGGAATCAGGGAACCACACGAGGTAAAGAAAAAATCTTTTGACCTCGGTGGGAATCGAACCCACGACCTCGGCCCCGACTTTCTCTGTCCGACCTCGTAGCTCAGTCGGCAGAGTAACGGTAGATCTAATCCGGAGGTCGTGGGTTCGATTCCTACCGAGGTCAAAAGATTTTTTCTTTACCTCGTGTGGTTCCCTGATTCCCTTTACTAGGACTAACGCCCAGTGGGTTATTCATGGGTTAAATTTAGACTTCAGAGTTAATTCTTTGTTACATCACTAGGGAGTTGCTTGTTTGTTTGTTATGGTTTTAGCGGACGAGGCGTTCACTACACAGAGCTTCCATTAATGGAAATTGGAACACTGTCAAGAGGCTTTTAAAAGAGAAAGAAGATGTGAACCAGAGAGACAAGGTAATCTATTTATTTTCCGCTTCTATGCTATGCTTCTAAGCATTGCGAGAGTATAAGCCTCCCCAAATATTTGTCCGCAAGTGAACAAAATTCTCAAACTATCTTAGTTGTAACCGGTAATCTAACCACCTGAACAAAATGCTCACAAAGAACGGTGTTTTAAAAATCACATATAGTACTATCCTTTATGCGCATGCTAAATATAAACGAGGAAACATTCACAATTTATCAGAAGCGTACAGCTGCAAATAGAAACCCCTTGGTAGTTCATGAAAATTAAGGCTCTGTGGACTTAATTATGTCATGGCCCTTTTGTTTTGCAGTTTTTATTGACACCTCTGCACCTAGCAGCCTGGTATGGACAGGAGTCTGTTGTTGAACTGTTGTTACAGCACGGTGCAGATTTCAATGCTGTGGACAGAGTGAGTTGATTTGTCCTTCGAGTCGAGTCGCAATGGTTAACATCTCTATGCTCTCGCGGCAGTGAGGTCGCGATGAGGTCACCTATACTTAAAGAGGTTTGAATCGCGACATTGTTAGGCTACGTTTCATTCAGACAAAGC
>CM042758.1:10304819-10309819 GCA_022496165.2 Catalaphyllia jardinei | reverse complement strand
TCGACCGATGTTTGTTGAATACCACTTGCGTAAGAATCTTCAGACAGCGTGGAAGGTGACATTGTTTGGCTTTCAGTTTGCACGGCAGTTGTGGATGTATTCGACTCCGGCATGTTAGCTGTCATTTCGGGCGTGTTCTGAACTAGTTGAAGTAACCTTTCCTTTAAAGTAGAACCATCTCGTCCCTGGAAACATAGAGTGTGTTACTTCTTACTGTACCAGTTGATGATAAGGTTTTTGTTGTTGCTTTTAAACTGTTTCATGTTCCCGCCAGGCGACGTCCACTTTCCCTGTTGCTGCAAGTCGCACATCACGAAATGAATGAATCTAAACTACTCTTCCAGGCCAACCGGTCACCTTTTAGTTGAAGATGTTGTAAATCAGAACTCTCAAGGTTAGGTAAAAACGAATCCATTTCAGCGTCGACAAATTGATTATCGTCGGAGCTTAAAGGTGTGCAACCGTCCTCCATAGTGTATATTTCGCGGCAGCTTTGTCACTTCAAAGAAACCTTGTTTCGGGAATTCCGGCAAAGAAAATGTACAAAGAAAATCAAGCTGCCATCTTAATCAGTTGACGTCGGAAATAGCCGTTTTCCACAATACAATAGACCAATTTCGATATATTAAAATTCAGTCTCAAACAATAGACCTCAGAACGAGGCTCTGGGAATATATCGAAATTGGTCTATAGGGAACTTAAGCAAACCACGACAGCAACGGCAACGGGAACGTCGCCGAACAAAAGGTTTAATGAGCAGGACAATAGCTGTGCACGTGCGTTTTAAATCTTTGTACATTTCGTTGCCGTTCACTGCCAAACAACGTGAAATAACCAAGGGCGCTTACCATTCGACCAAAAATTTCGAAATTTTCGAAACGGGGACAAATGGTACGGAAATTTCCTGGGAAAAGTTCCAGAAAATCCGGAAATTGTTGAGTTTCTGAAAAGCGAACCATTCAACCGAAAATCCCGGAAATTCCGGGATGACAGTCGAATGGAACGGAAATTTCCAGGAAAAAAATTTTCGAAAATTTGGGTATACCTCACGAGGCTGTCCTCTTTTTCGGAATTTATGCAAATTGCCAATTTTCTACTCAGCGCGATCACAGAGAGTTGGTCATCTCACGCAAGGATGACGGCGACGAGCATTCGATAAAAGAAACACTTTAGAACTTTTCTACTTATATGTCGATAAATACTAGCTACAGCTGAATTCGTAAAGAAAGCGTTTTATAAAAATAATGCCCCCGTGGTGTACTTGTTTATTTTGCATAGGTTGGCTGGGAAATGTACAAAGATTTATAACGCGTGCAGAACCATTGTACGACTCATTAAATCCCTTGTTTTGCGACGTTTTCGCTGCCGTCGTGGTTTGTTAAGGTCCCTGCTGTTGTGGTCTATAAAAAGTCACGATGTCGACTTATCAGTGTTCTGTTTGCTTCTATATTTGTGATTTAAACCTAGAAGTCATTGAAAAATTCCGAGCAAACAATTATCGTCTTCCACTCTGGAAAAAGACTGTACCATTTGCCCATGGAAATTACCGGAAATTCGCCCCGGAATGTTTGGTCGAATGGTAAGCGCCCCAAGTTTTGCGTATTTTTGAGAGCCTAGGCGAAGACGGTAAATATTTTGGATTTCCTTATGAATTTGTTCGCTAGCGTTCCATATTTAGTTTGAGCAGGTTTTTAGACAGATTTGCGCTCTGAACGGGTTTAGTTACTGAACGAAATTTGAGAGTAAAATTTAAATCCAGTTTTGGCTAGGTGTCGTCCCTGGCGTCGCCGTCGTCAGTACTTAAGTTCCATCATGCTCTGCAGACGTGTACACTTTAGTACGCGCCAAACTGTTAAAACCAAAATCGCTCAAATGATTGACGGTCCTTACAGAAGCGTTCGGAAGACATAACAAGGACATCACTAAGAGAGGTTTCAAAACTTAATTGTGGTTTTTCAAAGGAAACAGATATAGCGATACTCACCGTTACGTCACCTATTGTCATTAATGTGCCAACCAGATATTTATTCTTTTGTTTTGTGGTTGGCAAAATTTAAATATCAAAAGAATTGTTTGTAAACAGTGAGTATCGCTATAGGTTTGCGTTTGAGTTTAAAATTATATCCATACAGACTCTCATTTTATTGAACTCCATGCAGCTTCCTATTGTACGCTTTGGTCACCGGTGAGTTAAGTAATCGTTTTGAGCTGAAACATGTTGCACAGGTTAGACCAGGGTCGAAAAAGAATATAACTTTCAGTAATCTGTTAGGCAAAAACATACTTGATTTTATGCAATTTCCGGTGATTGTTGCAATGGCTGATAAATTGTGAAAACATGAGAAGACTGTCTTCTGAGTTGCGATTGGCAGTGACTTGCCGTTATGTGCAATGAACTGTGAGTTTACCGTGGGACGTTGTGATATAAACTTGTTATGTTTTTGTAAATATTGCTATCGGACGGACAAGTTTTCCAGAGACCGAGGTGATCCGAAAGGCATGGGTTGCCAGACAAAACAGGCAAAACAGAAAAATAAATGTAAATATGAAAAAAATCGAGCTATTTAAGGACGTTGTCTACTTTTGTTAGTGCGCACACGTTCACGTTCACATCACACAAGACATGGTTTAAGGTGGCTTAAAACAGCAGTGTTTCCTTGAGAAGCCTGGGCTCTAACGCGCTGCATCAAGCGCTCACCCGTGTGGGTTCGCGAGATTGTGCGCGAGATTTAAAGTTGCAAAACTCCCAAGAAGCATGGCGACGCGAAGCCTAGTTCGTAGAACTTTGTTTTCTCCAAGTTTAGTGAGCTGTTTGCGATACCGCTTAGTTTTTCTTTCGACAACATTCGTGCCTCAGGCAATTTCAATTGAAAGAACATTCTTTTAAACCGCTATACTGGAACGTACACGAAAATTGTGATGTTAAGGTTGCGATCGATCGCCCCGGCTATCAATCTAAAAAATAGGAGGAAAAACCTACTCTTCAATTTATTTCGTTCTTTTGACCAGGTTAGTCTCACCCTCGGGTATTTATGGAACTCGTGTTTATTCGCATGGAACTGTGGGCTTTACTGAGCAGCAGATCGCTTTCACGCATGCGCAAAGTGCAATCTTGCAAAGTCGAGATCTTAATTTGCATGTTGGACGCGCGCTGAAAATTCCTTAACCACTAAGTTATTACCTCAAAAACTGACGCGGTGACCCTCCTTTTTAATGCAAATGAGTTTTCAACAGCAAAAAGCGGAATGCATTTGCGAAATTGTAAAAAACTAAAAAAATACAGGCGGCCCAGACGCGGAATACGAATAATACGTGACATTAGTCTGTCGAAGATTGCGTTACGACAATGTATGAGAATGCTTGGAAAATTGCTCTAAATGTAGGCTCGATTTCCGCCGCCTTCTCGAGTCCGTTCTACGGGGGAGGAACGCGGGCTCCTTTCCCCAACAGCGGGTGGTAATCGAGCCTACTCTAAAATGCTACTTGTAAAAAACAGTTTAAATAAAAATGACTTACCTTGTGTTTCCATTGCGTTATTTTGATGTCTCTGGGTTCCTGGAGGTGGTTTAGAGCCATTCAGGCGGCCAATTTTACGTTCTGGCGGTTTGCTTCCCCTAAAGAGAAACGAAAGGCAGGCGACCTACTTGCGACCACACTCAAAGCTCCCTAAATTACACAAAAATGGTCCAATCTCGCCAAAATTGCCTCATGAAAGCCGTCGATAACTGTTCTTCCCATGCGCTTTTTCCCACGTTTCCAACGTTTATCTTAACTACCAGAGATTCGCTGGTTTTCCAGCTCTAGCTTTCTATTTTTGCCCTGTCTCTATGCGTAAACGGTTATCTTGGCCACAGGCTTAGCGACTGTGTCATCGTGACGAAGTCGCCTCCAGTCATCGAGATGCACGGGGCATTTTTTGATCAAGAGAGTTATCGACGGCTTCTATGAGGCAGTTTTGGCGAGATTAGACTATGTTTGCGGAATTTACGTAGCTTTGAGTGCGGCTCGTTGGGCCAGTTGGTCGCCTGCCTTTCGTACCTCTTTAGGGGAAGCAAACCGCCAGACCACCTCCAGGAACCCAGACACATCAAAATAACGCAATGCAAACATGCGTTAAGCCCATTTTATTCAAATTATTTTCTACCCGTAGCATTTAGCGCAATTTTCGAAGCATTCTCGTACATTGTGCTATAAACGGGTAAAAATCGTAACGCAATCGTCAACAGACTAATGTCACGTATTAATCGTATTTAACGTCTGGGCCGCCTGAGGAAAAAACTGTGGAGTGGACAATTTGCAATCTTAAAAGTTTCATTTTTTTTTAATTTAAGCAAAATCTACGCCACAGAATTTTTTTCTAATTTCCTAGTCTCTTATTCTGTGTGTAATGCAAAGATTTGCATAAAAAGAAAATATGAGGTCACCAGCTTAGATTTTTTGATAGACGCAATGGATGGTAAATAATGGGTCAAGTTTGTTGCTATACAACTAAACAGTGCAACCTTAATTTATGACTTAAACACAATGAAGCGTTACCTTAAAAAACTAACACAGCCATTCAAAACAGTACAGTTCCAAGTCTGAAAAATTGCACCTAGTTCTAAGAGTCTCAGAAAAAAAAACTGTTTTCAGCTACCTTTAGGTGGTTCGATACAGTTTTTCTGCACCACACCTAGCAATTTTCAATTGGCGTTTTACCGACCTTCCCTTAATCTGATCGATGTGGAAATTACACCAGTTTTTGGAAGATTAAAGTTTGGTTGAATGTGTGTTGTAAGGTAATCGATATTTCCATGGAAACGATAAACGCAAAACATGAAAATCGGTTAGGATGAATTTTGTACGAACTAGATCTGTTATAGAAGGTCTGATGCCAGTTTCTGAAATTGCGTTGTATAGAAAGGGGAATATTTAAGAATGAAAAATTCTGTATGTTTGATTTCGCAGAGAGACACCAAAATAAGTCTTGAAGTTTTGTTTTGAAGCCATGAAAGTTTTGT
>CM042758.1:10294819-10299819 GCA_022496165.2 Catalaphyllia jardinei | reverse complement strand
TTCTCAACAGGCACGATCCAAAAGAAAGATTATTCCTTGTTCGAGGAAAGGACAAAGGTAACCCAGCCTGGCACTATGTCATGGTGGAGAAATGTTTATTGGGTTTGTTCCGTAAACGGACAAACGGAGATCAACTTGATGTAGCAGACTTCGGAATCGTTCTTGAGTCAGGATGGGGTGAGAATCCTCCAGAGGACAAAGCGGCGGAGATTTTAGAGAAATCAGTCGGCGTGTTTGGGAAGGAAGTTAAAGGTAAGACGCCTTTACATGTCGCCTGCGAAATCAAAGTTGAAAGCCTTGAAATTATTGAGCTTCTTGTGAAGTATGGCGCAAACATAGATACTCGTGACGGAGATGGCTACACTGCCCTGCAAATGGCGGCCATTCGCGGTAAGATGCAAGTTGTCAAGAAGCTCGTTGAGCTTAACGCTGACGTCAACTTAACCACAAATGAAGGGAAAGATGCCGCTTACCTGGCTCAACTAAATGAAGAAACTAACATAGCAGAGTTCCTGAAGTTGAAAAGAAATCCTCTCAGAAAGCTCTGGAATACATTAATGAGAAAGTAGTGAAACAGATAAGCGACCTTAGCATTGTGTGGCTGATTCTTTTACTTACAAATTGGTGCTACAAGAATGACTGTAATTACAAAAACTATTGCTTTTAAACTACAGGAAACAAAACAAAAGAATTTGCAAACCAAGAAGGGTGCTGGCCGGGATGGCCTCGGACAGTATGTACAGGTGTTTATACTAAAACGGGTTGCTTTGGGAGATTAGATTGAAATTGACTGAATTCCGGCAACTGATCGATCAGTTTCATGAAGCTATATTTCGCAACTTACAATGATCTATGTTAGTTAGATACCTGGATAAAGAAATAATTCGAACGATTCAACGAGATGGATTAAATGAAATATAATAACTTTGCTGAACTAAGGAAAAAGTTCCATTCTGTCACCAGGATGTTCGAGAGTCTTGACTGACTAGCACTGGCTTCAGAGTAGTATAAAAAGGTTACCAATCCTATGCGAATATTAACCTAAACTTTTCCCCTTGATCTTAGACTGACAACGAAAACAATTATGAATCATTTTTAGACAATTGACCATCCTCCATTTTGGTTACTTATACATAAACAGAGGATCGCTGCAAGCTAGGCTCGATTACCAGCTATTCGGGAATGGAGCCCGCACTCCTCCCCCGAATTCACTTCTCGGAGGGGAACGTCAACCAGAAGTTTTTTTGATTTCAATCTTGCGCGCCTTCAGTGATTTCTTATCAGCAACTGTGATGGGTGATGTGATGTTTGAGTATGGTACAATTAAATTAGAATTAGAGAACGAAAATATCGCAAATAAAGACGTTTTTCATTTAACAATTTCTTTATTTTCTATTGTGTTAAACAGCTATTTATCCTTCAGTCGCTCATGGGTTCTTTGAGACAGGAATGCGTAATTGACCTAATTTATAAAAACAAAGTTAACGAATCTATCCTGTATTACTTCTATCACGATTTTCCAAGAAATCGTGAATCTTTTGACCAACCAATGTTTCACCAAATTATTTTTTGTTTTCTTGAAATTCTGCTGTGTTCTAAGTTTTAATATTTTGCCTTAAAAATCGAATAACGCATTCTTTATTTATAAAAGTTCCAACATGGGCTTAACGGATAGCAAGTAAAAAGAAATAACATCGAGATCGGGCATAGATATTTAATTTCTCTTTTGAAGTCGCTTAAGCCTCGGCGCCATGTTGTAATCTCGAAAATGGCCTAACACAAAATTATTTTTTTCCACAGGCATCGTGAATCACTTAACTTTATCAACAGCTTGATAGGCCTCCAAATCCTTATGAAACAGCCATAAATAAGTTATGGTTATTACTAAATAGAACTATGGTTACGTTTCGATTTTTTTATCAGAAGGCTTCCCTTCTCTCATCAGTTGTTTTTCTCCCAAAATGCTGTCTTTCGGTAATTCTGTTCTCGTGTGCCATACATACACCTAATGAGAGATCATAAAATACCATCACGTGACACAATACTGCATGATAGGCGTCTTCACCAATCGTCCGACGAGCGAATCGGCCTACAAATAGTAGATTCTCAACCTCCAGCAACCATACGCACGACCAACACTCAGCACAAAACACATAACTGGAGCAACGTAAGCATAAAAACAACAACGTGGGTTTATCTTCCCTTTCGTGTGCCCGCTTTTAGCATGGGCGGTTATGTTAACAACTGAAGGACGCAAGCAAAAGTACATTGAGAACGTTTTCAGGGGTTACTTTGGTTAGTCGTGCAGCAATTCATCTTTCGTAGTAACTGAAGAAGACTGTTGACATAAATAAAGGTATTGGTCCCTTTCTGCAGAAACTATATTATGTGTCACCAAAATTTTCTTCTCTTGCCCTTTAAAAGTATACAAAAAGGAAGTAAAAGATATTGAAAAAGTTATTGCAAAATAAATAGAGAATATTACATTGCCAGGCGGAGATACGACATAGTTCACGAGTGAGCACCTCGAACGAGAGTGAAGTACTTTTCAACGCGAGAAGAAAAATTTCGTATCTCCAAGCGACCATGTGATGTTCTATTTATTGTATCAACACCAATAAAGTAACGAACTATTTAGCTTTCGCTGCGAAAGGTGCGGATTACTATGTGAAAATAGCCGAACGGGTTCTTTAACATGTGAAAGTAACCTGTTATTTTCACTTGTGAAGATATGTTTTCGCGCAAAAGCTCGCCTGGTATTTCAATGGTGTTATAAAAGAAAAGACTCTCTGTACTAACTTCTCTCACCTTGCTACAGTTTGGCGTAACAGGCTCCAATTCCTTGATAGTGGTTATTTGACTTAGCAAAGATGATTCCAGCATCCCTGCTTTCTGTGTTGCCAGGAACTTAGCTTCTGGGAAATCAATCAATAACTTCTTGATATTCACAGCAAATGCAGCCATGTCGATAGGAAATGGTCGAAACAGACCCCACTTAGTGTGAAAACCAATTACCTGACCATTCTGACATATAGGACCTGCCCAACGAGCCGCGCCAGTGAATGCCACTGGCCAAACCCCTACTCCTTGAACCCAACGCATCTAGGGAAAAAATAAAATTATTGTAGTAGCAATTTCATCGCAAACTGGGTTTTTCAATCGGCTAGATTGGCTGGACATATTGCGCGTAGTTTTGCCGTAGCAGGCTAAACGTCGAAGAATTAAGATGCAAGGGTCTAAACGTAAATTTGTGATCCACACAAAACCAACAAAACAGATCTTAACTAGCAAACGCCCTATACCAGATCGATAGAAGAATATTTCTAAACTTCTTCAGCAAATGTGCAATGTCTTTGCAATGACTTTCGAATCAAAGAGAACCAATCTGCTGAAAAGTTATATAGATGTTGCTCGTTTCAAGTTAGGATTTGCTATACCGTCATCTGAAGTTGAATATTTAAATTATATTCAAGGCATAAGTTCCTTTGGTGACATACCTCATCAAAGATTCGACTGTCATACGTGTTGTCATCATCTGCAAAATAAACCACTCCAGTAGTCCTGTGGGGACTAATGTTGTCCCTAACCCATTGAATCCCAAGATTCCTCTGTGCTACCCCACGTGGTTTTGACCTTCGTATCTCATATCGCCGACGTCGTAGATTGTCAGGTGTTCTAACGTTAAGATGAGTGTACTTTAAGCCTGAATTCCTCAGGAAATTTGCTACCAAGTTAGATTTGTTCACGGTGTCTTCAACCACGATCCAGTGAAGATTTTTGACAGGCTTTAGGGCTTGTGAAACTCGTGTTAATTCAGCTTTCTGAACAAATCGTGTGAACGTAGGAGTGATAACAAAAACTTCGGGTAAGTTAAAATCCCGGCGCACGTTAAACGTTTGTAAGTTATTGTTGATTTTATCATACGTATAAAGCTCTCGAGATAACTGAATGAGATTGATTTTCAGGGTTTCTTCCGTTTTCTTCGCTTTTTTCAAATACTTGAGCAGTGTCTGTAGTTTGTCCTTCATTCTTTGTAACTCTTCGCTTGCTTCATTGCTGTTTTGGGACCTCGTCTCTTTCATGTTTTTTAAAGGCTCCTCTTTATCATTTCCTGAATCTATGTTTTACAAAGCAAATAACGGTTTTAATATAATTGCTATGTAGTTGTTTTTTCGGCTACTAGGTAAAAATTTGCAAGAATGCTCAAGTAATTAACACGCTCCTTAAGAATCAACCTCGCGAAAAACACACTCTATTAGTCACTTCCCAACCTAAAAAGGTTTGAGATGCTTCGCGTTCGTGCACTGGTAGTCAAATGTCATCTTAATTTGATTCATTGCCTTACTTATGTCGAGGAAGATGAGGGTATGGGATCTGAAAGAACTGACTGAATTTCGTAACAAGATGAAATGCTGACTCACCTTCGAAGAACATGCTTCCAATCTGTCGCGAAGTTATTCGTCTGTCAGCGTCGTCCACATTTGTGTAGGTTGATTCGTCTTTGAGCATAAGATAGGCGAACAAGACGAGGAACACGATAAGTAATACTAGCTTCGTACATCGTATTCTGTTCATTCTTTAACCCGCATTGAGCTTGTATTGAAGAGTTTCATAGCACGTTTCACTGAAAAAAAAAACGGTTGTCATTAGGTTAGGAACACCTTAAAAAATCTTGAGCAATAAAGAACTTCATCACCATTTCGGAAAGTATTTTTTTTATACCATTTTCATTCAATGAGATGTAGAACTGATGCCCTTACAGATCGTAGGAGATATTGCATATTGCATACTATGAATGAATGAATGAGATGAATGAATGCATGCATGCATGAATCCATGAATGCAGGCATGAATGCATGCATGCATGCAGGAATGAATGAATGATTGAATGGATGAATGAATGAATGAATGAATGAATGAGTGAATGAGTGAATGAGTGAATGAGTGAATGAGTGAATGAGTGAATGAGTGAGTGAATGAATGAATGAATGATCATATTA
>CM042758.1:10267097-10280245 GCA_022496165.2 Catalaphyllia jardinei | reverse complement strand
AGAAACAGAGGAACAGAGGAACAGTAGGCACAGTAGGTACAGAGGAACAGTGAGCACAGAGGTACAGTAGGCACAGAGGAACAGAAGAACAGTAGGCACAGGGGAACAGTAGGAACAGAGGAACAGTAGGAACAGAGGAACAATAGGCACAGAGGAACAGTGGGCACAGAGAAACAGTAGGCACAGAGGAACAGAGGAACAGTAGGCACAGAGGAACAGTGAGCACAGAGGTACAGTAGGCACAGAGGAACAAAAGAACAGTAGGCACAGGGGAGCAGTAGATCTGGGCTCTGTTCTCTTGCAGTTCACATCCTGGAGAGAGCAAACTCGATTAAACAGTCAACTCGAAGATGGCGGCCATCTTGGATTTACAGCTTTTGGTGATGTCGAAATTTTGGAGTCAAATTACAAGGCACCTCACCATTATAGACATAAAGTGATACGACGGAAATTTCGGAAAAGTAGAATTAACTACTACAGGAACGGGACGGCAACATTTAATCCATCGATACTAAAGCAGCAGCTAAGTGGCGGCATTCATCCACTCCCTGGGCCTGAAACCTTGAGATGTCCGTCATGTGCGAAGACGGTGAGACGAAACCATCACAGACATACATGCAATGATTGTAAAGACTGCTTCCATGTTAATTGCAGTGGTTCTACTACTCGTAAAAATATCAGAGATACAAGTCAATCATGGATATGCAATTCTTGCACGCTGCAGTATCTTCCTTTTTGTGATGTGATTGATGAAACGAATGACCACTTCTTGGAGAATGGAATAGATCAGGAGTTTGATTTCGAAAATGAAAACGGTGCGTGTCTTATAAAAGAAAGAAAAAGAAATGCATCTGAGTTCCTTGTGATACATTTGAATGTTAACAGTATCCAAAATAAGTTTGATGAATTGAAAGTTCTCAACAGGCAACTCAAGGCGCATGTGATATTTCTGTCGGAGACTAAGATTGATGGTTCATATCCATCCTCACAGTTTTATTTAGAGGGATATCAGATGTACCGGAAGGACAGAGCAAAAGGTGGTGGAGGTTTGATGGCTTATGTTTCCACAGAACTAATACCACAGCGAGTGAAACTGCCAAGGCGATACAAGTTCATTGAGGTTTTAGCTGTAAAAGTTTCCATCAACAACAATGATATGCTCTTTTTAGGAGTATATCGCCCCCCTAAAGCTGTGGGAATGAATTATTTTGACAAGCTGGAGGAAGAACTGAACTCTTTATTTATGTGGGCAACAATGGATTGTAATACTATTGTTTTGACAGGTGATCTTAATTTGGATCGACTAAAACCAGAGCAAAGGGAAGGTAGACTCCTGCTAAACTTAGAGGAGGTCTATGAGCTTGAATGTTTGATTACTGAACCTACAAGAGTAACGTACTCATCATCTACTTTACTGGATGTTATACTCACCAACAAGCCACAACTTTTTAAGAGAAGTGGAGTTTTAAATCCAGAGATGAGTGATCATTACTTGACGTTTGCATTGATGGAGAGTAAAATTTCAAAACACCACCAGAAAGTGGTCACTTTTAGGAGCATGAAATCCCTTAATGTTGAAATGTTTAATGAAGAACTTGCAAATGCTCCTTGGTGGGTGATGAACATATTTGACACAATGGATGACAAGTGGAATTATTGGAAAGCACTTTTCGATTCCATTTTAGAGACCCACACACCCATGAGAAAAATGAGGGTCAGGCAGGTTGATGTACCCTACATGACAACGGAATGGAAACAAGCCAACAGGAGAAAAAGGAAATATCCCAAAAAGTATGCTAGAAATAAAACTAATGAAAATTGGGAGCTAAAGAAGAAATGGCGAAATGAAGCAACAAAATGTCGACGGAGAGCCATTAAACAGTTTTGGAAGAAAAAAGCAGACCATCTTCAGTCTAAGCCTTATGATTTTTATAATACTTTTAGGCCCTTTCTGAGTGACAAGCGCCAAAAAGGATGTGATATCAATATCAGGAAAACAGATGGAAGAGTTGAGAAGGATCAGACAAATGTTTCAAACATAATGGTCAACTATTTTGCAACTATGGCAGATGCTATAGGAGGTGTAGGAGCAAGCATGCTAAATGAGCATGATTTGTCAGA
The DNA here is from genome assembly GCA_022496165.2 of Catalaphyllia jardinei. Lineage (NCBI taxonomy): Eukaryota > Metazoa > Cnidaria > Anthozoa > Scleractinia > Caryophylliidae > Catalaphyllia > Catalaphyllia jardinei. The sequence goes on along the minus strand of CM042758.1, from coordinate 10,278,124 downwards.
ACACTCAAGTCTAGGAAGAATTAGAACTAGTATACATGAACAGGAAGGACCAATATTCCAATTTAGAAAGCTAAAGAGTGCCCAAATCAAATCTACATTGGAAAAATTGAACACTAGGAAAGCCTGTGGATGGGATTCTATTACACCTAAAATGTTGAAGCTTGCTTCTACAGGGATTGCAGACTCATTAACAATGCTATTCAATACAAGCATCGATACAGGTAAATGGCCAGATGCTTGGAAAAGAGGTGAATGGTGTCCTGTATTTAAGAAGGATCATCCACTAAATGAAATAAACTACCGACCTGTGACAGTCTTAAGCACAGTAGATAAAGTGTATGAACAATTATTGAGTGGACAAGTTTATCAACACTTTGATAGTATCTTCGACTCTTGCATTTCAGCATATAGAAAAATCCACAGCTGCGAAACAACTATTATCAGACTGACAGAAGAATGGAAATTAGCTATGGACAATAAACAAGTAGTTGGGATACTCTCCACCGATATGAGTAAAGCTTTCGACTCATTGCATCCAGCCTTATTGATCAATAAGCTAAAAGTATATGGTTTCTCAGAGCAAGCACTCCGTTTCATGCGATCGTATTTTATAAATAGACAAAACAGGGTAAAACTAAATTCAGTGGTAAGTGACTGGAAGGGTATGAGAAGAGGATGTCCTCAGGGCTCATCCTTTGGTCCTCTTCTATTGAATATATTCCAAAATGACTTGACATATCAAATAACAGATGCAAATCTCTCAATGTACGCAGACGACCACCAGATTTATGTTATTGTTGAATCAATAGCCGAAGTAGAGGAGACTTTGAAAAACGAGGGTGTGGTTATATCAAGATGGTACAATGAGGAGCCGAAACAGCAAAAGCTCTAAATTACCCTTTCAGAGAATAGCAAAGTATTTGAAGGCTCCCTCTTGTGAAGTACTCCAATAATTTTTTATTGACTTTGGATGGATTTGAATAGGGTGTCCTAAGAAATATAAGTGGTACTATGATAAAAAAAGAAAAACACTTACTCTTTTATTTTCAGATTTCAAAAATACATCTCCAAAACATAAGCCATTACTTCAAAGAGAAATCCCTTTTTTAAAATGGTTTCCTGATTGGATTGTCCACAGTTAATAAATTCTGTCCCAGTCATATGGCAATGAAAGTTGTATGGAGTGACATTATTTTCTCACAAGTTTAAAATTGTTGTGTGAACATTGCTAATTTAGTAGGCAGATTGTATGTTTCAATTTTTGCAAGCTCAAAATGTGGTATTGTGTAATTAATTAGCCATTTTCACTCACCTCAATCTTGTATTAAAGTAATAACAGTTTTCATGTACATTAAATTTAATGCAAAACTCCGGCAACTTCTTTTGTTTGCCCACAGTAATGCAACCCCTCCCCCCCCCCCAAAAAAAAAATGGCCTTCACAAGCTGAGGGGCGAATGTACTTGTTAGAATTTTAAGTAAGTGCAAAATTTTTAAGCTAATCAAAGCTCCCAGGTGCTGTGTTATGAAGGAAAATTGAAAACAGTGCTAAGTGGTATGAGTATTATGCAACTTGTTTCAGTTACTTGAGGGGGGATTCAAGTAAATGTGATTTTATTCTTGTTTCTTAATAACCATATAATAATACTGGGTGATGAGTATTTTTAGATAGCTTTTGTTGGTTAAGAAGAGATCTACCCCTTGTCCCCTTTTAGATTTACTTAACTAAAATATCAGAGTTAGTGGGATGAGGAAAACTTAACTTCGCAGTTAATGTTTCACCTTAAAAGAAGTAAGCTGTAGTTGTTATCAATAAGTGAGTGGTACAACCTTTGATACTCGGTTTTATTGAAAACAAGCAAAGAAAATGAAAACTACATGTATCCAGGGCAAGTATTAAACTAGCAGATTTGTTATATCCAATCCTGTAGTGAAACATGCACAGATCTAGTCATTATAGCTCTTAGGCTTCCATTTGATATTTCGTTTGTTTGCCTTCTTCCCGCCGTCTCGAATACTGTTTAAAAACAATAAATAATAACAAAAAGCCTGGATTATTGTTAACATATTGCTGTCGTTTCGCTGTACCCACTGTTCGTCTGTGCCCATATTTTCTCTGTCCCCACTGCTCCTCTGTGCTACCGTTTTTTTGTGCTAGTAGCTACCGTTCCTCAGGGCCCACTATTCTTCTGTGCCTACTTTTCAAATTATTCATTAGAATCATTGGCAACCTTAGACAACAGCATGACGCATGACAATTTCTTTAATACACTAAACTCAATAAACATACGTTTTTGACTTCTAAATACAAAACAGCGAGGGACAGTGAAACACGGCTAACACGAATAACAAAATTTATGCGTACAACCGGCTTCACTGATGTGTCTTGAGCTTCAATAATGCACTTCTCGGTGCCCAAATGTACCAGATCTAGGCAAAATAGCGGAGCGAATACGCTAGTGAAACAAGAACAAGAAGAGATTTGACAAGCTCTTAATAATGGTGACCGATGCCGGCCTTAACCAGTGCTTCGCAAACATAGCAAGGACTACACCATAGAGTTTTATTTGCTGCTACTTAATAATCAGAAGACGATGTTAAGAATATACCGGGTAATGAAGCTTGTTATTCTACATTCTTCAGCTGTATTAATAGCAAAATAGTATTCTGTTCCTCTGTGCCTACTTTTCCTCTGTTCCTACTGTTCCTCTGTTCCTACTCTTCCTCTGTGCCTACTGTTCCTCTGTTCCTACTGTTCCTCTGTTCCTACTGTTCCTCTGTTCCTATTGTTCCTCTGTGCCCACTGTTCCTCTGTTCCTCTCTGCCTCCTGTTCCTCTGTGCTCTCTGTTCCTCTGTTCCTACTGTTCCTCTGGTTCCTACTGTTCCTCTGTTCCTCTGTGCCTACTGTTCCTCTGTGCCTACTGTTCCTCCGTGCCCACTGTTCCTCTGTTCCTACTGTCCTACTGTTCCTCTGTGCCTACTGTTCCTCTGTGCCTACTGTTCCTCTGTGCCCACTGTTCCTCTGTTCCCACTGTTCCTCTGTGCCTTCTGTTTCTATGTTCCTCTGTGCCTACTGTTCCTTTGTGCCCACTGTTCCTCTATTCCTACTGTTCGTCTGTGCCTACTGTTCCTCTGTGCCCAGTGTTCCTCTATTCCTACTGTTCCTCTGTTCCTAGTGTTCCTCTCTTCCTTCTGTTCCTTTGTTCCTCTGTGCCTACTGTTCCTCTGTGCCTACTGTTCCAAATTTTCCCGAATTTCTCAAAAATTAAAATTCGCTGGAACCTTTTGATATGATATTTAGAAATCGGTCACCTTAGGACATCTTTGGGCAAAATATGAGCGATTTGCCCAAATGGTCCATTCTTAAGAACCAATCAATTATAATTTCGCCATATATTTCCGAGTAATTGTGCAGCGGAGGCAAACAACCATTCACGCAGAGGAGAAAAACTTGGGCAGTACAGAAAATAGTGTTTAGGATTTTCAACAGGTGGATCGCAAAGAGAACAGGCTGGTGATAGACAACAATTTTTTCTGAAAAAGGTGGTATTTCGGAGCACTAAAAGTAAGTCGCAAGTATGAGATATTGACGCTGAACAATCCCCAACATGAAAAAGGTAGTTACGGGTTGGAAACTGCAAGTACTTTAAGGGACTGTGCTTAAAAATGCTTAGGTAAGACGATGTAGGTATTCCTAACGGAAGACGTTCCACTATTTAATTGACGAAATAAGGCGGCGCTAGCTTAAAACCCATTTTACATATCAAACTAAGTTTATGAAGTTTTCTTCGAACACCAAGATCGACTCAAGAAAGTTCATTTAAGAGAGATACCCTGCTTGTCCCTTTGAATGCGCCGATTACAACCCTTGCGCCTTTTATCTGTAAACTTTCTAACAAATTATTATCAGATTCAGAACATCCATCCCAAACCACATCAACGTATTGTAAGGATAAACGTACCAGGGATTTGAATAAGACTGCGAGTGTATAACGGCTCAAATTATATTTGAATGGCTTAAGGAGGTTCAAATTTGATTTTTGGAAGCTTTTTGATGAATTTTCAAAATATGCGCTCGCCAAGATAAGTTAGAAGACAAAGTCAAGCCAAGATGTTCATGAACTGTCTCGTCCTCGATAATGGTATTGTTCAACATCAGTGGAGGGTGAACTGGTTTGTCCCTTTTGGCCGAAAGAACAATTGCTTAGTTACGTTTCGTTCATGGTTCATGGTTAGCTTATCATTGGTATTTAGACTCCTAGCATTCAAGTGAACGATTGAAAAATTAGCACTGCTAGGCTCAGGATTTGGATGAACTGAACCAGTAACCAGTAATAACATACTGACGACTCGATATTAAAATCAAAAGAACAAAAACAGATGATAATGGAAGCAAAAAAATCAATGCAACACGAAGTAAACTTAAAACAGCTGAAAAGCCCAATTGCTGCTCTGTACTAAACTAGACTAACCCCCATCAACAGAAGAGAAGGACATAAAGCGCCCCCCCCCCCCTTTGCACCAACCGCATAAAAACCAAAGGACTAAATACTATACGAAGAAAACATATACCAGGATATAACAAAACGGTAACGAATCGTAAAGCTCACAAAAACAAATTACATATGTTCATTCAGTAATAACTGCATCCTGGACTGTGTTGGGAGCTATTTTGAAAAAGCCATGTCTTTTGAGGTCATCAATTTTGTCAATACGATAAACTTGTGATCAAGCACCTGCCCATAGCACTGCCGTCAAAAATGTATGCGGCCACTCCATTGACGCAATTTTTTTTTATCGTAGGAGAAGATCATGATTAGCTTTAGTGAAGTCTTCATTGATGTAGATTCGTTTACCTCTAAGACCTCTGCGAGCTTTCATAAATTTCACTTTGGTAATATAACCACTGAGTTTCACTATCATGGCGCGTGGAGGTCGATTCTCACTACCAGCCTCAGCTTCTCTTGGTCTGCCCACGCGGTGTGCGCTATCTAACTCATCCCTGCGTACCTGTATTCCCATCTCATTCTCGCAAAGGTTAAGGACCTTGTAGTAGCAATCCTCTCCTTCCTCCTCGTTAAGCCCAAAAATGACAATAGGGTTACGTCTGGAGTACTGCTCATTGCTGTTGGTCTTGTTGGTCGTTAAGTTCACACCTCATTTCGGCTGTACTGCTCGAACGAGTCTCGCCAGCCATTTTTAAATCACAAGAATAATTTCGATTTCACTGCAGAAAGTGACCACAAATGGCTGCCATATGAATAACTGACGCTCCGAGAAACACCGGATTCCAAACAAAAACCTCAAAGGACTTCATAGAAGACTCTAAGAAACAAATTCAGATACAAAAGTTCACGACAAATTCACGATATCGCAGAGCTAAAACAAACCAACCGGACGGGTTTTGTTTCCGCAAACTGTATTTGTGGCTTGTTACAACCCTGAACGCCTCAGTGGAATTTAGAGATTCCAGCCGAATGGACGGAACTGAAATCTGTAGTGGATCCAACCGGAAGTGGAGAGGCTCCGTGCACGCCGTTATTGGTAATCAGTCAATAACAGTTTTATTTATTTAAGGTATTATTTGTTTTCGCTGAAATGAATTGTTATCCCTTTAACCTCATCGTGTTATTTATGTATCCTCACGTTATTAATAAACTCCTGAGAACTATTATTGGGGAACAATTTTTACTAACTCTAACCTTGCCTCGGAGAACGTACTAAATTTCAATTAATAGTCTGTGGCCTCGCTGTTCAACTTCAAAACGAGCACCATGGTGTTACGCAATCAGGTAAATTAACAGAGAATTATAAGCTTACATATATACAAACATAGACTTAAGCTATTCTCGAATTTACAAAGTAGCCTCACATAACATCTTGGAGGAAAATTAAACGAAAAAATTACATGAACTAAACGAAATCAAAACTCGACCACAACTAGTTGCTTAAATAGAACAGAGTGGGGTTGACTTCAACACCGTGTAATATCAGTAGGTTAAGTCACTCACCTATAGGTAAACTGACTTGGTCTGTGTGATCATCGGTGAATACACATACTGTTAAACATCGTAGAAGTTTAAGGCAGATTTATAGAACAAATGCTTGCAAAACAAAAGATGTCCATTTAAGTGTGTGATTTTTTTTCTTGAACAGCGCCTTTAAAATGTCATCAATATGTACAGCCTATTGTTCCCTGAAGCAGGCTAGTTCTCAAAGGACCACCTGCCAGTTTCAGGGTTTATGAATCAGTTTTTCAGACAGGTACAACGTGAAACACATTGACTAGTCAATGCGCATGAACCGTTTTAAAGAGCCTTCACTCTCTTTTGTCAGTGATAGGAGAGTAAAGTATTGTTGATTACAACTCGCCCTTACAAATCCTTTCGTCGCTAAGAGAATAGAAATCACATTTCACGACGAAAATGTCTCAAACCACGCGGTTTTTTTGGTCTCCATGCACAAACTAAAGACCACTGCTCACCTTTAATTCTTATATATGTATCTTTTCCTTTTTTTTATGTTAATATTGCAACTAAAAAATTGAAGTGCTAAATAAAGTGAAGTTGAAGTTGTTTGAAAGGAAGCCAGAGAAATTCTTTAACAGTCGTTCGCGTTACTACGTAACCAGACAAATGGCTCGTCTGTTCAGTAATCTAATTTTAAAAGCACACAGCTTATCTTACCTTTTTGGCACGTTTCTGCGAGATATCATTTACCGTACTCAAATTCAACCAATATAAATACCGCTTGAGTCAGGCGGTATTTATCTAGTTACGGTAACCAGTTCTTAACGCAAATTGTGTGGACCGACTTGTGTTTCTACTTTTCTAGTCTTCAACACTTAAGTCTAGCTCCTCGTCAGTTGCTGTTTTTTAAACTCGTTTGTTTGGTTTTAATTTCAGAATTTTCGGAAATAAACATTTAGAGAGAAATCTGGAAACTCAGGTTCCATTTTAGGAAAAAAAAATTCAGGACTGTCAGCAAACATGAAGTTGACGAGCGCCCACAAGCCTAGCTTTTAGGTTTTGACAAAATTTTAGGAGCGCTTCTGCCCTCAGATATAAATTTTTCTCCAAAAAAGCATTTTGTTCGGAACATGAAGGTTCAACTTCCTTAATTGGCCATTTGCAAATCATATTTTGAAACGATTTTGCTGTGATTACTCCTTGATTTACGTTTAAATTAAGAAATCCGCACACTGGCAGCTACATTTCAACATAGCAACACTCATAGCAACCGTTGTTTACAGTCTAAAAGTACTGACAAAATGGATGCAATTCAGTAAATCTTAATAATACTTTAAGTTTACAGAAAAGCTTTAGCGATGTGTATTTATGAGAATTTTGCATCATGGTCCTAAGCATTGTGCCCTCTGCCATGTTATACGCTCCTTATACTTGGTTAACATTTCTATGACTGATTATATAATAACCCAAGTTATTCTCGCATTTTGATTGGTTCTCGCCTATGATCTATTAGAGGACAGATGCACGATTGACGTCATCATTACAAAGTTTTTCCCTCTGCCGTTTTAAAATGGCGGAAAGTTTTGAGAATTAGGATGATATTTTACCTGACTGGGCAAAAGATAAGGTACAAAAAAGTCTTGCCGAGGAATTGAACAGGTTTGAGAAGCCAGAAAACGAAAGATAAAGCCGTTTCTTTAAAAAAAAATGATACAGAAATAATTTTCTAGCAGCCTCAGTCGGCAGTTGAGCGCGACTAAACCACGCACAAACTTGGTCTTGGTAAGCCGAGAACTACTCCGTTATCTCGAATTTAACAAACCCAATAAACAAAATGTTTCTGAGATTAATTTATTTAAAAAATTCAACTTTCCCAGTGTTAAAACAACAGTTGACTCACTGATTCTTAAAATTGGTAAAATAAAATACATAACCTTGCTTTCCGATGCGAATGTTCCTGTCCGTTTCAGGCCACAGCAGCGAGCTAAGTATAGCTAACCACAGCTCACTGTCAAGAGTATCGCAGCTAAAATGTGTCTCCGACACTATATCAAGCTGATTTGAGAATCACCAACCACAGAAGACAAATTCTCCACCGTCATTTACGCTCCTTTCATTCAAAACTCGAATCAAATGGCCTCTAGGTTGACCGCAACCACAAGTTTTCCGAGGGTATTTTTTCAACTCCTGTAATTTTCAAGGCAACGTCCACACTTTTCGGCTCACAGGGCTGCTCCAATGACAAAAACTGACTTGATTATTCCAGCATTTTCTTCAAGATTTGAGGATTTTGCAGTTCAATTCTGCTTTCGCTGTAAGTTTTCGTTTCACGAGAAGAGACGCTCGAGTCAGGTTTGACAGTCGCGTGATTTTTCTCGACCAATCAAAATTCTTTGCTACGCATAGCAACCAATAAAACTGCTTCATTTTGAATGTATAGATCACGTCAAATGGCTTTTTTTCGTGCAAAGGCGGGAAAAAGGCGGGGAAAAAGGCCGGCTTTCGCGTTATGTTAAAATGTTTTGAAACAAAAAATTGGCTTTTCGTTATTATATAAAACAAATAGATTCCATGTTACCGTGCGTCTGATTCAGTAATAGATCACAGAAGACGTCAAAATGTGGTAAGAACATCAGTGACACACTCGGCTACGCCTCGTGTGCCACTTTTTAGTTCTTACCACATTTTGACGTCATCTGTGATCTATTACTGAACAGACGCACGGCAACATGGAATCTATTTGTTAATGTGTACATTGATTACTTCATTGAAAGTGCACGCGTACGGTATTTACACGCGAGTTGTTGACGTATCAGAAAACGAACGAGTGAGCGAAGCGAACGAGTGAGATTCTGATACGAAAACAACGAGTGCGCAAATCAAGTACAAAGGACTTACGACGCTGTAAGGCAGTACGCGCATTCTCATTGATTGATAGGTGTGTTTAGATGAGATATGTATGCAACACGTTTGTGACGTCACGCTTTGTGTGTTTGAAACTATTTCAAAGCCGCTAGTATAACTCTCAAGTATAAATATTAAGAAATTCAAATGAAGAAAACTTTTCCAAGTTTTGATTTGGGGATTGACCATCTCAGTGGCGGATCTAGGGGAGGGGCCCGGGGGACCCGCCCCCCTCTCTTATTTTGGGTAAAAAAAGCGAAGATATGACTGAAGGGGAAAAGGCCAGCAGGGGAAGTAAATCAAGACCGCCGGGGCCCCCCCCCCCCCCCCCCCTTTAGCTCAAGGTCTGGATCCGCCCTGCATCTCTTCCCCTCTGAGACCGAGGAAATAAAGCAAAAGAAAGAAGAACAACAGCGCCTTGCATGCCTCGATGTTAGTGAGCTAGACGACCTCGTCGAGGGTGCTCAAGCGAAAACAGCAAAATATGCAACAAAATACGCAGTAAAACGTTTTTCAAGGTAATTTTTGCATTCAATTACTGCAATAAAATTCTCAAAATCACCTTCTGTTTTTTTTAATGTACAATAAAATTAAACGCGAACTATATGCTACAGACTGCGAATATTTCAAACCAAATTTAACACGGCCGATCGGTTGCCGTGTTTTGGCTGTCAAATGTTCAAGAAATGACCATTAAGTGTCCATATTGTGAAATGAATGATTCCATAATTCACACCTTCCATAGCTGTAATTGGAGCCAATTATTCTTTTTAGAGGTGATAAAATGGTTCAACAAAGAAAATGTCACCTCCGTCGGTCTTTTACCAACCGAACTAATTTTTGGTATGAAAGTTGACACTTCAAGCAAGGAATCAAACATTATCAGAAAGTTAAACTTCACCTTTTTATATGCCAAATATTACTTGTACAATCAGAAATTAATGCATGGTGAGATATCAGTAAATGAATTCATAGCTAATCTTAAGTATAAATTTATTTTTGAAAAATTTTCCGAGTAGCCGAAACAACGATGTTAATACATGTAGGAAAGAAAGGCACTAGTTACAGAGTCAACAATTATACTTATCAACTCAGTTATTTATCTTCCTTTTTTATCTTCCTTCCCCCATTTCTTTTCTGTTTTGCTTCCCTCTACAGTTGACTTTCTTTTGTACAATCCAACTTTATTGTAATCTTCTCCTTGTTTTTTTTTTTTTAGCTGTAATTAATATTTACATGAATTTAAAGCCGATCTTTAGTGTAACTCCGAAAACAATTTTTTTTTTTTTTGTATAGTCAATCGTTGTGTAAATAGGAGGATAAGGTAGAAGTTATAGTTCCAGTTAATGATACGTGTCAATTTCGTTATATTGTATTGCAAGGATGTAAATAGTTTATCGTAATTGAGTATTGTAATGTAAATGGTGTAAACAATGTAGTTTTGTAAAGTAAGTAAATAAAAAGCGTCTAATTAAAAAAAAAAAAAAAAAAAAAATGACCATTAAAACTTGGAAGAATGTATCAGACAGCTCACCAGAATGTATCAGACAGCTCACCAGAATGATGGATTTAATGCCCTCTGACTTTACTGCAGTAAACGCAACCCTGCCTGCTTGTTCTGTGATTCCAAACCAGCAAAACTTCAGCGAGCGATTCAACTTCTCAACCATCTTCTCGGGCTGCTAAATCGGGCAAGTTCGCGTTTCTTTCAAGAGCAATCAAGCACAGTGACATTCATCTTGAAGTTCTTTCCTTACAGAATCGTAAATCTTTTGAACATTTCTTCTGCTTTTGCCGAGCTTCAGGCATGTTCTCCCAAAGATTTAGAAGGATTCAAAGTTGATATCACTTTCATTAACACGGCGCTCGCTTGCTTGCTCGCTATTCCATAGATTTGACTTTTGTAACGCGAAATTTCATTGGCTCGTGCGTTATCAGATACGTGTTTTGCTTGGTTAGTAGGAAAGATGATTGTCTAGAGTGTGTATTGAGAAAATCTTTTTGGATCAAGAAGTTAATCAACAAGATGTCCCTTCATTTGTCGAATTAATTTTGAGAAATATTTTATAAAAGCAATAGAAAACTTTTTTCCTATGTTTGCATAGCCTGATATAAACACTCGAGGGGTTGGGAGAATTCTCGACAGTTATTGTCT
>CM042758.1:10247097-10254597 GCA_022496165.2 Catalaphyllia jardinei | reverse complement strand
TTAAATAGAATTAACATAGATCATGCACAGGGTCATTATTCCATTTCACGTTTGAAAGAACAGTCAGTAGCTTTTAAACGCAATTCTCTCACTTCTTAGCAAATTTCCCGGCTTAAAGCAAGTAAAGGATATGATGAACCGGTTTTGGTAGGCAAAATAACAAAGCTTTCATTTGCATACTGTAAATCTGTCAGAATTTGTTACAAATGAGAGCCGAAAAGAGGCCACAAACTACCTTGTGTGGATTCTTTCAAAAAGAGTCTTTTTAACCAGTTGTCAGTTATATTTAGTGCTGGAAGCATATTCTGGCATTGAAAAAAACAAAGCTGTTTCGTTGCCCGCTGTTTTAAAAGGTTTGAAGTTGCGACTGGTACCAGTTTAAAAGGAGCTAGCTTACTGGTCTTTAGACAAATTTCATTGGTGCCTGCTAAAAGAAAGAAAATCCATGTGCTCTTAACTGATGACGATAATATAAAGCGCTTATTTGACACTAAAATGAGAAAGAAATTTTCAGTCATGAATATTTACCAATAGTATTCACGAAAACGGGAAACAACTAACATCATCGAAACAGGAACACGTCTACGAAACCGTGCACGAAGAAACAAAAAAAAAAACACGTTATTCAAGAACGTTTACAATGGTAGGTAACAACGCTGTTTTGATTTTTATATCTTTGTTTAAAATAACATGGCTAATACGAGAAGTAAAACAGATCAACAAAGGAACAGAAAGTTTTTGAACTTTGTGATACTTCAAGGATCACAATTCTTGCTCTTAGGAGTCTTCTCGATCCACTAATAAACATGTTATTAATTAGTTGTACGCTTGAATTCTCAGTTTGTTTCCCGTTGCTCAACTAAATGTCGCTTATCAATTTTTCCACCGACCTTTTCAGTTCATTATATTGTCAGTTTTCTAATAAAGTTTCCCTATCTACTATTCTCTGGTACTCTGAAAAGCCAACCAAAACCATGTCAATGATTCTTTGAAGGCAAATGATTCGAAACATAAAATACTGAAGCCGTTCTTTTTTTTATTATTTCTTAAGTAATGACCAGCCGAGCCGGATGCAGATTATTGATTATCTTTAAGGAAAAAGATTTCAACGGCTCATTTCAAACAAAGTGGAATGATTTCTGGTAATATTTGCAAGATATTGGTTATCTTTCTCATTTTCATTTGAATGCCTTTGACTGTGCTGTCTATGTGATTCACTACATAGCCAAGGTTACTAACACTTCTCCTTTCACCATTGTGATTTCGTTTCTCGCTCGAAGAAACTAAAGAAAATAGAAACTTGCTTTCATTCCATGTTCTGAACGTTCTTTTCGTCAAAAACTGAAACTGTACTCTTCTATTACAAGCAGTATCCAGGATAGCTTTGTTATTCATTCATTCTACTGTTCAGAGCGCTGACAATAATAAACCTAATTATTTGTTTACTCATTGTTGCCATTACCCGGTCGTTTATCTGACTACATGCATGATGTTGTAAGTCCTTGCGCTGCGCCCACGAGCATGCGTACTCCTCATTATCGGGTGGAGGGAGTACCGCCTGAATACCGTTGATCTGTCAGGTCAACTTGTTAAAATGCTAGTAAAGGGATGCGGTTACCTGGCCTTGGTTGGTCACTTGATATTAAAAAGACCAGCACAGAAACTTTACCATTTATATGACAGGAAGAAATTGAATTTGGGTACTCGCCTCTCAGACGGTATAGTTCGTCACTAAATCTTCCCGATTGTTATTGGTTTAAATTGATCACGTGGCGCGATAATGTTCATCCGCGAAGAGACACTATCAGCCCATAGTGCCCGTCCACGGAAAATACCCGGATGGATAGTAGTCGTCCGTGAAAATTTTCCTGTAAACAAGCGGATTTCTAGAAAATAAACAATTGAAATTGTATTAAGGGAATTTTGTCTGTTTGCTTTTTCAAATTTTAAAATTGGCTTTCACGGCTTTCATCTCAAAAAGTTGAAATAATTCAATTGATTTTTAAACTAGCGTTCGGAAGAAATTTAGTAGTGAACAATAAAGACACTGTAAAGACAATAGAGTGTTTATGTCTCGGAACTATCGGTCTGATATTTGCCCGTTGGAAATTTGTTCTTAAAACTGACATATTTCCTCGCTTCTCGGGCAAATATTTTTTTTCAAGAACATCCAATTTCCGCGGGGCAATTATCAGCCGATAGTTCCCCGACAGAAACACTCTATTGTCTAATTATTAAACAGCAAATTCACGAAGAAGATTTGCTTGCTTCAAAGGCTACAACAACAGTTTCTCGTACTAATCTTTATTTTTAACATATTTCATGCAGCTTTCTAACATATTAACTTTAGCCCGGGATATCATTTTCTCTTAATACAGTATATCATTTACCGATTTAGAATGACTATTTATCTACTAAATATATTTTATTCAAATTGCAGATATTTCGAGGCGTTATAAAGTATGTAGCCTTTCTTGGAGTTCTCATTGGAATTGGAATTATCACAAAAGTTCTAGAACAAGTTATTGAAAGCGCAAGTATTAAAGGTAAGCCTCAACAGATATTAGACCATGGCCTTTTCATAAATGGCTGCCAATTATAAATTAGCCTGTGAATTAGTTCCGGCTAGAAGGGTCTGACTGAGGCTGGATAGGCAGAGTAAGAACTGGTTGAGCATCAACTGGCCGCCTCCTCTCTCTTTTGTCGTCTTTTCTCTCGCTTTCTCTTATCCCCATCCTCAATAAGAGTCCTGTTCACAGGCTAATTAGAAATTCTTTAGCAAGTATTCAAATAGACCTCATCAACCTCGTTTTGAGTTGATCATTCATAACATTTTAGCTCTAAAAGGAGTTTTGTGAAGTTAATTTAAATACATACAAAGAATCATTTTACATTGGCATCCAGTTATGAAAAGCACCTTATCCTCTTGCGAATTTTAATACATATTTTTCGCCTGTCTAAAGATGTCTGCGCAATGAAGGAAAATGGAATCGACTGGCTGAAAGGAAAGCCATCTGTAGAAAACAGCCTACAGGTCAATTGTTTGTTGTATTTGATTTTGTTCTTTTCAACGTTTCTTTTTCTCTTTACAAGTTTACTGAGAGTAGTCTCTGACTTTCTCCTCAGGTTTATACATTAGTCAATATGATTCCAGATTACTCAGAAGAACTCCTTCAAATACAGAAGTAGCGCCATTAACCCTAACGTCCAAAGTTCACACAAAACTTAGTGAAAATAAAGATCCATTCACGCTAGCGAGTAAACCTAGAATAGAAGACCAGAAAATGCTTCAGCAAGAACTTCAGGCGAAATTAAAAAATTTAGAGGAAAGAATAGCTCTTCAAAAGTCTGGCTGGGATCCAAAGCTGCCAATTATTTACGCCATCACTCCTACCTACAGACGGTTTCTGCAGAAGGCCGAACTCACGCGTTTGTCTCAAACTTTAAAACACGTTAAAAATTTCCACTGGATAGTTGTCGAGGATTCGCACGAAAAGACAAACCTCGTAAAAAGGTTTTTGAGTAACTGTGGGCTTAAACACACTCATTTAAATGTACGGACTCCAATGGAGATGAGAAGGTCACGTAATAAACCGCGCTGGACTAAGTCAAGAGGAGTGGAGCAAAGGAATATAGCACTTGATTGGCTGCGTAAGAATGTGAAAGCTAACGAAACCAAAGGAGTGGTTTATTTCGCAGATGATGATAATACTTACGACATCAGAATATTTGAAGAGGTGAGAAGTATTTAACAAATAGTTTTCCAGTCTACTTGTAGTGGAAAACTTGTCGTTAATTGGTAAATAATTAGTCGTTGATTGAGTAAATTTTGAGCAAAAAGTATCTAGACTAGAACGTCTAAATTGGCAGAGAATCTAAATTGGCGATACCCTGGTTCCATAGGCCCGTTATTAAAATAAATGGCAGAATATAATCGGGAGAATATAATCCTAATAAATGAAAACTCGGCAGTTTGAGGCACCCTGAGACAGGCCTCTGCTATCACGAATCGGGAACCTCGTGAGAAATCGGTTAAGGAATTGAACCGCGTCGTTGATTGGTTCGACAAAAACAACAACAACTGTGATTGGATAGTTAAAACCGCAGCTTCCCGTGGGACTCAAAACCGGTTTTTGTCGCGGGAATCGGAGATTACACGAACAAAACTACTACTATGGCGAAATATCGCTGAACACCAACTTTCCGGGACCAATTTCCGAGTTCAAACTAAATTGGCATTCAGGCATTATCTCACCTTGAATGTAAACACGTGTAACCGTGAATCTTACCTCAATGGAAGATGTTATCTTCTTAGGCTGTATTGGAACTATCAGCTCCTCGTGACATGAGAGTTCAGCTAAAGCGTTCATCGAGTAATCTGCCTACGCCCATGATGAAAAGGAGACTTCTGAGCGGCCTTCTTTCTGATTGGACTGCTGGGTAAACTTGTGTGGCGCCTTTTCATTCGGTCTTGAATACCACTATCAAATAAATTATTTTGGTATTGCAATGATTGCTGCGCTTTCTCACGAAAGTCCGTTTCATGCACTCGCTCAGTGTCTCAAGTTTTTCAATCTCTCTTTTACAATTGAAGCACAACCGCGAGGATGCATCTTGTTCTTTCTCAACGGGAATTCCCAACATGGAGGATAATCTAGCGGTAACATTTTAAGTCTCTCCCTCGAATAAATCGCGCGTCGTGCATCACCTTGTATACGGCTGGCTCGCGGGAAATTTGAATTGACCAATCAGGATTCAGCAGGTGGGAAAAATTTTAGTGTCCTCACGTTAATATAAGTTGACAGAAAAAGCATTGAGATAAAGCACCTGTTCTCATTGTAGATTTCATTAAATATGTACAATTCCCAAAACCATATCACTTTGCAAAAACTTTTGTCTCCAAGCTTCTAATTTGGCGCCAAAAATAGTAGTTCCTCGCGTGTCACCATGTAGGATAATAGTAGTCTTATTTAGAACAAATTGTGCTGTTCGTCGTCAAATTAAACCCGGAATTCTCTAGTTAATTATTAAAAGAAGCCAAAGGAACTTTACCACTGTCTTCGTGTTAGCTACTGGCGAAGAAAAAGGCTATTTTCGTGTCGTTTCGGTAAGACACATAAGTTCTGACTGCCGCATGTACTGCGGGCACAGCCACCGTATGCAAGGCGTTGCATCACGCGCGATCATATGTCATTTCTGTCCGGTTTGATAAGATATATGACACGAAATCTGCATGGAAATGAGGTTTTCGGTTCGTGTGACCAGAGGTTTTTTTAAAATTGGCCATGAATATCGATGTTTCGGGTAATTCTAGAAAGACACAGAGACAATGGCTTAGGGAAGTCTTCTCCAGTCAGAACATTTGCAGTGCCGTAGAGCCACATTTATTACTCCAGCGCACGTTTGCAATATTTTTTTGGTTTATTCCTCTGCACCAGATGCGAGACATACAGACAGTTGGAGTGTGGCCTGTAGCTTTCACTGGCGCAGCCAGATGGGCTGGGCCCATCTGCAAACATGGTCAAGTTGTCGGATTCCACACAAACTGGAAACCATTTAGAGCTTTTCCAATTGACATGGCGGCGTTTGCGATAAACCTGAAGATGTTATTAGTAGACAGACCAACAGCTCGCTTTGATCCAGATGTTAAACCAGGCTTCCTGGAGACCTCATTTCTGGAACAAATTACCACTATGGAGGAGATGGAACCTAAGGCCGGCAACTGTTTAAAGGTAAGCAGCATCAAATTGTATAAAAGTCAGCATGGTAGATAAAATACAAAAAGGAAAAAAGGTAAACAACTAGTGCGAATTCTGAAGCGAGAGCGTTATTTCAACAGTCGCTTCATGATCAAGTTAAGCGTCTTGCCCATTCAGCTAGCAAGCCATGTGCAGCTGGGAGAAATGCGCCATATGCTTTTTCAGTCCTCAACGCTTATCTTGATTGTAAACCCCATATGATGTACCTACATGTGCTTATTTATATTACCGTTATCTATTTCAGGTATATGTGTGGCATACGAGGACCGAGACACCAATTGTTAACATCAATGGCGAAAAACAGCTTATCAAGAAAGGAAAACCTTCGAACCCCGAAGTTGAAACATAACCTCATGTTCCATTTTAAATTTGTTGAATACATGACATACGTTGTTTAGTCATGATCGTCGCCTCAATGGGAAGAGTGTTTACAAACTAAATCAGTCCGTGAACCTCGAGTTTTCTTTTGGCCTTGAAAGGGAGGCCACATATAGGCGCGGAGGAGGCAGTCAAGTAACACAACTGAGACTGAATTCGATTATGAACTTGTCTGACATCCAAGGCCTTCTTCATCCCAGCCACTACTGACTCTGTCAAGAGCAAACAACAAGTACTTTGGATAAAAGGATGCCTTATAGTAGCACATTTTAACGTTACATGTAATGAGAAATTAATTCTTTCCCATATGGGCATAGCCTTCAACGATGTTCGCATTAATGCTACAGAGCTATCCTATAATGCTCTTGATGCGGGACGGATTTTTGTAATTTTCCTTGCATTCTCGAGAAAGAGACAGTACATCATCATCTTGGGACTTCATATCTTTAACCCTCGGAATCCAATTTACAAGCACTGACAGTCACTGATTACATTAATCTTTTGTAACGGAAAATTAATGACAATCATAAAAATCTGAAAAGCGCAGAGGCTCTATGGTTCGGCGGAGTTTGCTCCAATCACAAGCTTCCCAATGCTGTAGAGCCCCATTCATTGCTGCAGCACGGGCTTGCAAGATTTTATTGTTTTCTTTTCTCTGCACCCGGGAGCGGGATATACAGACAATTGTAGTGTGGCTTGCAGGTTTTACTGGCGCGACCAGGAGGACCGGGCCTAACTGTAAAATATCGTCTCGTTATCGTCAGTTCCACACATATGCCTGATGGGCCAATTTTGAGGCTTGAGAAATAAAACAAAAGAAATCAAATCGAGGTCGAAGGATGAACAATTTTTTTTTTGTATTTTCCCCTGAGCCTCGTAGCCATGGTAGAATTTTAATATATCGAAAAAAGCCGTTTATATCACCACTGATCTGTTGAACATTTCGGCTACATGTGTGGCATGCACACAAAGTCGGAGGCACCAGTCGTTAACAGTGGCGAAAAACAGCTCGTCAAGAAAGGAAATCTTCAAATCCCTGACTTTAAACATTCTTCATTGCAGATATATTAAACTTGTACACAAACAAAAATATTTTTTTTGACCCTTGAGTTTACCCTGGCCTTGATTTGAACGGTATAGATAGAGCAGAGTAAAACTTTATTTATACAGGGTAGCCCATTCGGCTGCTAGGCTGGTCTCCATAGGGACATTGTATCTTAAAAAAGTAATTACATCAACAATTTTCATAAAACTATTACATTTAAAAAGCCTAATAAAAACACGACAACAGAACTTAATAACTTTTAAGGAAAACGACAACACTCTTAAATTTGCAAAACATGTTTCGACAGAAACTTCTGTC
>CM042758.1:10201218-10232097 GCA_022496165.2 Catalaphyllia jardinei | reverse complement strand
ATTCTCAATTGACATATCGGACGAGTCTGAGAGAACGATCCCAGACCTTCGATTCCAGTGGGCCATTTTTTCACCAAAAACAAACTCCTATGGAAACCTGAGACCTCGTTTCCAGGTTTCCGAGCCGCTACCGCCATCTTGAATTCTTAATTCACCTCCTGATTGGCTGAAAATAATCTCCGCCATCTTGGATTTGGAAAAAAATAGACTCTATTGTTCTCTAAACAATAGCCTATTGTCTTTCTCGGTGCAATTTCCTCACCCCGAAACAAACTCCTATTGGAATCAGGGACGTAGTTTCCAGGTTTCAGAGCCGCTACCGCCATTTTGAATTCTTAATTCACCTCCTGATTGGCTAAAATTTGTGGCGGCCATCTTGGATTTGGAAAACAATGGAGTCTATTGTTCTCGAAAAAATAGCCTATTGTCTTTCTCGGCTCCTGATAAGCCTTTTATAGTAGTGATGTGTTATTCTTGTCATCAATCAGTGTGTCAACAGTTGTTTTGACACTGGGAAAGTTGATTTTTTTAAATAAATTAATCTGAGAAACATTCTGTTTATTGGGTTTGTTAAATTCGAGATAAAGCAATGGTTCTCGGCTTACAAAGACCAAGTTTGTGCGTGGCTTAGTCTCGCTCGACTGCCGACTGAAACTGCTCGAAAATTTTTTCTGGATCATTTTCTAAAAAAACGACTTTATCCTTATTCTTCTGGCTTCTGGAACCTGTTCAATGCCTTGGCAAGACTTTTTGGTACCTTATCATTTGCCCAGTTACGTAAAATATTATCCTAATTCTTAAAACTTATCCTAATTCTCAAAACTAATAGATCATAGGCGAGAACCAATCAAAATGCGAGAATAACTTAGGTTATTATAAAATTCCAATTATAACATAGATAGGACCCTGCGTGCGCTCTGATTGGTCAAAAATCTATGTTTTATCAGAGTATAAAACATAGAAAAAGCGTGTTTTATTGTTTTTCGCCACTTTACCCATAGTCGACATTTTTGTTAGAGAGGGCGGAAAACGTTTACTTTGAAGAAATTTACGATGGAGTTCTCTGCGAAGCAGCAGAAAGTTTTCAAGCTGAGATAAATATAACAAGTAAAGAAGAAGAGGCGAAAACAGTCGAGAAGTCCCGTTTTGTCGAGCTATCGGAGGAGGACCTCGACGTTATCATTGACCGTGCCGAGGCACAAAACACCAAGTACACAACAAAATGGGGAGTGAAAGTATTTGAAGGTAAGCATAAAACAATAGAAAATTAAAAGTATTCAACTGAAAGTCATTTATTATAATTCTCTGTGCACTGGCAACAATTAAAACAACAAGCTAGAAACCTATACACCGCAACGATAAACAAAATGGCTGAACAGCAACATGTACAAAACATAAACAATTTACAACCCGAAAACGTTAGTGTTCTGTGTCAATAAAAAGAGGCTCAATGTATTTTTTTCAAACTGGTGTAAAGACAGAGGTGTGGAGAGAAAGCTTTCCGAGATGAGTGACATGGAGTTGGATCAGGTTTTGCGGCAATTTTATGCCGAAGCCCGGGCGAAGGATGGCGAATTATACAGTCGCTCATCATTACTGGCCATAAGAAATGCAATTGAACGGTTCTTAAACAACCCTCCACATAATAGAGCCATAAAAATAACAAAAGGTGCAGCCTTTCAGTTGTCAAATTAAGGTCCAGAAGAAGGACCAGGATTCGAGCCAGTACTCGAGCCAAGATTCGAGCCAGGATTCGAGCCAGGATTTGAGCCAGGATTCGAGCCAGGATTCGAGCCAGGACTCCAGTAAGGACTTTTCCTTTTTTTTTTCTCAGCCAATAAAAATATATATATATGTTATTGGCCGGCAGGGAGGTCTGTATAGGGATTGACGTTAACAAACATTCGCAAAAAATCTAGCGAACGAACAAGCGAGAAACGCAGATGCTAGACAAAGATCGATGTATTAAAGAACAGATTTATTTCGAAGTACTTTATGTTAGTCGCTTTTAATTAGGCCCAGTTCAGACGCCGAACTTTTTGTGAGCCGAACCTAATACATTGAATTAAGTACATGAAAAGTTCGGCGTCTGAATCAGACGTTTGTTTTTGGTGAAAAAATGGCCCACTGGAATCGAAGGTCTGGGATCGGATATTTGAATTTGGAACGGTTCAGCCGGGAATTTCGCCTTTGGAACGGCTTTGATTCAGACGCTGAAACTTTCATGTGCCGAACCTAATGCATAAATTATTATAACATATTTTACAAGCAGTTTCGGTTTTCGGTTTTTTTTGCAAGCAGTTTTGGTTCAAACTGAATTAAGTTCGGCGAATTAAGTTCGGCGTCTGAATCAACAGGCGTAATTTTGTTAATTTGGGTCGGTCCAAATTCGAATTAAGTTTGGCTCATGAAAAGGCGTCTGAACTGGGCCTTTAGTCACCAGTTAAGTTCTCGTGTCTGTGAAAGGCAAAAACTCGGCAAAAATAGATAGAAAAACAACAGCGAGCTTACCTTCCATGATCACAACCACGGCCGACCACGGCCTGTTCTTATAAGTCATGTGACTTGCAGGAGTTGAAAATGGCGGGAAAGCGAAATTTTGTCGAGTCCTGGCTCGAGTCCTGGCTCGAATCCTGGCTCGAATCCTGGCTCGAATCCTGGCTTGAATCCTGGCTCGAATCCTGGCTCGAATCCTGGCTCGAATCATGGCCTGAGTCCTAGCTCGAGTCCTGGCTCGAGTCCTAGCGCGAAATCCTGGCTCGAATCCTGGCTTTGATGTTAGTTTATCTCGTTCAACTCTTGCCAAATTCAAAACATTAATGTTTTCATAAACAAAGATCCATAACGGCCCTCAGTTCAGTTTTGCTTACTAAGTTTGTAGCTTCTGTCTGGATTTGTATACTTTTTTACAAACTTGAGTACTTTAAAAGAAAAAAAACACTCGAGAAATGTAGAAAACACTCGCCTGCGGCTCGTGTTTTCTACATTTCCCTCGTGTTCTCAAATGACCATCGTGTTTTATCACAGTGTAATACACGGCTTAGGCTTCTTTATTTGTTAAATAATAATTTTACAGTCGGCGAGATGAAATTCATTACTTCTTAATAATGAATTTTCATTGGTCGATAGGTTTGTTTAGATGAGACTATGCAAACACGGTTGTCACGTCACGCTTTTTGTGTTTCCCCGGCACCATTTGAAACCATTTCAAAGCCGGTAGTCTAACTCCCAAGTACAAATAGGAATTCTAATGAAGGAAACTTTTCTGAGTTTTGATTTGGGGATTGACTATCTCTTTCCCTCTGACCCGTGGAAAGAAAGCAAAAGAAAGAAGAACAACAGCGCTTTGCATGCCTCGATGTTAGTGAGCCAGACGACCTCGTCGAGGGAGCTCAGGCGAAGACAACAAAATATTATGCAACAAAATACGCAGTAAACGTTTTCAAGGTAATTTTTGCATTTAATTACTACAATAAAATTCTCAAAATCACATTCTGTTTTTTAAAAAAGATGTACAATAAAATTAAACGCGAACTATATGCTACAGACTGCGAATGCAAAATATGTTCAAATCAAATTTTACACGGCCGATCGGTTGCCGTGTTTTGGCTGTCATATGTTCAAAAAATGACCATTAAAACTTGGAAGAATGTACCAGACAGCTCACCAGAATGATGGATTTAATGCCCTTTGACCTAATTGCATAAACGCAACCCTGCCTGCTTGTGCTGTGATTCCAAACCAGCAAAACTTCACAAGGCACGATGAGCCATTCAACTTCTCAACTATCTTCTCGGGCTGCCAGATCGGGCAAGTTCGCGTTACTTTCAAGAGCGATCAATCACAGTGATTTCATCTTGAAACTCTTTCCTTAAGCGGCCTTCACAAGACAAACTTAAGTTGGCAAACTCGTGTTGGCAAACTTCAAAATGTTGGCAAACTCGTGCCTTCACACGTCAAACTCGCGTCAAATAACAAACAAGGTAATTTGCACCATGGCCGCTTTTTAGTGCCGTGGCACTTACGTACAACAGTGTAACAGACGAAAAGAATAGATAAAACAGAAAGCGGTGAAGAAATAGCAAGGTTTGGACGAAACCCACTTTGTCCACGTGCTGCTCCGTTTTGTTTTGTTTGGTTTTAGAATCTTTGTAGGTTATAAATGAAACGTCCCGGCGAATAGCCTTCGCTTCGACAAATTTAAAAAGTAGTGTTGACTCCCGTCCCCCATTTTGTGAAGTGTCACGCAAATAAATCACTTGAATGAGCTCGTTTTGATTCGTTGACAATTACCAACACATGTTGGCCAACCGTTCACACGTCAGACACGAGTTTACCAAAACGAAAAAGTTGGTGAAAAAGTTGGCGAGAATAGAGGCAAGTTCTATTTGTCGCCAACAGTTTGACAACTTGTTTTTTTTTTTGTGCCGTTCACACACATCAACTTGAGTTTACCAACACGAGTTTGCCAACTTTAGTTTGCCGTGTGAAGGCCGCTTTACAGAGTCGTAAATATTTTGAATATTTCTTCCGTTTTCACCGAACTTTAGGCATTTCACCCAAAGAGTTAGAAGGATTCAAAGCTGATATCGCTTTCATTCACACAGTGCTCGCTTGCTCGCTGGCGATTTTGACTTTCGTAACGCGAACTTTCATTGGTTCGGGCGTTATCAGATGCGCATTTTGATTGGATAGTAGGAAAGATGGTTGTCTAAAGCATGTGTTGAGAAAATCTTTTTAGATCAAGAAGTTAATAAACAAAATTTCCCTTCATTTGCCGAATTAATTTTGAGAAGTATTTTATATAAGCAATACACTCGAGGGGTTGGGAGAATTCTCGACAGTTATGCAAACCCTCGACTTCCTCTCGGATTTGCATATCTGTCTCGAATTCTCCCAACCCCTCTCGTGTTTATATCAGGCTATGCAGACACGGAAAACGTTTCCTATTGCTTAAGTAAAAAATGTACACTTGGCGAGGTGAAATTCATTATTTCTAAATAATGAATTTACACACTCGGTTAAGTTCATTATTTCTAAATAATAAATTTACACTCGGCGAGGTGAAATTCGTTATTTCTAAAGAATGAACTTACACTCTCGCTTAAGTTCGTTATTTCTAATTAATAAATTTACACTCGGCGAGGTGAAATTCATTATTTGTAAATAATGAATTTTGACTCCCGACTACATATATTATTTACAAATCATAAGATTTACAAACTTTATGACATATAAATAACTTTTTTAGAGAGGACGTGATTGACCTGATTGAAGCTGTTTAGTTTATTATTTGTGTATAATAACTCTATGCTCGAGTGATTTGATTACCCCGTTTAGGCGGGTTAGCCCACTCCGCAGCTTCACATGGAGAAAACTCACCCCACCGAAGCGGGTTACCCGGACAGGCTGACCGGGTAACCCGCCTGGGTGGGGTACCCCACCTAACATATGAACGCGATCAAGAAAAAGAGAGAGATTGTATGGATAGATTGGTAACCTCACCAAGGCGGGGGACCTCACCTGCCCCAGGTCCCCCACTTTCATGTAAACAGTCCCTTAGAAAAAAAAAAGCTAACTACGAGCAATCATGAGTGAAACTACTAAACTGCAAGCAAATAGTGCATCTTACTGCAAAATACCAGGGAAAACAGGAAGTTGCATGGAAGTAAGGCATGGTGCGAGCGAGTAATTTAAATTTACGTTTCAGGATTATGGTAGGCAAAAATTGCAAAAAGAAAACTCTGAATAAAATTTGGCATGTTCCATTTTTAAATAATGTACTCGGAAACGCCTTGAAATGCCAGAACGAGCTGAGTAGCCAGATATCAGAATTGAAACTGACAGAATACAGAGAGAAAAGAGGCAAATGGTAAACCCATCTAGACCCTAGTACCCACCCGTTTCAAGAAGTGGTTAAAATCCTGGTTCCAGTTTGATTCTGCGAATGGGTCTAAGTTCGATAATAGAATTATTACATACGTAAAGAGAGTAACCGCTGTGATTAGCGACCTGTGGGAACGAGATTGATTTGTTCTTACCTCTTGAAAAATTTGCCAGTCCTTTCTTAGCACTCTAACTGAACGAAAGAATGCTTTGTTGATAATGATCGGCAGGCACCAGTGGCGGATCTAGACGTGGAGCTCAGTGAAAGGGGTGGACTTTTTTTGCTTGCCCTGTTATTGATTGAGTAAATCTTAAGTAAACTACATACACCTAATTGCAATAAAGTTGTCATAGGAAAAAACGAAAAGCAAAAACCAAAAAGCCAAAAGCCAAATAGGAATCAATTAGCAAGTAATTATCATAACTTGCAACATTCCCAACACACACGCTTATAGCTGAACATTAATCACGTAAGACGTATGAATGAAATCATTTGCATCAGTTTCTTGGTGTCATTCTAATGCAATTCGAGGCTGATACCTTTAGCGAATTTCAAACGTGTTCGAATTACGAACGTACACCGGATAACTACTAAAGAAATAATGGCTCCATTATTTCAATAAATATAGCCTGGAGTAAATTCCAGGAACGCGACGCATCTTTTATTTTAGTCCTAACGAGAAAATTCATGCAGTTTATCATGTTGCTGAAGTGGAAGAAATTATATATATGGCGCAGGAGCTTTGGTCACATACCTTCCACCTTACCGGTCAGATTCTAACCCAATAGGAGGAAGTTATCACCAGGCCAAAGACTTCATTCGGGAAAATGACGTTGCCTTCCGTTGCTGTCTTCAGCCCCATGCGTTTATATTGCATGCTTTTGCGCAAATTTCACCAGAAAATTGCGAAGGGTATGTGTCGTGTCTTTTTCCCGCCAACAGTAAATTATTTTAATGTATTTTCTTTGTCATGTGATTTTAGGGTTTAGTTCGGTCACGAAATTTTAAGCTTTGCTTTACTTTACTTGGCTTTGCTTTATTTTGCCTTTTCTTGTTTCTTAATAATTCTAACATTATAAACTTAGAAACCAATTTAAATCTAGAACTAGAAAAGGTAAGCAAGTGGTTATATGCTAACAAATTATCTCTGAACATTGAAAAAACAAGCTTTGTGGTATTTCATTCTCCGCAAAAAAGAATAGCTCACAAGTTGAATCTTAGTATCTCCAATATGTCTGTGAAATCTGATACTCAAGTTAAATATTTAGGACTCATTTTTGACTCCAATTTGAATTGGAAACCATACTTGCGCGAATTGAGTAAGAAGGTTTCAAGAGGTATTGGAGCACTATCTAAAATCAGATATTATGTAAACAGAAACATACTACATCAATTATATTATTCAATTATCTACCCCTTCCTCACCTATGGCCTATCAATTTGGGGCAATACTTATAGCGCTACTCTTAAACCTTTAATAACTCTTCAAAAGAGAGCTATACGTATTATAACTTTTTCAAAACCAGATGAACACTCTGAGCCTCTCTTTAAGGAATTGGAGATACTTAAATTAACTGATCTTGTTACCCTTCACAATGCACTCCTTATGTATCATTACCACTATAATCTTCTACCATCTTCCTTTGAAAATTTTTTTCCAACAGTAGCATCTGTACACTCATACAATACCAGACTTGCTTCCAAGTCAACCTATTACATCAATACCATTAAAACAAACTATGGTAAATTCAACATTCGCTTTGCAGCTGTAAAAGTTTGGAATAATCTTGATGAAAACATTAAACACCTCCCCCTTAAAACGTTTAAAAACAAAGTTAAGTCAGACATCTTACAGTCTTACTGTTCATGAGTTTTCAACTGGTATTTGTTTATTTATTTATCTATTCATTTATTTATTTATTTACTCTTTTCATCTCTTTTTTATTGTGATTTGATTCCTTTGCTCTAGCTTTACTGCCAACCTACTTTCTATTTTAAACAGTACTTAGTTTTACTCAGCTCGATTAGCTTTTTAGTTATCCTGAGTGAAAGTTACCTTTTCTTGCGTATTAATATATTCTAATGTAATAATTGACTTTTTTATTTTGGTAATAAAGCTTGTTGTTGTTGTTGTTTTGCCAAGTTGTTTCGAGCACAACTGTTGCGGTGCACAGTTGTTTTGTATTCGAATTAGTATAGGCTGAGGATTCCGCTTTTACGAAGCGATGAATGCGCCGATGGACAAATAAAGAACGACAAAGCTGGAAGTTTGTGACTGTTCTCGCTTTTTCAAGTACAGTACAGTATGCCAGAAACTTTGGCTATAAGTGATGATTCGACTGAAGTAGTAATTTTGAACCTTTTCGCAACATACATCGGTGTTTCTTGTGCGGAATCTTACAGCTCGGAATTACAGAATTATCTCTTGTTATTGTGAATGACTACTTCAATAATTGTCAAATTATTTAAATACGAAATGCAAATCATATGGCTCGCTAATTCATATTTGGCTTTTGGCTTTTTGCTTTCTTCTTTTTTCTATGACAACGTTATTGCAATTAGGTATATACCAAAGCATAGTTGTCTAAATTGGCCATGATTATAGACCTTACGCAAAAATGGCTACCTTTAAATTATTCTTTTGTTCATTTTCAAAATAGCCTCACTAACCTCGTTCGGGATGACAAATTCTTTACAATTTTTGTCTCAAAAACGAGGTTAGTGCGGGGGGAGGGGGTGGGGGGGAAAAGGCTATTTTAAATACAAACAAAAGAATGATGTAAAGGCAGCCATTTTTGCATATGGTCTATAGATTACTTTAATCTGTCTTAACTAGAAAGGAAAGAAAAAAAAATATATAAATTTCTTCCAAGAGAAATTGTTATCTGCTGCGTGTGACTTCCGTTCTTTCCATTTGGTTTGCTAATTCTGGAAAGAGCAGCAGCCACATGGTTTGTCCCGACTAAGCCTCGTTTTCACCCTTTCCTTACAAAGTGGGCCGTGCATATGCATGGAATAAATAGTAATGGCTTAGCTCATCTCAGACTGGGCTCTAGTCTCCAGTTCTGTCGCTGTTACAATTCATGTGTCTGATATCTTCTTTTTATATAGTCTGATGCAGCCAACTTTGAACGATAAGTACGTTGTCACATGATAAAACACCTCATAAGACAGAGACAGTTTACAGTGACATTTAAACTCAAGGTATATTAAGAAATTAAACCCCATGCACAAATAAGCATAGCCTAAGACAATGTTAATTAGGAGGGTTACAGGGATATAATGTTCGTGTTTCGGGATCCTTCTCGCGCTGCCGAGAGAAGACATGATTCAATCCACATTCGAATATTGAATGTTTTAACCCTCAAAACACAAATTAAAAGGTAAAATTAGTGTACATGTTGCAACAAAATCCTCAAACAAAGTAAAAACTCAATTTTTGATACGAAGAATCTTCTTTTATAGGTCTTATGAACAAAAATCTCAAGTTGATTTTAAAAAGTCTCCACTACTTTTTTGATAGATCAATATTACCAGAAGTTGAACCTAATAGGAAACTGGGTCGAGTGACGGCATTGCTGGTTAAACGCGAGTGAGCCCAATAGCACACAAATGGCCGCTAAGAGGAAATCATTATTATAGAGCCAATCAAGTGGCGTATCATGCAAGCTAAAGTAAATGTGACACTCAAATGAAAACTGCTCTGCTCCCAGCAATAACATTAATCACTTTTTCTTTAATAATCATTAAACCCTATGAAAGCTGAATAAAACAACTTAAATTAGCAGCAAAATCATTTTTGTAGTTGTGATATTATCGCGTTGTCCTATGGGCAGCATTGATCCGGTCCTCTTTAGTCTGCCAAAATCTCATAAAGTTAATTATCTTAGGTAAAGAAAGTCTAGTGTGTGCTAATAAATGTTTCAAGAGTCTTAGGAACTATCCCAACGTAACATAATCGAAATTTTCTTACAGCTTTGGCAGCAATGCATTTCAACTTCAGTCTGCTCTTCACAGAAAGGATCCTGCGTGCTTCATCAGTTTCAGCGATATCCATAGCTGCTTTTCCCTCACTGTTGACCAAGTCGTCATGGATTCCTCCATCAAACAATGTCTCTAACACATCCCTTAAGAGTTGAAGATTTCTAGTACTGGGCTTAAAGGTCACAGCTAAATGAAGAGGACTGTTTCCTTTGGAGTTAAAGACGTTCACATTACAACCTACATGCATAATAAGCTTCATGGTCTCAACACAAGGAAGCTTACATATGCATACAACAGACTCATTCAATTCCTTCTCAATATCCGTTTTATACCAAGCAGCCAAGTGTAGAAGTGTATTGCCATCATGAGTGCGAGGATTTAAACGAAGAAATTTTTGCATTATGTTAAACATACCTGTCGTTTCCTTTCTTTCTGGAACTTGGACTTTGGTGTGAATCATAAAAAGATACAGAGCACAGTGCATCAATTTGTTTATTTCCCACTGGGGACTATAGACTTCAGGTCTATGTTCATTCAGTTCCATTGTTCTGGAAATCAACTTTTCTTTCTGTCTCTCGCATTCTGTAATTAGTTTTTCAAAAACTCCTACTACACACTCTGATCTCAAAAGTGCGTTTTTGCAAACCATTTCACCAACTAACTTTGCCATCCATTCTAAATCATCTGTGACTGACACATTATTATGCTGAGCTATCTCAATTGCATGTCCCAACAAACTAAAGCACAGTTCGTAATTCTCTGAGTCAGCTAACATCCTACCACGGAGTCTAACTGCATGGCGATTTTCGAAATTATCAGCTCCAAGGATTCTCTCTCTGATTATAAGACCCTCCATGTGGATGGCATGATCATCGCCTTCTAGCAGAACAAGTTCTTCAAGGGTTTGACTCTCTTTTCTATTCTGATAAGCTTCAAGAGGTTCCATTTGTTTTTTAAGCAAGGGACATGATTTCCCTCTAAACCTCTCTTCCATGCCACGTTTCATGTAGGAAAATGCTTTTTCGATGTCATAATTGTTACCTCTACGATCGTTAGCAATAGCGGCACCAAGAAGCTCAAGTCCTTCAATTCTCTGTTCCTTTGTACATTCTGGTCTCTTTATAAGAGACTCCACTATGTGAATCTCGCATAGATTACTCGCCCAAAGAAGCGGTGTTAAACGTTGAATATTCGGCAGCTGCGACGCCCCAAGAGCAAGCAGTTTATTGGCAATCTCAATGAAGCCCTCTCTAACAGCATAGTGCAGGCTGGTGTTGCCTTGTTTGTCTTGAAGATCCATATCAGCGCCACGCTCGATAAGATAAGTGACAACCTTCATGTGGCCATTGCTGCATGCCGCCATCAAAGGAATACGATGAAACTTGTTAGGTGCATTAACATCGGCCCCATTTTCAACCAAACAACTTACAATATCAATGCGCCCACTGTAAGCAGCTGTCCATAAAGGAGTCGAGTCTTTCAAATTTCTTCCGTCGACGTCTGCGTTTCGCTCGATTAACAGTTTCACAACATCAAGATGTCCAGTGAGAGCGGCAGCCCACAATGGCGTACAACCCTCGATAACTTCATATCTGTCAACTTTCAGAGTTCCTCGAGCTTCGATGTCTGCCTTGTATCCTAGAAGAATCTCCATAGAATCCAGGTGTCCATTGTAAGCGGCGATTATTAATGGAGTGGTGATATGGTCGCCATCTTTCGTTTTCGTTTCTAAAGCGGTGTTTCTTTCACTGATGCTCATTCGCTGAAGAACATCACTAAGCACAACAACCGCACCATCCCGAGCAGCTTCGTACACTATAGCTACAGAATCAGTACTACAACTAAGATCTGATTGTAACGAGTACGCATACATGAAGTATCGAGCTTCATGTGGCCGCAAGGCACCCTGGGCAGTTCGTACCTCGTGGTCGGCCATGTTGTATCTTAGTGAGCTGTAGCTATATGCTCTTGTGTTAAATATAAGTTGATGTTTTGGTACCTGACCGCCTGATTACTGATCGTTACATGGTGTCAGAAGTCCACTGGACCTACACGCCACGAGAACTGGAAATTTTGTGCCAAAAACAAGCAGCGAGGATCGACAATGGCGAATTTTCAAATTCCACCCCCCGACATTCTTGAGCTCAACGATGGCTCAACAGCATCGAACTGGCGAGTTTGGGTCGCTGCCTGGAAGAATTATACGCTGGCTACAAAGTTGGATAAAGAAGATGAAGAGCGACAAGTGGCGACGTTGTTGGCAGTTATCGGAAAAGAAGCAAATAAGGTCTTTCGTACTTTCACTTGGGCCACGGATGGAGATGAGAAGAAGATTGCTCCCGTCTTAAAGAAATTCGAAGATTACTGTATACCTAGAGAGAACACTATTTACGAACGTTTTCTATTCTTTACTCGAGATCAGCGGGAGTCTGAAACAGTTGATCAATACATGACGGAATTACGCCAAATTGCAGGGAACTGTGATTTTGAATCACTCACACCAGAGCAGCTTCTCCGTGATCGTTTAGTAACTGGTACCAGAAATGGCAAGGTACGTGAAAATTTGCTTAAAGAGAAGAAGTTGACTTTAGAGAAAGCTTTAGATATTGCTCGCGCTTCAGAAAGCACAGCTGCTCAAATTAAAGTTATGACTGTGGAATCTGGTTTGAATGTTGTCAAACAGAAAGAGAAAGAGCTGCCTGATGACATTCCATTGGGGAAAGAGATTAAGATTCGAGATTGCAGATTCTGTGGCAGGAATCATGAAAGACGCAACTGTCCTGCATTTGGCCAGACCTGTGCATATTGTAAAAAGAAGAATCATTTTGTAGCCAAGTGTCCAACAAAAAGTAAGGTGTCTACTGTCCAGGAGCGGTTTTATTTGAGTACAGCAGGCGTTGCAAGCGGGCAAGGACGTGAGGTGGTGACCCTCAGCGTGTCAAAGGATGCTGACAGTATGACAGGCCATGAAGTTGCCTTCTTGATGGACACTGGAGCTGAGTGTAACCTTCTGCCTTTGGATGTCTACAAGGGCCTGACTGGTGATCTGGACTTAAAGTGTCTTGATACTCGAGTGAAGTCGGTTCTGATCTTAGCCAATGGGTATGAACAACCTACCGAGGGCAAAGCTACCCTATATGCAACCCGTAATGGACACACTCACAAGATACTAGCTAGTGTAGTCAAGGGTCATGGGTATGAGCCAATACTGTCCAAGAAGACCATGTTAGAAATGAACCTGATAAAGATCATTGATTGTGACCGTGATCCACGCGTAAATGTGCTGAAGACAGGTAGAGACCCCTTACTAGAACAGTATGCTGACGTGTTTGAAGGCCTTGGAAAGCTATATGGGAAGTACCATATTGTTGCTGACGAGTCTGTGAAACCTGTAGTCCACCCACCAAGGCGGTTACCTGTTGCCATGACTGAGCATGTGCAGAGGAAGCTGGAGGAAATGACAGCTAATGATGTCATAGCAAAGGTAGATCAGCCCACTGATTGGGTATCCAGCATGCTGGTGGTGAGAAAGCCTCTTTCTGAAGGAAGTGGAGAAACAAAGATACGCATCTGTCTTGATCCCAGGGACCTGAATGTCGCCATAAAACGAGAACATTTCCCAATGCCAACAATTGAGGAAATTGCAACTAGACTAAACGGAGCAAAGCTCTTATAGTGTGTTTGATGCTAGTAATGGGTTCTGGCAGGTGGAACTTGACGAGGAATCTAGTATGCTCACCACGTTCAATACCCCCTTCGGGCGCTACCGCTGGAAGCGAATGCCGTTTGGCATCAGCAGCGCACCAGAGGTTTGGCAGCGAAGAATGCGAGAGCACATAGAGGGGCTTAAGGGAGTAGAGGTCATAGCTGATGATTTTGTGATTGTTGGATATGGCAACACACCTGCTGAGTGGCAGTCAGACCATGACCAAAATGTGCGTGCTTTCCTAGATCGCTGTCGTGAAAGAAACCTGAAACTGAACGAGAAGAAAGCCCGGCTGAGACAGCAAGAAGTTCCCTTCATTGGTCATATTTTGACCCCAGAAGGTCTCAAACCTGACCCATGCAAGGTGGAGGCTATAGTACAAATGCCTGACCCCACTGATGTTCACTCTCTGCGTAGATTCCTTGGCATGGTGAATTATCTAGCAAAGTTTCTGCCACGCTTGTCGGATGAAACAGAAGTCCTGAGGAAGCTCACTGAAAAAGATGCTGAATGGTGTTGGTTACCCGCCCATGCTGATGCTTTGGCCCGCATCAAACAAATGATTGTAACTGCCCCTGTACTTGCCTACTATGATGTAAGCAAACCAGTAGTCATCCAGTGTGATGCTTCCCAGAGTGGGCTTGGAGCTGCCCTCTTACAAGAAGGGTGTCCAGTGGCTTACAGCTCTCGTGTGATGACCCCTACTGAACAAAATTATGCGCAAATCGAGAAGGAGCTCCTTGCCATAGTCTTTGCATGTGAAAAGTTTGATCAGTACATCTTTGGAAGAAGTGATGTAGTTGTCCAGTCAGACCACAAACCACTGGAAACAATATTCAAGAAACCCATCCACAGCTCCCCGAAGCGACTCCAACGAATGCGACTCCGTTTGCAGAATTATGACATCCAAGTGGAATACAAGAAAGGCACCACGATGTTCTTGGCTGACACCCTAAGCCGAGCATACGTCGAGGGCGAACAGTCAACAGTCCCAACCAGTGATGTCCGTTCAATTAAGGAACGATTATTTGCCTTTGAGTTAGAGCAGATCAAGCACGATGAAGAACTGACCGTATCTCCCACTCGTTTGCAGAGGCTGCGCGAGGAGACTGCTAAGGATGAAGAGTTACAGATCCTATCTGATGTTATCCGCAATGGTTGGCCAGAGACCTTGGCAAATGCACGTGAAAATGACAGGCGTCGTAAACAAGTGATTGAGCTGTATTGGAACAGCCGGGATGAGTTGACCACAGAGGATGGTTTGGTATACAAGGGTCATCGTTTAGTCATACCTGCTGGTGAACGTTCTGACATTGTGAAGAGCCTGCATGAGTCGCATATTGGGGTCGAAGGGACACTGCGTTGTGCTCGTGATATTGTTTACTGGCCAGGCATCACGGCGCAGCTCAAGGATTACCTAGCAAAATGTGGTATTTGTAACAGCTATCGACCTGAACAATGTAGAGAGCCACTGCAGCCCCATGCTGTGCCCAGTCTTCCGTGGGAGAAAGTTGGGGTTGATTTGTTTATACTTGAGAGACAGACTTTCCTGATAGCTGTTGACTACTATTCTGGTTATTTTGAGGTACAAGATTTAAGTAGCACCACAGGCAATCGTGTCATTACTGTCTTAAAGACTTGGTTTGCCAGACATGGCATCCCTGTGACACTTGTTAGTGACAACGGACCACCTTTCAACAGTGGAGAGTTTGAGTCCTTCAGTAGAGAATGGGATTTTCATCACATTACTTCAAGCCCTCGCCATCCACAGAGTAATGGTCGTGTTGAAAATGCCGTGAAGTCCTGCAAGTCGCTGTTGCTGAAAGCCCGTGCAGATAAGCGTGATCCCTTGTTGGCGTTACTCGAATGGCGCAACACACCTACTGAAGGAATGCACGCATCACCTTCTCAGCTACTCTATGGCAGGCGAACACGCACTCGTCTTCCTGTAGCTAAGACTTTGTTAGAGCCTCATGTGATTACTAGCGTACCAGAGATGATTGAGAGGAGGAAGCAGAAGCAGAAGCATTATTATGACCAACACACACGGGAATTGCCGAAGTTGGACAATGGTGATGCCATAAGAATGCGTCTACCGGGTGAGAAAGAATGGTCCCTTGGGCAAGTCATTGGAGACGCAGGCAACCGTTCCTATCTAGTGGAGGTCAATGGGAAACAGTATCGACGGAACCGCCGATGGTTAAGGGCCACTCCTGAAAAGTTGGAGCCATCCGAAACAAGTGAGCCAACTGAGCTAACTGAGCAGACTGAGACAAGCTCAGAGGAGCTACCGCAGCCGTTGGTTGTGCCGACCCAAGTAGTTGCAGAGCCACCAAGTCGTCCAACTCGTGAACGTCACCCACCACGGTGGCTACAAGATTATCAATGCTAAGGAGACACTTTTTTGATTTTGCCTCTTTATTTGTTATTGTTCTTTTTATTGTTGGTTCTACCTACTTGTATGCACAGTTTGTCTAGCACATAAGTACCTTGAGGCATAGAAACATTGCGGAACATTATTGTTTGTGTTTGTTGGACTACGAATCTAAGGAACTTAGGGAAGGAGATGTAACGAGTACGCATACATGAAGTATCGAGCTTCATGTGGCCGCAAGGCACCCTGGGCAGTTCGTACCTCGTGGTCGGCCATGTTGTATCTTAGTGAGCTGTAGCTATATGCTCTTGTGTTAAATATAAGTTGATGTTTTGGTACCTGACCGCCTGATTACTGATCGTTACACTGATCTCTTTTCACTCATAGCACACGGCAGCTTTGTGAAAAACTTGAGGTTCCACGGGCCTTTGCTTGTACAGTTTTGTATTTTTTTGTGAGTAATGCTTACTCGGTCAATTATTTGAGAAACGATTAAAGTAAAGTACAAACAGCTACAGATGACTGTGGACGTCATCTTCACAAAATCTAAAATTCAAATTCTCAGAAAACTCATTTGTCAATGTACAGTTATTTTAATATTTGTTTATTTAAGTATAGATCAGTTTCGTCTTTTTTGTTTTCAAAATATCGCCGCTAGCTCGTATCTACGTAAACTACAGGACTTGTCGATATGTCGATATAGTGTCAATTGAGATGTTCTGATTTCTGGCATTAAATCTAAACAATGAGCTCTCTCTCGTCTGTCAAGTTACGCATGAGTATCCCTTACGTCAATCATTATTATTTTTATCTCGTCCGGCTTTTCAGGAAAAATCGGAAGTTGCATCGAAGTGAAGCATAACCCAAAACAGTAAAACGAGTACCCGAAACCCTACCTTGTAATCGTAATAAGGCAAAGAAACTGTTTGGTTCTGTAGGGCCCCTGAAATGATCCCGTTCTTGAAATGATCTCCGTTGTTCCTGTTATCGACCCTGAAATGATCCTCAGTGAATTTTAGGAATGGTGAAAAAACGTGGGACTTTAGAACGTTCAATGAGGATAAAAAAAATAAAATCGATTTTTACAATATCTGTGTAATTTCTCGCGTTCTGATTGGCTCATTTTTATGATCAGTAAGAGTACAAAGGGATAAATTGCTCAACTTTCAGCTGTCGAACTGCAACTTTTTAACCAATGGGATTTTATTGACTTTTTTAATTAGCCAATCAAAAAGCGAAAAAGTCCTAACAATGTTCGCGTCATTCTTTTTAAAATTCGTTTATCCTTATTTACGGCAAGTGTACGGCGTCTTTTCCCCTCATCTGTTCCCGGCATTTGACCACTTTAGGGTCTTGTTTTTGTAAAATACAAACTGACGTTAGTATTTTATGCGCTTGTCTGAAAACGAGCGTTGGGTGTCAATGCAAGAAAGAAAGACATGCCCACTTACTTAAGCGATACAAGAATTAAAAGCCGCATGTCAAACATTATTCAATGTTGTTTTTATAGAAGTATTCAAGAGCCAAGTACTAAGGTTTTCTATATGTTACAGCTACAGCTTCAGTGGTGATGCCTTATATAACCCACATCATACAAATCCTTTATAGAATTTTTGATTCATATTTTTTTCAGTACTTAAATTTTGCTGCTTTTTTTTACTACCACTATGGATATTGTCTAAAATGTTTTCACAGCGTTAAAAGAATACATCTCAGTAATAACAACACTCTTCGTTAGTTCCATGTTTGGATCTCGAAGTCACTGAAAATTTTAGTGTAGCCCCCCCCCCGTACTTTTAAGTTTAACATTCAGTTAAGAAACTAAAGGATTTGTTTACTGTATATAAACCTGGAATTATAATCATCGTTATCAACAGGAAAAAAAATGTTATTTGGTTTGATTAATCTCTTTCCAAATAAACTATATGTCTTTCTCTATTAAAAAATGTGTTATTCACCTAGACATTTAATTTTCACTTGCAGTTACGTTTTTTCTTCACTCTTCAGATTACAGTTTTACTGTTTTCCGGAAATGGAGAGAAATGACTTGCCCATCTGGAGAGCTTACAATATTTTTGCTATGAAAATTGTCAAATCGCATTAGCCGATAGCAGGCCTGAACCGACAGACGCACTCTTCATGGAACTAACACAAGTCACTACAGAGATAACTTGTGAATCTTTACCCAAAAAGAACAAAGTACAATAATGTTAATAATCGATAGCCAAGGTGAGAACATGTAAGCAATGTTTCAATCCTCTTATTGATGACGTAAAATCAACAAAGGAGTGGACTAAACATTACACAGTAATATAAATAGCTTCCTGGAAACAATACGTTCACCGGCAAATTTCAGGGCAGTTTGAAACCTTGCTTCCGGATCTACTGGCCTTTTTAAAATTAAAGATGGCGGCTTTTCATCCAATAGCGCTGAGATGGCATTATGTTCAAGCGCAAAGGAATATAAAACATTGATAAGTACAAAAAATTTGTCATAAAATTTTCTAAAACAGATCAAGCTTGACATTTGAGTCAGGTGTGTTTTGCTGGATGTAACTTGCTATATCATCAGCACTCATGTCCTGAACGCTGCTCTCTTCCACTGCTGATGTTTGTTTAAACAAATCATCATCTTCCTCTGTCGTTGTAAAAGCTGGTCGTGACGGCGTGTTGAAAATATCGTCCAGTGTTTCCTCTCCGTGGGATGACGTTCTAGGGTGGTATTGAGTAAGTCTGAAATTAGTAATTATACAAGACAACAAACTGACTGATATTTACTTTGATGGGTGATGAGTGTCAACAGGTGGGACATGCTCATGAACAGATCAGAGTACATCTGGCAGCATGGACAGATTTTAGCCCTTATAAAATTCCCTTTCTATATTATCTCTATATACTCCTTCCAGCTTGCGGTAGTAGTGAAACTAGATCATGCATGGAGCCTTTTAAACCATAAACACTAAAACTGGCCGCGGTCGCTTTGGTTGATGATTATGAAAGCTGGTCGGAGCAGGGCGTCGGGCAGTGGTAGGGGCAAAGATAATTAAAAGTCTGCATTGAGCTAAGTGGTCGCGGTTTTGTATTTCTCCTCCAGGGCTGGATGGGATGCTATTCCGTAGTAAGACTACCCCCTTTAAAGTTCCCGGTTGCTATTTATTAACCTGCGAGGAGAGATGCACTGTAAGAGTATAATATGTCTGGCCCCACAACACAACACAATGATCCCGACTAGGACGCGAATCCGCACTGCGAGATCCGGAAACCGCAATACCACGCTCAATTCTACGCTCACCGTATCCACTAGATTGTTTTTTATTATAAACAACTCTTGTCAAGTGAAGTGCTGTCAACGTAACAAACCTGAAAGACGATTTCCTTGCTTGATCAAACAAGTCTTGATCTGCACTCACGGGTACCCTGTCTTTGACTGAAGGTGTTATGTTTTTGTTCTTTGTAGCACCAGCGTCTCCGAACAGTTCATCCTCCCCAACACCTGCCTCGACAAACCTTGGCTTAGGAGTCGGCTTTGGCTTGAGATCAGGTTTGGGTTTGAGGCGAGGCTTTGCCATTGGCTTCGTTGTCGGTTTAGGTGGCTTCTGAGGCTTGGATTTAATAGTCAGAAGTTTGTCCAAGTCATCTTCTATTCTGTTTAAAAAGTGCGAAATAAACGGTTACGAATAGGCATTTTGGATATATTAAAATTCTTGAATGGGGTATAGAGGCTGAAGTACAAAAAGTTTGGAGAGAAAAATTGAAAGCATGGAGATATCATCAGCATGTTTTTAAATGATAACTACATGTATCAGTTCAACAAGAATTTATTGATCTTGAGGCAGGGACTAAAGAGCTACCTCTTGAACTCAAAATGAAGACCGTGACCATGTTTAGATTTCTGTTCTTAATTAGCATTGTTTTTTTTTCGTTTTCGCTTTGCTAGAGCGCTCGACTTTTCGTGTTTGGTTTATAACAGAATTCTGTTGCAGTTAAAGGTCACTCGGCGGCATCTCTCGTTATATTCCTGATTCTTGTTTGCATGTGATGACATTCAGTATGAAAATGATCTGTTCTCGTTTCACTGCAGAGTTATTAGAGAATGACAATGATTTGACATCACTTTTCACAGTTATATTAAACAAGAAAACCGCGTTTTTACTCACTCAAGAAGCTTTGAATTGTCTTCTACGTCGAAGTCAATTTTCTTTCTTTCATCTGCTCCAGCAGGTATAAAAAGATTATTTATGTCTGCATCATTGTCGTCCTCGCCCGCCGTGCTGAAGATTGAGAAGCCTTTGACGTTTGACGCGGATAGAGACGCAGTTGAGGATTTGGCGGCAGCCAGCAACTCTTCTTCCTCTTCATTGTCCTCATGTTGACCATCTTTATCATCAGAGCTTGCAAACAAGTCTACATCTTCCACTATCTCTTGTTGGGTATTTGTCTTTCCTGTAGAGTATTCCTCCTATGTATGTGTATCATAATAAATAGTGCTGACTTGGCATTTGATGAATCACATTTACAGACTTCGGGATTATCTAATACAGTTGTTTTTAACTTGGTTATTGCTTCATTTGCAAGCATGTTGAGCACACCCAGTACTTGACAAATAGTGCATACTTCTGGATTGTTTAGACACAGCTATATTTAACGCAATATTTGATTAAGCCATCAGCTTATTAAGTATATAGGTTCATATCTTTCTTCAGTAAATACAAAATAGTTTTGTCCCAATCCGAAGGAACACAATTTAACTGAGAAGATGGCTCGTCAGTCAGAACCTAAGAATATTTTGTTACCCTCCTGACTGGGATACCTGTGGCTCAAATGCATCTTACCCTATACATGACTCATATCAATTAGTAGTCACAAAAACCGTAGTGAGTAAGCTTAGTCAGGGCTCGAAGTAGTAAAGATTTTTTTCCACTAGTAAATTAGCGAGATCACAAGCAAATTATTTCCCTTTGAGATGGCAATGACCGTTAAAGGTCGAGAAGAGCTCTTGAAGAAACACCGCTGACCAGTGGATAATAAAAAACTTGCTCTTCTCTGCTCTTCTCAGCTAGCTAAGCGTCCGTTGTTTTATATGCCTCAGATGTCGTCCGCACATGTCTTCCTGCGTTTGAACAGCTTTCTTCGAATGTTTGGGAGACACGAATAATTCTAACTCGCAAACGTCACGTTTGCTTGTCGATATTTCTCTTTCTCGCAGATTATCAAAAATCACGGCATTTTTTTGAGTTTGTGAGCGTTAATTTGAGCCCTGTTGGTATGTATTTTAGGTTCATCTCTTCCTTAAGTAAAGGTTAAATAACGTTGTTCCAATCCCAGGGACAGGATTTAACACAGCAATATGGGTCATCAGTGTATAGTGGTGCAAAAAGTAAATCATATTTAGCTACTGTGATGTCTGTGACTCGAAAGCATATATTACCCTTAGCATTACAAAGTAGTCAGAAAGCTACTCCAGCAATTCACTGGTAACCACTTACATGGGTACCTCTTGGTGAAGAAGGACACTCTTATTTCCATGGCTAAGAATACTTATACTTACAGGTCAGTACTCAAGCCCACACCTCCAAAGCAAGGCTAGTGGTTGAGGTGTAACTTTACCCCTTGTGGCAAACGTTTTTAGAATTTTTCGTATTAATTTTTATCTCATGACGGCTACCAGATCCCTTATGAGACCAGTTGTTTGAGGCGGTTGTTTAGTGCTAAGCTAATTCTGGATCATTTAAGAGCCAGTGGCAAGTTTCTCTTAGAAGCTACCAATGTGGTACACATCATTTGCCTAATTTCCTCTCACCAACATGTTAAACATTCCATAATTTTAAACTGCAACTTAACATAAACAGTGTGAATTCTTTTGAATGCCCAAAGCTTTAATTGCATTCTTTTGGGTGACCAGTTCTTCAAATCATAATTTGCTCTGAATCAGGCTTAGGTGTAAGCACGTTTGTTAATCACGCTGCTGACTGACAGCAGCATTCCTGTTAAGCGAGTAGAATCAATTGCCTTACACTGGGTTAAACTTTCAATTTCTCCTTCATTGGATAATACCAGCATTGACATATGTGGCTAAATGTAATTTAGGCTATGTTAAACGCGAGACAATGCTGCCCAGCAGTATCTCCCAGGGTCCAGGGTTCTGGTGCAGGGTGGCCGGGGGTTTTGTGCAGGGGCCCTATATGACTTACAGCTTGGCTTCGGATGTCAGGTCATTCGCGTTTTGTTAATGCTGCATGTTGGATAGCTTTCACTGTGCTCTATTTGTTGATTCTCTCGATTCACCGGCAGGCGGGGAAAGTGGTTCAGGTACTTCGACTTCGCACACTGGCACATCGCTCCATGATTTGCCTCCCAAACTGGAGTTACTGGTGGCGAGGGAGGAATTTCTCCAGCCCTTGCTTCGTTGATTACACAAACAGTTCAGGCCGTATTGGCCACCGAACGATCGGCTCATCGTTCACTCCCAGTATCGACTCCACCGCCACATCCAACCTCGGTTTGGGTTCCTACCTCATCGGTTCCTGTCTCAGTGGCGAGTTCGTGTTTTGGGGGAGTTCCATCATCGTTGGGCAGCTCAGCTAACGATTTCTTGGCTATAGGAACTAGACTTTCGCAACAAGGTGGGCCTGCTCTTTGTCTTAATATGGTAGTGCCTTCCTTCATTTCTACTTTTGCCAATCCTTTGATGTCGGCGTCCGTTTCTAGCCCGAGCGTTTACAGTTTGCAGAACGGTGCGACTGGCGATGCCGCCGATAGTTCCGCCGTGTTCATGTCGCCTTTACTGGGCCAACCGGTCATCGTTGGTCCTGGTTTTCCGTCTATCCCAGCTAAGCTTGTCGCCCAGATTGTGGCGGGCAAGTACTTGGACCTGAGGGATTTGCTGGTGGTCAACCTGGTGCAGTGAGAGCTGGAGCCAGAGCTTCTGTTAGATGGTCGACTTGTGTTGACTTCCCAGCCGAAGAAACAGCGGGGACGAATCAAGGACATCCCTTTGTGGATGGAGGCCTTTGCATTTTTTTCCCTCATCCTGGTCTCTCACTTCCCGAACCGCTGGAAAGATCTCATGCAGTTGCTGATCCTGAGAGACTACCGCTTTTTTTCCGGCAGAGTTTGGCTTGCGTATGATCAAGCTTTCCGTGAGCATGCCGCCGCTTCACGGCTCGCCGACTGGTCTTCTATGAACGTCCAATTATTCAACTTTCAATTCAGCCGGTTCGTCAGCCCGTAGCACTCCTTTGGTCTCCTCGAAAGACTTGCCTGAGCCGCCAGGTTCTTCCTCACTTGTTATTCACTGCAAACCCTGGAATAAGGGGCGTTGTTAGGCTTTGTTTGCATCCTGCCGCTACTCTCACTGGTGCAGTGTGCTCAGGCGTTCATCGGGCAATCTCCTGCACTAACCAGTCAGCAAAAGAGTGCAGTGACAAGTCCAAACGTCGTAGCCGTTCTCCAAGTGCCTCGAGGTCGTCCTCTTGGGTTAAGGCTCAGCGTAGTTGAACCGATCTCTGGCTGTTTACCAAGGGCCGTGGACTCGTGGAGGATACTCTCATTTCTGCGATTTTTATTAGGCTCGCTTATTTAGTCTTGGGTAATTACTGACGGCTCTAATTCGCCGTCAACATTGATTGTTGCAGTCCAGGTGCATATATACTTTTCAAGTGACTTTCTAATTAGCAATATTTTCGCTTTGAGAATTTCGTCACAGGCAATTTTTAAATTGTATTCGTTCTCGAGTCCTTTCGTCACCCCGTGTTAGTTTAGGCATATATTGTAGAGCAGGTACTGGTGGGACATTAGGTTTGGTTTTTTTCTCCACTTTGTTTTCTTTTCTCGGAGCGCATTAAAGTTGGATTGTGTTGTACAATGTCTAGCTTTTGCTTTTTTTCTTGCGATCTTACCTCTCACAGCATGTCTTGCCTTTCACCCAGTGTTGGTGATGTCCCTGTTGAACGTGTCGCAGTTTACTCTGAGCTGGCTAGGCATCCTGACAGACAGGCAGTTGCTTATGCTCTCGAAGACCTTCATCATGGTTTCTGTTTGGGATTCCAACTTGCTTGCAGACTCAAACCCGCCAAGAAGAATAAACCATCAGCCTTCCAGAATCACAAGGTCATTGATGATCATATGGCCACTGAGGTGGCTCGTGGTAGGGTTGCAGGCCAGTTTCCATCACCCCCTTTGCCCAACTTACAAGTTAGCAGTTTGTAGGTTATCCCCCAAAAAAGTCATCCCGGAAAGTGGCGCCTTATTGTGGACCT
This sequence comes from Catalaphyllia jardinei, assembly GCA_022496165.2. Lineage (NCBI taxonomy): Eukaryota > Metazoa > Cnidaria > Anthozoa > Scleractinia > Caryophylliidae > Catalaphyllia > Catalaphyllia jardinei. Next base: position 10,207,888 of record CM042758.1, on the reverse strand, counting down.
GTCGTCTCCCCAAGGGTCTAGTGTTAATGATGGTATCGATCCTAGCAAATTTTCCACGCACTACATTTACCTGAACCAGATAATAAACATGATTGCACAGCACGGGCCTGGGGCTCCTATGGCTAAATTTGATGTAGAGGCTGCATATCGTAACACTGCAGCTCACCCAGATGCTCGTTATATACTGGGGATGAGGTGGCGTGGCCAGTTTTTTGTGGACTTAGCCCTGAGACTGTTTGGCCTCCGCTCTGCACCTTATATTGCGAATTCGGCGGCTGTCATCTGGTAGAGTGGATAATTCGGAACAGGTACAGCGTGGCAGAACTGATGCACTACCTGGACGATTTTACCACGGCCGGTCCACCTGATTCTCTGCATGTCCTCAAAATTTACAGACTTTACTGGCTGTCTGTCATTGCCTTGGCCTTCCCCTTCACCCCAAGAAATGCATTGGCCCATCCACTCGTTTGGGAATTGAGCTAGACTAACTGGATCAGACGCCCCTCTCCCAGCCGAGAAACTGATAGCTTTACAAGAGTTGAGCTTCGGCTGGATCTGCAGTGGTGGCATGATTTTCTGACATCACTGTGGCATGGAGTGAGCCTTTGGTTATTCCCAGGGATGTCCGTTCCCACAGATGTGGAAGTGATGTCGGATGCGGCAGGCTCCCTGGGCTTTGGGGCATATTAAAATAATGAATGGTTCAGTGGTGCCTGGGTGCCTTCACAGGCAGACCAGTCCATCGCTTACAAGGAATTGTTTCCTGTGGTGGCTTCCCATGTATGGGCCTCCCAGTGGTCTAGGCGACATGTTCTTTTCTGTCAGACAACCAGGCTGTTGTACACATCTTGCTTGCCGGGACGTCGAAGGTCCCATGCATTATGCGTCTTCTCCGTTATTTACTCTCTGCTTCTGCTCGCTTTAACCTTACTTCCACTTCACAGCATATCCACGGCGTTCATAACAATATTGCTGATGCTCTTTCCCGCTTTCATTGGCAGGACTTCAGGCATTTCGCACACACAGCACAATTTTACCCAGTTCCAATCACTCCTCAACTCTGGGAGCTCTTGATCCCTCCTCCCTAGAGCTCCAGTGTCACCACTTTTTGGCCCAGGGTTTCGCTTCCTCTACTTGCAGTGCTTATCTGTCTGGCCAGAAGAAGTTTTATGACTTCTGCTTGCAACTTGGAAAAATTCATCAGTCTGACTCCCCATGCTCGACTGACAAGTGGCCGTTGCAGTTACAACAAGTACTTAGCGGAATCAAGAGAACTCAAGGTGATGCTTCCTCGTTACGCCTTCCAGTTACTGATGACATTTTGATGGTCATTTGTCTTGCTTTGGACTTGAGCCTTTCAGACCATTGCATGTTTTGGGTGGCATGTAACTTGGCCTATTTCGGCTTCCTGCGCTTAGTGGAGTTTACCATCCCCAACCTGGCTAGCTTTTTGCCCACGATCCATTTGGGACTCACTGATGTTGCAGTGGATTCTATTTCGTCTCCAACATGCTTACGGCTTCGCATCAAGGCCTCAAAAACCGATTCATTTCGCAAGGGCTCTTTTCTGCACATTGGCAAGGGCAAGTTCCCACTTTGTGCAATTCACTCTCTACTAGATTATTTGACCCTGAGGGGGATGATCCAGGCCACTTATTTCTCTTTTGTGACAGACGGCCTTTAACTCATGCTTTACTAACCTCGTGGTTGCGTGACATCTTGTCGGGTATCCTAGGCCAATTTTCCACCCACAGCTTTCGTATTGGAGCAGCAACGGTCGAAGCTAGGAATGGTATTCCAGATCATCAAATTCAAGCTTTGGGGCGATAGACAAGCTCAGCATTTTTATCATACATTCGAACTCCGGGGAGTCGTGATCTCAATTGTCTAAACAGCCTTCACGGTCAGCTGCCCGTTGAGAGCATGCATCGGATCCATCGGGATCTTTGCTGCTTCGCTGGCCTTGCCTAATTTGTATCTGAATAGGGTTTATTGGTTCAGACCTTTTATCGTGGAGCAGGCATGCTCCTGGGCTGTGTTTCGATGGAGATCTTAATTCTTGGCATGACCGGTGGCTTTCCCGGACGTTCCTGGTTGGTGGGTGCATGGATTTGGTTTGTCGGGCTGAGTAGCATCGCATTTGCTATCCCTTAGTGTCCAGTTGGGCAGACACAGTAGGGCACTAGGTGTGTGTGTCCTTTGTTTTGATTGTCGGATTGGGCTTGGGAATTGGTGCTTGGAGGGTTGTGGGATTTTGGCCCCTCTTTCACTCTGTGCACGGGCCTTTCTTTCTCCAAGCACTTTGGAGGGAAGGGTTTGGTGGCTGCAGCTCACAGGGATGTCATGGATACCCTACGCGTTTGGCTTGGTTTGATTCATGGCCTCACCCTCCTTTCTAGGCACCATTCCCCGAGCTTATCTACTGTTAATGAGCTTAAATGTGGCTAAATGTAAAATAGGCTATGTTAAACGCGAGACAATGCTGGCCAGCAGTATCTACTAGGGTTCTGTTGGGGGGAGGGGTGGCCGGGGGTTCTGTGCAGGGGTCCTACATGACTTAATGCTCGGCTTCGGATGTCAGGTCATTCACATTTTGTTCATGCTGGCGCATAGTTTGCACTCAACCTTGTTCCCAGGGTCTCTCATCTTACCGCCCTCTGGGGCGAGCGAGGAGAGACCCTGGTTGGGTCTGGTCACGTGCTACTTTGACAGTTGAGAACATCAGGAAGGGGTACTCTGTAATCAGGCAGTTTGTCGTGTTGAGCTTTGCTGCGACCGCCACTACCGCGATGTTTAACGGTAGCCTTCGGGCTAATATGTCGAATTAGTACCTACTCCGACCTTTATCTAAAGGCTAGGTAAGTCTGACTTGAGACAATTTACCGTGGTGGTGATGTTATTGCCATCGTACCCATTGGATTTATGGAAAGTCGGTCATATTTCAACTGGACGTCGAGCAGCGCAATTTTATTCCAAGTGATAGTTATTAACTGTTGTTTCCCCTTTGAATGTGCGCGATCAGATTGATCCAAAAAAAATTATAAACAAGAATGTCTCGCAGTTTGACTGGAAAAGCTGGACAAAGACAAATATGATTTTCGTGATTAAGACGTAACACACTGTGCTTGCAAACAGTTCTAGTCTGAATAGCCGGGTCCGGCGTCACAACATAGAATGCAAATAAGAAATATGTTCGCAAGGAATGTATGTAATCTTTGACCTAGGAGAGCCAATACTCAGAACTTTAAATTATATCTTACAATAGAAATGAGCATAAACAAAGTATAGGCACATGGTAAATTACAGGAGGTAACAAACTCTGTGAAGCGAGGTACAGTTAACAACCCAAACCATGCAGACCTATGACTTCTAAAAATGTTATAACGCAATCAGAAGGCTCCACTCCACTTATAATTTCCATTTTTCCTACTAATATGGCATAAAGTACCCTTCAGAAACACGCATGAAACAAGGAAAGGTTGAGAGGCCGAAAATTAAAATGGAACGGCAAATGCACAGTTGCAGACCTTGATTCATTATATAGGACAAAAAAAACTGAATTTTTCTTTTTCTAGCCTCCTTTCGGCCGAACGCAAATTCAGTTTATCAGCAACACTGGTGAAAAGCAGACCGGGACAAGTCGGTGTTCTATTATCTGTAAGCTTTGTGCTCTGCAAAGTTCGGCGCGCCGACGGCGCAATGAGACTTCAGTGAATCTTTTCACCGTCTCGCTCCTTTCGAAGTGACCTCAGCTTTCAGTGATCAAGGCCCTGAATATTCTAAAATCGTTCAATCACCACTTGCAAGATTTCCATAGTAGACGTGGTTTTGAATCATTCCATGGTAAAGATGACCCAAAGATCTTCCATATACAGCCTTGGCGGCGGCTTGGAATTCTTCTTTTGCCTTCCTGAGGATATTTTTACATTATGTTGCTCATTCTTAACTGAACCAGACCACACAGCCTACAGCAACTTGGATTTCCACTTTCAGATGATGGATAAGTTTTCACCGCCAAACTGAAGCGTTGTTGTGTTTTTAAAGATAATCGTTCCTGGTTTATTTTGGTGACAACATATTCCGCACTCCCGTAGGCTAAGTATAGACAAAATTCCTACTAGGGCGCCCCTCCCTTCAACAATTTAATTGTAACCTCCCAGATTCTGGGAGACATGCGGCCAGACCCAACCAGGGTCTCTCCTTGCTCGCCTCAGAGGGCGGTAAGATGAGAGACCCTGGGAAAGAGGTTGAGTTCACACTGTGCTGTTATTCACGGCCCGAACCCCCCCCCCCCTTGCCCTGGTAAGTATGTGGTAAGTATTTGTGTTTTCTCTGACTTGTCAGTGTGACAGTGCGGGGTGGGTGGCTGCCACTCACAAGGTTGTCATAGATACCCTACGCGTTTGGCTCAATTTGATTCATGGCCTCACCTCCTTTCTAGGCACCATTCCACAAGCTTATCTATTGTTGATGAGTTTAAAGTGCCTATGAAGTAAAAATTAATTGCTGCTTATTTGAAAGCCTTTTCAAAGTAAAGAAGAATGGCATTTTCCTTTTGGTAATTTCGTTTTTCTTTTTAGAGATATTTACGTTTTTGTATTATGCAAATGAGGAAAGTGATGACGTCATAGGTGGTTCCATTAAAACAGTACAACACTCAATCCAGGATATCTCCAGAAATATTGGAGCAGTGTTCTTCAAACTTGGCACCAGAAACGTACATCACAACAAAATGACACCTGTTGTGCCATTGCCATGACAACACTCTGGCTCCAATCTCTTTCTGTGAAAAACCAAATATCCCCATTTGCAATCTTTTAAAGTGGGACAGAGGGTCTAGCTCGGCACACACATGGTTCCCATATTGTCTTAACCCTTCCCATGAGATTGTTGTGAGTGGATGATCCTTGTTTCAGATAAAATCTGGGAATTTTAGTCTTAATTAAAACAGGACCAGCAGTCATGGCAATGGCACGACAAATGTCATTTTGCTTCTTTTATGGTGTACAGTCCTGATGCCAAGTTTGAAGAACACTACTTTAATATTTCTAGAGATATTCTTGATTAAGTGTTGTAGTGTTTTAGTGAAACCACTTATGACATCATCACTTTACTCACAAAAACGTAAGTATCTCTTAAAACGAAAAAAATATATTCTAAAAAGAAAAACATCATTCTCCTATACTTAGAAAGGCCTGTCAAATAAGCAGCAATTATTTTTTTACTTCATAGGCACTTTAAAGTGTAAAAGCATTCTCTGGTTAAAAAGGTTAAAAACATGAGCTTTCAGCTATCAGTCTTTAGTAAATTCTCAGCTCCGACTATTGCATTTCTAGCTTTTTGATTGGCTAAAAACTCTAACTATGAGCCAATAGTCAGAGTTTTACGTCACATGGAAAATAGTGTGCCAAGTTTAAAATTTTTCGCTTTGTAAAATTGTGAAAATAAAAATTGGCGGCAAAACCCGGTTTGAGAATTTACTAAAACAATTATTCCATTCGCCCTTGTTGGATATAAAGTGATTATAACCAACTCGCGCTAAGCGCTCGTTGGTTATTTTATCACTTCATTTCCAACGCGGGCTCATGGAATAATTGTTATATAGCCTTTAATGAATAAAAAATGTAAGCACACAAATGGAATATATACAAAAAGGGGTGCAAAAAAATGCACCCCCTTTTGTATATATTCCGTTCGCTCGCTTACATTTTTCATTTATTTAAGTGGTCTGGAGCTTATGTTTTTAACCTTTTTAACCAGAGAATGTTTTTATTCTTTAATATGTCTTATCCTGGTAAACAGTTCTCTTTTTATTCATTACACATTTACCTTAATATCTGATTGGGTTTCCTCTAGGCGATTGATTTCCTTATGTCCTCTTTTTGCACCAAGAAACTCGAGAACCAGTGAACTGCAGGCCAGTTTAGGAGTCTTGGCTATTTTTTGAAGTACATCCTCCATGTACTGGCGGCGTTCGCTGATCACAGTATCATTTACTAAGAATGCCTTCTTTGGGGGTGGATCAAACACAACACTTGGAAACTTCTGCGATAGTTTATTACATAACTCTTCAAACACCTCATATCTCTGCGGAATCTGCCAAGATAGTACAGAAAACAAATGTTATGAATTGATGCAAACTGTTTATAACGCACTCCATAGTGTGAAATATGCCAAGATAGTACAGAAAAAAAATGTTTATAATGCACTCCACAGTGCCATCTACAATCAACAGGATGTAGAATAAATAATACAGGATCTAATTGGTGTGATAGGATGAGGACGGTTCATACAATCACTCTAATTTTAACCTCTCTACTCCACAACTGCGACAGTCACTAATTTCCATCCCAACTGCCAAAGTAACCTCTCAACAGCAGTCAGATAATCAACGTCTAACAAACAGTGCATACAAAATTCGAACTATTTATATTTGTAAAAGGTGACAAAAATAATTATTGATCTATATATTGTATGTCGTTGGCCTCTCTATCTGCTTGGTTTCTGTTTCATTCTATTTGATATACTTTACAATGAGCATTTTTTAAAGATAAAAATGATGAACCCCTTGCACAATACATGTACAGTACTACAGGTGTCATATTACATCCCCACCTCACCATAATGGCCACCTCTCTACAACTGCCACTTTCCTCTGTTCCCAAGCTGG
>CM042758.1:10167222-10194722 GCA_022496165.2 Catalaphyllia jardinei | reverse complement strand
TGTATGATTTCGTGTTTTTTCAACAAAAAAAAAGAGAGAGAGAGAGAGAGAGAGAGAGAGAAAGTTAGATTGCTCTGCGTATGGCCAGATTGAAACTCGGAAAATATAACGTAATTTAATACCTAGTGCCGAGAGATTATCAAGGTAAGACGAGAGTGAATCCCCTACATAGGCCCTCTAGCTAAGGTAATCCGTCTAAGTTATTTTGAGACATGGTACCCAGTTCTTCTGAGGATGTTACTCACGCGATACGTTGACAGCTGAAGCGATTTTCTCGAAAGTTCCTTAGAAGAAATGGCGGGAACGTCATTTCATATGTTTTGGTTTCTCAGCCGCCGTTTTGTATGGCCGGACTTTCGCATGTTTTTCTGCTTGTTTGGCTGTTCATTATTTTGCCGTTTATTCGGTTTTATGGAGTTAAATAAGCACGCTTCAACGGCAACGAGTACAATGGCTATGTAAGCGTGCGTTATAATTCTTTGTTCATTTCTTTGCCGCTCTTTACAAAAGTTCACAAAACAGCAACGTGAAATGCCACATCTTGCATATTTGAGAGAACGTGAACTATACGACGGCTAATTTTTAGAATTTCTTTCTTGAATTTTGAAGCTGTCTTACATATTCTATTTTGGATATTTCTTACAGTATAGACAAAGTGAATGAATTCAAATTCTCGAGAGATTCGTAGGTTGAATATTAAGTCGTTTTTTAATCGACGTTGTCTTTGGCGTTCTTGCCGTTGTTGCTTGAAGTGCTTTTTGCTGCTTGGACAGCGAATGGGAAGTACTTTCGACCATCTGTTTGTTCGCTTGCCTAGCTTGTGTTTGCGCGTTTGTTTGCTTTGCACTCTGTTGTCTAAACATTCAGTTGTTGTTGTTTGAGTTGGGTACATCCGTCTTTCAATTTATTTTATAGACTCCCATTAAAGTTTCGAAATGTATTAGAACATACCGAGAGCCGAAGCTCATTTGCTTGTAATCAAAATATCAAGAAGACATCTCCACAGTGTTGGTGGTTTTACTTTGCTTCGAAACAAAACGAAACGAAACATAAACTGATCCTAGATGGTCTCAAACCGCTTCTCTCCAGTACCGACCGCAAAGTACATTTCTTTGCCGTCCTTTGCGAAACGAAAACGTAAAATGACGACAATCTACGTTGTCTGGAAAACTTGAAACACGATGGCTAACTTTTTTAAAAATCTTATTTTTCTATTTATTGCTGTGCTCCAGATTTAGTTTTGTGATAGTTTTGACAGTGATAAACCAAGTAATGACTTGGGAGTACTGGGAGATTCGATAGTAAAATATAAATTCATTTTTAAATCGATGACGTCGTCGTCGGCGTGGTTACTCCCAGGTTTTTTACCCTGGAACCACACACTGTGCGTAAGAATTGTCATCATCACCATCAGTGGCCACCTGGGGAATAGGGCGGAGTCCAGACAACCTGTTATTAAGCTCCAGCACATTTATGATAATCGACAAGGGGCGGGCAACCGCATGTAGAACCAACAATGCATTTCCTTCATCATTCTGGTCTCCATAGACGCATGTCCCTCTAAGCCAGAAAAAATCTTAGTACAAAAATCTAGCCAATCAAATCTCCTGTCTGTGAAGCCACCTTTTCCACGTGCCAAGGCCCCGCCAGCCAAGAGAGGCAGGGTGATAAGCGCAATCTCGTTCCCCAAGTCTTCGTTCTTTGCCGCGCAAGTTTGACAAAACCAGCGACCCTCGAGGTTCGTTACAGGTAAGACTTTGATTGGTGTTGAAATTAATGGAAATAAGCGGAAGTAAAATACCAGCGTCTCGATTGAGTCACCTGTTTGTCAGCTAGGCACGTGTTTGTCACCGGACTCCAAATCGGATCTCATTTCCAGGGTCGCTGGTTCCCGACCGCTGGTCAAGGGGAATCAAGACGCTGGATACAAGGTAGGGATAGGGGGCTCTGGGGACGAGACTGTTATCGTCACGCACGAGGGAAGTCTCTCCTAACACGGTCCTCATGATTGACAAGAATGTAGATTTTATTCATGTTTATTATACCCACGATAAATAGTAGTCGATATTGGTCAGCCGAAACTTTCATCGACCAGATTAAGTCAGGGAATGGTGAAGAATACGTTAACAGTGTCTTATGGTCATTAATGCAAGTGCGGCCGTAACACTACTTGAGCAGAGACCTGAAAAAAAGTCCAGGCTCTGAGCGGGATTCGAACCCACGACCTCTGCGATGCCGGGGCAGTGCTCTCCCAACTGAGCTATCAAAGCCACATGAGAGCGGTCGTATATGGGGTTAGCCCTTTATATGGGGACCGTTATCACTCAATTGCTACTATGGGACAAATTACTTTCACAGTGTCTTATGTATTCAAGATTTTTATTAATACCAGAGACCTTTTCATTCGTAAAAGTTAATTCTAAATAAATAATTTGCTCTTTCCCAGCTCCAAATGGGAATTAATTCGCTGCTTAAAATACTACCATAATGGATCTATTTATATCAACTTTTCTGTTTTCGTAAACCAAAAACTAACAATAACCATCCCTATCACGAGCAACACTTTTAATTGGATACATGTATTCCGAGATAGCGAGGTTTTCAATGAATGTCGTAAAACTTTAATTTAAACCAGTTACTTACCAATTACATTTACACACCCAATCTCAAACCGTAATAAACCCAAAACCTAAACCACGGTTACTGCTTCCTTTGAAAACCACTCTTGAGCCCAGGAATGCAAAACGAAAGTAATATGAATTACTCTCGATCCTTAAGTGAAAACCGCTTGATAACGAAAGCAACTTCGAACTTAGATTTCTTACCTGTCGAGGCAGCTCCATCTACACCCGTACAAGAGCTCTGCGCTCATATCTGAGAAATCTGACAAACACGACACTGAAATTTCATTAAGAGTTCTATAAACTTGGAGACTACGTGGTATTACGATAAGACGAATGTACTGGGATGTTGCCGGGACAAGAGGGCTGGGAATAGCATATTGCCGATGCTGGAAAAATCATTTGTCCTTTGAACTAGTTAAGTATCAAAGCTGTAAGCTTTGAAATTTGATAGCCTTCAATTACATGATGAAAAACAGTCACAACAACAAATACAAGTACGTACAGACACCTGGAAAACGTGGTGTAAGTCAACGTGCTTCAGATTTTAATTACAACTAAATGTATGAGTAAAAAAAGGCTTAAGAGCAAAATCGCGATACTTCAAATACATCTCAAAATGCTGTGAGCACCATGTATATGACATGTTTGTTATTGCCTGAGAATAGCAATGCCTTACTTTTGGAGAAGTAGTTTCTCCATGTTCTCAAAAAACACTTTGGTCAGTTAAATGAGCACGGCTGCCGGGTATTTTGGCGCCAGAAATGACACTGTTTCACACGCGCTATTTTCTCATACTGTAAGTGTAAGTTCTCTAATGACCTCTAGAATGTAAAACTACCTGCAGTTCGGACCCAAAAAGCTGACAAACCCCAAAAATGCCCTCATAACTGTCGAAATTGACGGCTACAAACGTACTTCCTTGAAAATAAAACGCGACAAGCGCAGTGTACTATTTCTTTCACCTCGTATGTCTGTGATAAAAACTTTGAATTTTGTTCCATGTAATCACAAAAATGGCAATATCTCATGGTTATTTTGCCATAAAAAACAACTTTTTTACAATATATCTTTAAGTGTTCATTGTTTTCCCCTTGGATTATCGAAGTTCTGCTACGTTTCAGTACAACCTCAACTGTAGATGTACGTATATGCTGCAATTCATACCACAACGTAACAATCGTTTCAAATGTGCAAATTGGTATAAAGCTTGCCGCCAAAGCCGTGGAATTGCAAGTGAATTAACGTGGTATTACTGCACCGATTTACAAAGGTTCTATTTCTTTCCGTGTGATTTGGGCATTCATTTGGGTAAAGCACTGATTTCTGGCGCTTAATGCCTAGTTAAGTCTTCTTCACACGCCCACAGAGATGTCCAGGGGCCCGTTTCTCGAAAGCCCCGGAAACTTTTCGGGCCCGTAAAGACATAGCAAAATCTCAAACTTTACGATAACAGAGCTGTTTTATTGGACGCATGTTCTTAATGCGAACACACGTTCTCTTCATACAAGAAGTTTCAGGCGCACACACTTCTCCGTGTTTTAGATACAGATCAACTAAAAATGGCTTTACGGGCCCGAAACGTTTCCGGGGCTTTCGAGAAACGGGCCCCTGGACTTGTTGGATAACTACCAGTTGCGACTCATGGGGACACTAGCTAAATTATAATACAGTCCCAAGTGAGGATCTGCAGTACTGTACCACTAGCAATCTTTCTCTCTCTCTCACACACACTCTATTTTCACGATCCTTGTTTCTCTCTCTTTTCTTGTTCTTCTTGCCATTTTCGTCTCTCCTCCAGGACTTGAGCTTGAAGCTCTGCGTATTCTCTGAAAAGATCACCGCGATATATCACGAAAATGAAACGAGTAAACAGGTGGACTTAAGGGTAGAGTCTTAAAACATTTAGCCTGAAAATGAGAAGCAGGCTATGTTTTGCACACTGGCCTGAGTTGGGTATGCCGTTTAGATGAAATATTTTCCCAAACAAACTCTGGCAATTTGAAGCTTTTCTCATACTTGTAGCTTTGTAAATGGAATTTATGATAAGCTGAGGTCACATAATACATACAGAAAGTACATTTAGAGATCTGACATAGGGTAACCATTTTAGGTCTTTGAACAACTTGAAGCAGAGTACGAAAAATCACAGACTTTAGTTATAAATAGAGTAGGCTTTTTAACTAAGCGCGCCACCAATCTTCACTGAAACATTTGTGGAGTACCCTCCGCCCCTTCCGGCAGGAAGTGACCTAACCCTACTGACTAACTCTTGTTACCTCCTTAGTGATATAGCTTTGGTTTTCAGGTCCGTGTTAATCTGTTGTATCCTGCGTACTTCGTCCCACAAGACATCTTCATTCTTGTTGGATTCTCTCCATTTGAGAAATAAGCCCGGCCACAATACCTGTAAGATAAGCGGACCCCCGCTTCTATTCCTTGTACTCTGAAGTCTATTAAAATGTCCACTCTCTACACTAATTATTAGAAATTAATTAAAATGTCAATTGCGAGAATCTTGAAACAGATCAGGACAACATCCGCTTCTTGATGATAATGTCTATTCTTGCCAAATGCCTGCTTTATTCCGCCTTAAAACTGTATGGAGAAACATTATTTCTCTCAAATTTGGAGATTACAGTAAAACGCGCCGCACCATATCCTAAACAGCAGATAAATTACTGCTGGAGGATGCTGTATCGGGCAATAACTGAACAGGATGACTCTCCACGAACAGCTGTTATAACAGTTATTAGCGGTTTGACACACAAACGAGGCGAAAAAGTCAGCTCTGCTTTGTATTGGCCTTTTTGCCTCGTTTGTGTGCCTTTTCAAACCATAGTTAATAGAGGGAATGGTTAGGAAGGCCGGTAAACATCAAAGCAGCAAACAAAAAGGCCACGGTAAGGTCACGGTAAGGAAATTCACACTTTATACGTTCGCAAAAGAAAAAGACGAGTACCTCTGGAGAACTCTTTTACACCAACTGACCATTATCGCATAATAACTGTCCACTGGAAATACCGTGTATAAATAAAGTTATCTTATCTTATCAGTAGCGGTGTACCACGTGACTTAGTTTGACCAATCAGTGTGACACAAAACTCTTGGTACGTAAAACTTGGGATATTACCTTTATGCTCAGCTGAGCAAAACTCAAGTTAGCCTAGTCGCGTAAAGATGTGCACATGTGGTTTCGCTCTCCCACCATAATACAAACGTTAACACTCACCAGACTTTGTGATGCCACAGAAGGCCACAAAACAGAGTTGTTAGGTTCATACATGGGATTTAACAGCGGCTTCAGAATATCTGGCTGGTTAAGGTACGACCTGTGACAATGGTAAAGAGGAACATGAACTACAAGGCCTGCCTTCTGCAATAACAACAATAGAAAAGAAAGAGATGCGTAACTCACCATAAAGAAATCGTGTTAGATTTTAACTTCGCTGCCCTTCTCTCTCCTTCGTTGTTGCACAAGAACGTCCCTGAAATATTACAAAAAACTACTCAGCACGTTTCAGAGATATAAGAAACAGGATGGTCAAATGCCCATCTTTTCAGGAGTTTAAACAACAGTTTGTTCTATGGAGTATCTTGTCATGCACTTAATTAATCGTATTCATGCCCTTGGGCACATAAGGCCATCTCCTTAAACTTTAATCCTTTATTACTTACTCACGGAAGAACATTTCAAAACTTACTGTTAAGTTGAGTTTCATAACTATAGCTGAGTTATTTCTTTGAAGATGGAAACCAAACCAGACCACTAGCAACTGTTAGTTCTCTCCTATGAGGATAGTTTCTAGCGATCCATAATTTTTTCCCAATATTCTACTCTTTCCTTTACGCAAATCACGCTTACACAAGTTGGACTTATTTACAGAGACTTGACTAAGGTGGAGTTGGCAGCCATATGCCCTCCGAGAACAAGTTAGTGATAGCCCTCACGAACTCTCGCTGAATCTATTCAATCAACTATGCAACCATTACACGTTGCTTCCTGACCCCCTTCCACGTAACTGTTTCACAGTTTGACCACAAAGTAAGCACAGCCATTTTTCTTATTTTATGAAATGCACAACCATATTACTTACCGAATTGCGAGTAATACGCATGCTCAAACAGCGTGATTAGAAAACGGTCATTGAACTCGAATGAGCATGGGAACTGCTGGTAAATCTATCAAAGCAACAAAAACAGATTATTCGGCCAGGTTGAGTGGGGATAAGAATGATTGGAGAATCAACATTTCGATCATGGGACGTAATGAAGCAACTAACCTGCCAAACACAGTCAAGGAAGAGAAGAAAAACTGCTCCCTGTCCCTTGTATCTAATGGGAGACACACCCACTTTCACACAGCGCTCAGCAAATGGATGGCCCCCACGCAACCACTCCCTGTCAATCAGCTCCTCAAACCTGGAATACATAGTCAGTAAAAGTCTCCATTAGCCTTGCCTAGTAGACAATAAAGAAGGTTGACATGTTGAAACCGTTACAGTGTTGGGTGCCATTCCGTTGCCACTTGACAAGGCCTGACTAATTTTTGTACATTTTACTAGTTTTTTATGACTTTTTTCCCCTGTTTTTTCTGTTTTTTTTTTTAATTTTTAATCTGAGAAAGTAGCGGAGTTAACAAATGTCAAAGAAAAAAATTGTCTCTAAAAACCCCGCGAAATTGTGAGGTTTTCTCCGCGACTTATCGGAAGACCTGGAAAAAATTCAGATGTTAAAATTTCGGACGTTTTATTTTCTGAAACTTGTCACCTCATTTCGAACAAATTTCAGACAAAAAATTCGTACACTGCTGAAACAAATACATATTGTCCGTTCTCCTGATGGAGAATTGGGCTGCAAGCTCTCTGTCTCCGAGCTATGCTATCAGCCGCTGCCGATGCTGCCTTGTCCCAGGTTCCTCGCCTTAAGCTCCCTTTCCACAGTTCTGCGCCATGTCTCCCGCCGTCGACCCCTCTTTATTCTGCCTTCCGGCACCCATGTGAGTGCAGTTCTTGGATGTGAGTTTTGATCCATTCTGAGTACATGTCCTAACCACGCCCATCTCCTCCTCGCCACCTGCCCACTTAATTGTTCCCATCCCCGTTCTTCTCCTTATCTCCTCATTGGTTATACGCATTGGCCAGTACATCGTTTATATCCGGCAAAGGCTCTTGTGTAGGAATGTATCCAGTTTTTTTTTTTCATCAGTTTGGGTCATCCTGGAGAATGACCCCGAAACATAGCCTAAAGCAAATTTACGCCTACAAAACATGAATTAGACTGAACCAACATGTGACGCGTGAAAAAGATAGTTTCACTGCACCCTCAAGGTTCTAGAATACACAGACACGAAAATAAAACAAACATTTCTATCAAGCCTTTACATATCTCAGCGCTGTCTCAAGGAGGGGTTTTTTTCCATAAAAGTCAGCACACACTAAGGGACTAGTCGCAAGGACTTGTCGCAGGGACTTGTCGCAGTGACTTGCTTCGGGGACCAGTCTCCTAGTATGTACTTCGATTTTGCATAGAAATTCTATGTCGCAGGGACCACATTTTTGGTCCCTGCCACTAGTCTTATACTTCAAAAGAGAGCTGTTCGCTTGATCAACTTTCTGGCTTTCAGAACGCACGCGATTCCATACTTCGCTCAAACTAACATCCTGCCAATCACAATGCTCTGTACTTCAAACGTTCATCAATCTTAATGCTTGATATAACCACTAACTCTGCACCTAAAAATATCTGCAATCTTTTTACTTCTACACAACACATACATCAGTATAATACCCGCTCAGCATCTTCTGGTAACTATAAATTAATAATTCTAGGCTCAACCATCATAAAAACTCTTTTTCCATCGTTGGGGGTAAAATTTGGAACAGCATTCCCGAAAGCTATCGAAGACTACCAAAGCACATATTCAAAAGGAAAATTCAAGCATTACTTTTTGTAACTTAAAAAACTCTGGACAGTTATGCTGACACTAGCACTCGTATTTCTGAAACAAAAAAGGCATCTTAATTACAATTTAAACATAATTTATAATATATTTCTTCACTTTTTATCACTTTGATATTACTTTCCTCTTTTGACAAATATGTAATCAAAATCGACTTTTTTAACGCCTTAAATCAGTAATACGTGTTTGTATGTCCTTAACACCGACTGCCTAGATTAGCTCGCTATTTGCAGGCGGTGTTCATTTTAAGTAATTTTTTGGAAGACTTAATAAACTTGAACTTTGAAAAAAAAATTCCCACGAATTAAGCTGGTTTGATTTCTGGGACTAGTCGCTGGGACCAATAGTCCCACAAATCGGTCAATTTTCTAGTGTGTACACACTAAGGGAAAACTCCCGGCGAAAAGTCCCTGCGACTAGTTCCCTAGTGTGTGCCTAGCGAAACGATGAGCTTTGGAGTTTCTTAAAACCTTTATCCTTCACTGGAAAAATTTCGAACGGTTTTATTTCGGGCGTCTTTTTGTAGTAAAGTAAGCCGATAATTAACAGTAATAAACCTCACCCTTTGGTTGTTCTACACATAGGATCCAAGAGAACCTGTGCTAATGATGTCACTTGTAATGTGGCGTCTGTTCCAGCATCACCGTGTACTAATACAGTTGTTCCTAATGTGGTGACGATACAGCATGTGAGACAATAAGCTTAATAAGCCTATACTAACTAACCTTCTTGGCATCACTAAATGTCATGTAACTAGCTGTGAACGTTTACACTTTTGCAAGAGCTGTCAGTTAGGGCTGAAACTTGTAACACATGTTGATTGAGTAAGCTTGATCAGTTGATAGGCCTGTGATGTAACGGGTGAAATTGCCTGCTGTTGATTCAATTGCCCGCAAACTAACTAACTAAGTCTATATATGGCCTGTTGTAAAGACTGATCAAGGTAATACTAAACAACTGACTCAAAAGTTGATGACAGCCCTGGTAACAGTTCAACCCTGCCTAATGGAAATCTCCATAACATGGGCACCACTATAATATACTGCAGACAATACACTTAGTACTCAAGAAACCATGAACGATTCATTAATTTGCACCTCTATGATATGAACACCTCTACATGTACATCATGGATTGCACAGTTCCTATACAGCTTTCTCTAAGGCTTTTATTGCTAATCGATTTTGGTGACACATCTGTGACCAACATCCAGGAGGGCATTTTTTTGTTCAGAGCACTTGACGTGAAGACAATTGACTGAGGCAAAATATTGATGCCTAGGAACTATGCAATAGCATTGACAGCTCACTTGAAACCAAGCCTGTGTAGCAAGTGTTCCCATACGAAGAGCTTTTCTGCATTCTGACCGCACATAAAAATTGGCGCGAGTGCAAAAACTAGACGGAAAAAACCCCGCTTCAGCGAGTTTTTTGCTCCCGCTCGAATTTACACACAGCAAGAACGTGGAAAAGCCCTTTGTATGGGAACACTTGCAACTGCATGTTGTTTAAATAACAAAAAATGCAGGCCATTGAAACCAAAATAATCAGAATTCATAAAAGCTCTCCTCTACATGTATAATCTTAAATAATCATTTCACACGCTACCTTGTGTGTCCAAGCACTGAGCAACAAAACAAGCTGTGGATAACACACTCTGAACATAATCCAGCCAAGAACTTGACTCCAATTTAGACAGCCATGCGTTCATGCTGAGTTCTGGATCGAAACTGGCTGCAGTAACAAATGAATGGATTGAATTACAAGTCCTTTACGAAATTCTGGAAAATGTTCTCTCAACCCCACTTAAACAGATCATCCTCTCCCCAAACATGTGCAATGCTTTGAATTCATGGCGTCTCTGTGTATTGTGTGCTCCTCCCATTATTACAGTTATTATTCCATGGGTCATACCATAAACTTCCGAAAGTAATGAGCCTCATTATTTTTGGAATTAGCAGCCTTTGGGGCTCACTACTTTGAAGGGTCGTTACTTTCGAGGGATTAAAGTGCACCTAACACCAAAAACATTTTTTCGCTAAAATAATAAAGCTTATTTTGTGGAGTAATTTGGCGCAAAATTTTTTTGATTTAAGGCTGGGGTAAAAATGAATAGGAGTGAAATTTGAAGTAACATTATAAGGGAATTGTTAGAATTAAAATGGATTGGAAACACTAGACAGACAGTTGACCCACCAAAAGGTAGTCTCTGGTTGGTAGGGGACTGTTTGGTATCCATCTAGTAATTCTTTACTTCAAATTTCAATTTTCCAAATCCATCAAATCTTCAACATTTCATATTTTCCTCAATTTAACCTATCCTTTACGAAAAAATATCTTACCTAAAAAGCCCAAAAATCACTCAAAAATTTACAGAAAACCACCAAACAGTGGTTAATGAAATAAGCAGAGAGGTTTAGTGTCGCTTGAAACGTGACCAAAAGCTGTGTTAAGCAACGTCAAAACAGCCTTCATGTGTACTCCCACCTTAAATCGATCGTTATCAGAAAATTCAAGCTGTAAACAGTTTCAAGTTAAAAGTTATCAAGAATAGCACAAGGTCAACACACTTACCGAATTTGGACATGAAAAATGTAAATTTACAACAGAGGACCAATGGTTCGTGGCCACGCATGGGGAATCTGGGGAGAGTTAAACTGTGACATCAAATCAAGAACGAACGCTTCGGCTGTCACAGTCAGGTCTTCTATTTTGCACGAGTACAGGAGCTATTTTGCCACACAGGGTTTTCGCTGGGACTCCACGGTCAACAGATTTCTGTTTTTAGTAAATGTTACAATGTCTTCTACTTCGTCGGATTCCGAAATGAATTTTGACTCAAAAGACTCTGAAATTTATTATATCGCTGAAGACATGAAGTGAGACTACACTCGACGAGCTTATTTATCTGCTAGTCCTTCGCTGAGCACCCAGCCGCCCAGCCTCTGGCCAACTAAGAAAAGACAACCAAATACAAGGAGGTGGATGCTGGCAAAGAATTCGAATGAGCTCTGAAGGACAGACTCGGAGGCAAAGATATGTAGAAGTCAAAGAGTAATAACATAATTTGTAGCGTGTGACGCGTGTTTACTATTTTCACACCTTCTTCTATCTCACATAATATACCTTTGTAATAACAGTCAAGTTCATTCACTTTCTTAGAATTATTTAAACTAATGCATTCATGATGTAGATCAACTGATCATCTCTTGACACAGTGTATTCTTTAAGTGCAAGTGTGGAAATAATTATAGCCTTGTTTCCCTTCAAACTATTGTTGTAGTGAGTTAGAAGGTTGTCAAGACTCTAAGAACAGTGATCTTGTTCTTAAAGATTTTGGATGTTCAGGGGTTTAGGGTTTCTGAACATACCAATTATCAGTATTTCCTTGTTTGAATGTCTCCCTGCATGGCCACATTTGCTAAACGATGGGTCTGCCAAACCAGTGTGTTTGTTCACAACATGACATAGAAAGGAATTGAGTTCTGCCAAAATTACCCTCCCAGATTTCTCTTTCAAATTAAGAATTGACCGAGGAAGGAAACGTAAACATATCAAGGCAGAGAACATTTGCTCAGAACAAATTCACTCACTATTCTCCTGCCTTCTGTCTCTGTCGACTGCGCTGACTGACTGCTGTTTCTCAGATTAGATTCCAACAACGAATGCATGAATCGATAGAAAAGCGGTTTTTACCAAATTCGTCTTGCTTAAGCCATGGAGTCAGCAAAATCCCCTCCTCTTCCTAAAAATCCAGGCGTCGAAAGAAATCATTTCGTTTGAAATGTATAGAACAGATAAACGAACTCCTAGATGGCTCTCGCTATTAACTGCTTAGCACGTTTCGCTTTCATGAGATTGACCCATCCCTTTCTACGTTTCTTCGCTTCAAGCCGATCATCTCTACATAAAATTGGTATGACATGCATGAAGCATAATACCCCCTACAGGTACGTTTGTTGAGTTGCTACATGCCCTTTACAATGCACCTGGCTAGTAACTTTTGCAACTACTTCCTCAGCCTATCCAATCTCGTTCCCAGAGCCCATGTGCTTTTTGGTCAGCACCAAGACACGGAGCTCTGGAATAATCAACAAGCTCGTTCCCAGAGCCCTCATGCCTTTTGCTTTTAAAATTTGATACTGCTGTTCTTTCAAAGCCAAATTTCGACTTTCCTAGTTTTTCCAGTGCGCATTGAATGCCTTTGTGAAACATCGTTTTTATCTTTAGACGCCATGTAAACCAAGCCACACATGCACCGAAACTGAAAGTTTTAAAATCTTGGTCTCTGGAAATTGATTATTCCAGAGCTCCGTGTCTTGGTGCTGACAAAAAGGCATGTGGGCTCTGGGAACGAGATTGCAGCCTATCCCACAATAAAAAGTAAATATGCGAACTACAGAATCATCGTGTTCTCAATTTGATGTCACATCCGGCCCTCGACCCATGCTCCGTTAAACTCAGTCGCGAACCAAAATGGCGGCATTCAGACGTACTTTGACGAGGATTGAACTAAATTACTCCACAAAATACGCATTATTATTTTAGCGAAAAACATTTTTGGTGATAGATGCACTTTAATCTTTTCTAACTGAACTTTTTTAGAACAACTAGTGGGATTTTGCTGTCGCATACTTTTTGGGCAAATTTTAGTTCTAAAATGCAGAAAAACGAAATGACTTCTTTAAGACTCTTGGAACTTTAGGTCTAAATTAAGAAATATTATATTTTAGGGTACATAAACCGTATTTTTAAATTGAGCGCAGACTTAAAACTGACTCCAAATTTGCAGCAAACTTGAAAATCCCAAAAAAAAAAGTCTTTCCCAAATAACATTGATCCCAGCATGCAAAGAAAGTTGTGTCCAATAGCCCTCCAGCAGTTAGTAAGTGTTTTTGAGGAAATTCAAATGACAAAAGTACTATAATTAGAAATTTAAAGTTAATGATCAGAGTTAAGTTAATTTTAAATAATTACCATTAATTATTAATAAAATCACTATGATAAAAAAGAAAACATCTTTTTAAGGGATAGTGACAATAACTTTCAGGCTAGCTGGATCATTATTAAGGTTACTGTAGACCTTCAGGGGTGTCTTCCGAAAAATCATTCATATGCGCGTCGCTTGTGCTATAACCATAGAAAAGTATATATCACCGTAAAGCTAATAAAATGTTAAATCAGACGAAATAAACATTTTTAAGATTTTCAAGATATAATGGTAAGTGTACGCAAGCCTTCAAACGCAAAACTGACACTATTTGCTAAACTGAATTACCTGCCTTCCTGCTGGCACGTACGACCAAACATACTGCACAGTGTCAATCAGTAGGTGATAGACTACTAAAGTGTGTGAGGCTTTTTCGATACTCCGACTGGTTGCCGAGAAAATCTATTTTGAAGATGGCAAATTGAATATTTGCCGATCTTCGTCATATGAGAGCGCGTAAAAGAAGAAGTATCAAAAAAGCCTCCCACACTTTTGCGCATTGATAACCAAGGAGCATTTTGGCCAAATTTCATAAGAATCCGTCAAATCTACATACCCTATTAATTCACTTGAAGCAAGGAAATCCACGCGAAAATAAAGGCCGAGTTTTAGCCTCCTAAAGTTTTGAAAGATTATCACACCTCATCAAGGCGGCGGTCAAGTGAGTCATGCCGCCGACCAATGAAACACAAGCTTCGGACCCCAGAGCAACCGCAACATAAATAACCCATTGAATTCGCGGGAAGTTTTGCAGTTCTTCTCGTGTTCTACCAACATCCCGCGTGGTTTATCAGCTTATAACCCACGGAAACTTGTGGTCTATTGCTTAACTAAACCTCGCATAATGCAATTCTAGCTTTCTGATTGGTTCACTGTATCTCGGTTACCAGCGATTATACCTACGTTTGACCTTACTTGGAAATTAATGCGGCAAATGTGGCTTGGCATAAAATTTTCTGTGGGAAGGACTGTGGGAAGCCAAGTTCCGTCGGCAAAAAATTGGATGAAATAAAACAAATTCGGTGAGCTGTCTACAAAAGAAATATAAGAAATTAAGGACAACCCCATCCCAGTAACAACAAAAAAGCCATAAAGTTCGGAATGAGAATATTCAACGGTACGTTTCCCTTAAAAGCTGTAAAATTTCAAACATGAACATCGAGATTTTACGCATTCATGAAGATTACGTAACGACAACAATTTTTACCTTAATGTTACTGAATGGCTTGCTAGTCCTGGTGACACCAAATTTTCGAAACCGATAGAAGAAATGTCAAACGAGGAACTGAATGTTTTTCGGAAAAGTTCTTGCACGTCTGTGAAGAATAAAGATGGCACACTGTCAGTTTACTAAAGTTCATCAATGAAATCCATCTGAGAGCCGCGATTGATCATTTCCTTCGCTCGCACCCAGTCATCGAACCGTTTTCCACTATCTCTGACCCCGCTTTTACTGAGGCAAACAAAGCATTAGAGCATTTGCAAATGATCTCAGAAAAACAGGCAACATTGCCGGCCTAATAGAGCCCATAAGAAACGGTCAGAAACTAATTTCCAATGAACAGATGAAGAAACTGTTCGACAGCCGTGAGCTCGGGCGGGCAGAGAGCAAAAATGCCGCAAAACTACAGAGGGCGACCTAGTTTTACCTCAGTCTCCTTTTTGGCTGACCACGACAAGCGATTCAACGCCAACTAACGCCAACAATTCTGTGCTTGCGAAAAATCCATCAAGGAGTTGAGTATTTTGATGAGCTGAACCGAAGCGTCGGCTCGAATCTTTACCAGCCACAAAAAACCATCAGGATCTCGGAGATTCTGAAGATGAATCCGATGCTAAAATAGTTTCTGTCCCTGACTCTAAAACTGGCCAGCAACAATCTCCACATATACAGCTCGAACTGATGCAAGGGCAGCCACAGTAAGGGAACGCTGATAGAGTTCTTGTCGAGAATAATTTTGACACAAGGTCTGTCACATAGCAATAAAAGGTTTTCTGCAGTACTTTTACAACTGTTATGTGCAAGTGCACAATTAAAACTCTTCTCGATGACTCAAGCTTGAACGCTTTTCAAACTTCCTGATCAAGGTTGAATATCCTTCGTTTGCAAGACGTTCCTTAAATTATAGATGATGGTAATTTTCGTTCAGCAGACTCGCCGGCTTCGCTTTCAAATTTTCATTCAATGAAAGTTTACAAATGGCGCGCATGCCATGTGACTTCCCACTTGCTGTTGTTTTTGTCACATCAACTTCCGGTCGTTTTGTACAATTAAAAACTAGTAAAATTAAGCTCTAATTCCCAAGCATACAACCACACAGAATTTAATAAAACAATTATTCCATTCGCGCTTGTTGAATATGAGATGGTTATAGCCAACTCGGCCCTACGGGCCTCGTGGGCTATCATATCCAACGCGCGCTCATGGAATAATTGTTAAATAATGCCTTTAGTTATTTATTAACTCTTCTCCAAAATAGTTTTTCCCCGATATCTCGCGATCATTGAATGATTTTAAATTGTTTTTTTCACCAAACTTTAAATCGATATTTTTGCTATATCAGGAACAAAGATAAAAAAATTCTCACAATTTGGCCTTTGAAGGTCTACAGTAACCTTAACTAATGGGTCATGGCCGAATCAGCTTTCTACTGTATGTTGTAAAGCTCTTTCTTGCAACGATATTAAGCAGGATATATCGTACAATGCAAAGTACAAAGATCAGCAGTAACCCTGTGTTCTCTCTGTTGCATAACTCACTACTGACAATGCTCCATCAAAAAGAGCAAAATCCCTTCTACTTTTAGTGATTTACATGTAGCAATATCAATTGCTTCAATGATATTGAATGATGGACACATACATCAACATGTACATTCTGTACCTTCAGTAAGTTTTGCAATACTATCATTAAGTGCTGGATATCTCTCGATATTCTGATGAACTCTTTTCCATTGAGGATAATGAGACTCTGGCTCAACTCCTCCACCTGTGAAAACAAACAAACAAATAACTAAATATTAAACACACTAATATAGAGATCGTGACATGGCTTTGACTTTCAACCAGAATCCCTGAAGGGGAATGGGTCGGAGACAGAGATCATAACCACATGTAAATCAAATATTAACCATCACAATTATTACAACTTGCCACGCTCCAAACTTGCAACAAAAAATCTTGTCATTCAGTCCAGCTAGTCACTGCCAGGGTCACAAATTACTTCAGTCTACATTTTGCACAAAATTTCGGGCCGGCATGAAGCTCTTCGGAACGTCTCACAGGATTGGTTGAGAAAATAATATACAAACAATGGTAACAATGGAGCCTTGCCCAGGTAAAACAATAGAGCTTGGTGCCAACAAGATCCAATGAAATTAGAGGTTCTAGAGAGCTTCGTGCCAACAAGATCCAATGAAATTAGAGGTTCTTGAGAGCAGACAATTTCACATAAATCTCAATTTTCTTTTTAAAACTTGTCATCATTTGATCACCCAATGTATGATATTTTAAATTACTATTCAACTCAACAATAAAATGCACAATACACTGTAGTTTCAGTTGTACCTTTACTCCTGCTGTTCATGGCTGCAGCTTGTGATCTGGTGTCGATAATGAATCCCTTGGAAGCACCTCCTAAAGTATGATTTATCAATTTTTCGTCTTCTCGACTTCTCTTACTCCCTATAGCAGTCAATGGCTGGCCACATCGCAATAGTACAACCTGCGTGTTAATCAAAATAACTTTTAAAAGGAATTTTTCAAGGCCCACGTTTAACAGTGTTCAAAAAAAATGAAATATTAACACTGACAGTAGATGTTACATCTATGTGAGCAACTTAATGCACAGTTGCAAAAATGCCAGAAAAAACTCGGGCTTGAATGTGTTACTGGTACATACTAACAGTGCTCTGCTGATTGAGCAGTCAAGCCATCTGGAGGCTCTTTCCTTTGCGAGTTTGTGTTACACCCATAAAAGATGAAGACACACATTTAAGCCAACCAGATCTATCAAATGTCATGTACATGTATTTGTCATGCTGTTTTATTTACAGCAATTGCATTCACTTTAGTTAATCAATTGATTGGAATAGAAGTTCAATTTGCGAGAATTTCCTCCAGTACATGCAGTAATCATTAGGCCTAATCTGGAACTAAGGGAATTAAAGTTAATATCACACTAGCCTGTTTACATCTGCCCCTCCCCTTAAAAAATTAAGGTCCAGAGGGTTTTTTTAGGGGAGCGGCCAGATGTGCACAGACTAATATCAAACTGATTAAAAAAATTAAACCATGCATTCTATATCATATAGAGAGCATGATCATATGTACATTGCTATCAAGACAGGTAACCCTGAATCCTTACTCCATTTCTTTTATGATAATAACTTAGCACTGGAAACCTTCCAGCATGTCTAAATTGAGCTGATGCTTTCAGAGTGTCATCAGAAATTTTCACTGGTACAATAACACTGGCTGGATAGCTGGGGCACAACTGCAAAAAACAACAAACAAACAATCAAACAAAAATGAAAACCTGTCTTAAGATTTCAACTGGTACTAAACACTGCGGCAAAGAAGCTGCAACATAATGACATGTACAAATATCTGTACATTGTACTTAGTAAAGAAGACGATTCTCAAGATACTCAATAGCTATCATATGAATGCAACTAATTTTAAAAGGTTGACATCCTTAACAATTCAACACAGCTCTGTAGAAACCAACCAAAAGGAGAATCAAGTATCAATCTTGCTGGATGGAGTGAAACAAGCCAGGTAAATCTGTACACTGGTATGGACCAGGCATCTGAATTCCTTAAGCAAAATTCTGAGATGGTAAATGAGGGAGAGGTCATAGACGAGAAAGAGGCAATTGACCAAGAGCAGGAAGTGAGGGAGCAATAAAAAGACAGAACTAATTCATTTAAAGTAGGGTGCAAAGAAAACCAATTTTCAGGCTAGCCCTTTCATCAAGCTGTAACTACATGTATCATGATCTGCTGGAGCTTCCAAAGACATTCTTTGCACGAGTTCTGTAATTTATGAATTCCCTCAAACATTTTCCACCAGAAACTTCACTTCCCTGAAGTGCAAGTAAAGGACAGAATCAACTAGCCCAAGTGCAAAATCCAGTAGCCCCAGGCAACTGGACACGAATTGCTTTACACACCATGAAAGCTATTCTTTCTGTCTATATACACTGTATACAGAGCCGGCAGTACTCTCAAATTGTTGTCAGTATTGTATTCACTCAATGTACAAACCTCATAATTACTGTTCACATGACTTATTCTCCAGCCCTGAGTAATAGCACAGAGTTTGGAAAATTCTATCTCTGTACTGAACAGATCCCAGCCATCTTCTTCAATGACTCTTAGGTGTCGGTAAAAGAAAGGATATCTCAAATTTGTATTTTCTGAGAATAAAATACAGGTGAATTTACAAGTCAATATAATTATACACAGGTTATAGATTAGAAGAAATAACTACTAACAATGCTTAGTTAACAGCCACTTTGGACTCAACTAGTGACTTAAGTAAATTGAAACAGTCCTGGTAAACTTGTCTGAACAAAGCATGACAGTACATAATGAGGTGATCTCATGTACAGCTGTATGCAACTTAATATTAACAAATCCATCCCCAGTACAATTAAACCATTCTGATCAGTGTAGATCCTTCTATTTATCATTGTTTGGACCAACATGTGCCCGTAATTCATCTTGTTTTAACATCTTCAAATAAAACATGAGACCTAAGACATATGACTCATTGGATGGTCACACGATACGCCGGAAAGTTGAAACCTCCAGCAGTAAAGCAAAAATCGTTCGAATTGGAGCGGAAAGTTTTAAGACTTTTCCAAGCCGACCGGAAAAGGGGACCAATGGCCTATCCTTCTTTGCGTTGGAGGGAAAAATAGAGCAGCGGAGTCGAATTTCAGCGAAAAAACGGCCTCGCGGTTCAGGTCTTTTGAAACAGCAGTGTCCAGCCTTGACTTCATCTATAGAAAGCTATGACAAACACTGCGCGATTTTATCCTCCGTTATTATAAAATCCATACAATGCCTTGTAGAGTGCTCAAATTCTCAACGGCCTAATGTGTAACACAACACCACGCACTTAAGTCAGTCACGTCTCACTTGATACACGTACATAACAGACATAAATCATCAATATTTGATCGTTTCCTCGAATCGTGAGTTTGGGACGCCTGTGGTCTGATAGCAGCAAAATCAGGCCGAAAATAAGCCTCCGCAAAAAATGGTTCAGAAATCAATATCACAACGCAAAATAATAAAAAAACTACATAGTGTTGAAGAAAAAGGCCTTTTAATGCAATATCATTCAATAAACATAAAAAACTTTAGCACTTTAGCGCGATAATCAGCAATCAATTTTGCAATTCAGTGGCCTCTCTAGGTCAAAATGTTGGAGAAACCCATGCCATGTGTCTTGGAATAATAAAAATACAGAGTTTGAAGAAGGGCAGCAAAATATGATGGGCTTCTCATGTAGGTAAAGAGGGTAAGTTTCTAAAGAAACTGTGGTGCTGCGTCGGTGGGAGTATTACAAGATAATTTGGTTTTATCAACTGAGTTGATAATGTGAATTGGCCACCGTAAAGAGATTCAGAAGCTGACATTTCGAGCGCTAGCCCTTTGTCGGAGTGAATCGAGGAATTGTGGGTTATGTGTGGTTTATATACAGAAATATGGAGCTACGCTATTGGTCGCTATTTGAAGTAATTTAAAGTTTTTCTCATTTTCTCATGTTGGTAGGCTGTTTACAAAAACACTTGTTACCTCCATAGCAGAAAAATATTACTACCTGACATTCAGGTGTATCACTCACAAGAAATTCAGCAAGCTAGCAAATAAATACCATAAAGAAATAACGTAGATCCGATTACCGTGAGTAATCCGCTCTGTCTTCACCTATAAAAACAGTTTTTCCCTGCGTTCAGTTATGTTACACTATTGCGCCGACATAACTACGATCAGAAATATTTGCATTTGAGGTCTGCTCACAGTCACAGATTTATTTATGTGGTGGGATAAATATGGCAACATTAAAATCTACGTCCTCTAAATTGCCCAGGACAATAATTCTGCTAGGAATTTAGAATTGTCTCAGGGATAATAAATATAATATGTCCTGCTGCTCTATTGTATTCTGATAATGTGAATTGGCCACCGTAAAGAGATTCTCTTCCAGACCAGGATAAACAGCAAATAAGTTTCTTAGTCATAAGTTTCATCGTTGACTATTCTGATCGGCTACCGTCGAAAATCGCCGAGCTAAAAGTTCTCACCTCCAATTCCCCTGAAGGTTTTGTTATCTGTCCGACTGTCACTGCGGCTTTGTAAGATCCACATGCAATTTGTCACATTTTGGCTCTTTTCTGGACACCTTGGATCCATTTTCCATTACCCAAGGCAGCAGTGTTTGCTTTCTAACATAATCTGATCTAATCAAAAGCCTAGACCACCAAACGTTTCTTTTTTTGCCTGATTTTCTGGTCTAGATGACAACACGCTCATAAAAAACCTTCTATCGGACTGTAATTCTTGTCTGAGTCATGTGGGGGGTCTCTGGTGATGTAATCTATTTTTAGTAATAGTGCAAGACGCTATTAGATGGAACATTGGAGCTGATTTTAAAATAATTATTTCTCAAAAGTCCAACGCTTTTGAAAGCAGTTACAGTGATGAATCAGACATTGGAGGGATATACATCACGTTTCCGGAAAAACACTTTTTGGCCAAAGTATATTGACCTTGTACAAAGCGTTCAAAGTTACCTTGTTTACGTTATCCTGCGACTTCAGCGAAACACTTCTCTTTTGCCAATACGGCCGTGGATAGCATGGTAAATGCCACTTTAAACCTTGCCTGGCATTCAAAGACCATCCTAAGTAGAAGGATGTAGACTTAAAAGAGATTGCAAGATGAAAAATACCCAGAAAAAAAATACCTCGAAATTACCATCTGCTAACGAAAGTTGAATGTGAAAAATGTCTTCGCATGACAGCACTGACTGCCTGCAGGACATTGCAGACTCGTTTTCCCACGCTCTTGCGACATCACCTGACGATAACGTCAATGGCCACTGTCACGCGACGACATTTTCCAGATTCAACTTTCGTTAGCACAGTTAGCAGGTGGTGATTTCAAGTTATTTTCTTTTTCTGCGTAGTTTTCATCTTCCAATCTCTTTGAAGTCTACTGTATGTCCTTCTACTTAGGATGGTCTTTGACTGCCTAGCAAGGTTTAAAGTGGTGTTTACCATGCTATCCATGGTCGTATTGACAAAAGAGATGTGTTTCGCCGAAGAAGCGGGATAATGGTAAACAAGGTAAAATAATTTGAACGCTTTGTACAACGTCAATATACTTTGGCCGAAAAATGTTTTTCCGGAAATGTGATGTATATCCCTTCAATGTCTGATTCATCACTGTAACTGCTTTCAAAAGCTCCAACGCTCCATCTAATTTACTATGCAATGTTTAAAACTCTATTTTTCATTTGCTTCGGTAGTTTTTCGATGTTTATCGAATGATATTGCATTAAAAGGACTTTTTCATCAACACTATGTAGTTTTTTTTATTATTTTGCATTGTGATATTGATTTCTGAACCATTTTTTGTGGAGGCTTATTTTCGGCCTGATTTTGCTGCTATCAGACGGGAAAAGTTTGCGGCTCGATATTTTTGGCTTAAAGCGAAACTGAAACAAAAGAAATTCTTTTTTAAATAATATTCGGTAACCTCTTCCTGGGAGATAAAAATTGGCCGATTCTATTTTTTAGCCCGAAATCATCGGTTGTTTCTTAGGTGCAGAGCCTCTTAAATCTTGGCACGGCGAACTCATTGTTTCTCAGTGAATATTTGGTGTCTGTCATATGAAAGAGCTCTTCAATATATTTTGGACAAATGTTGTTCATAAGGAAATGCCACTATTTTCAGCTTTCAATTGAAAGTATCTTTAATAAGGGTGCACTCAAAGAAAAATACTAAAAAATGCTCTTAATTCGATTTTCAGGGTCTATTTCCAACGTTCTCTCGAGTGATTTTGGGTGCAGTCTACTACAAGCACAGGCTGGTTTCCTGAACAGCAGCTACAAGCCTATTACAAATTTTAAGTGGTATCTTTTAGGGTCTTTGAGGGGTGAAATAAAGCATGAGCCACATCTACATCGGTCTCATTTAGGGGTTTGATTCTTTTTCATATAGGAGTACCCCCTACCTGGGAATTTTCTCTCCCTCCTTGCCTTCCCTTCTTCCCCACCCCCCCCCCCCCCAATTTTCTTTCTTTCTCTCCTTTCCCATCTTCTCTCTTCTCTTCCCAATCTCTAGCCCTTTAATTGAAAGGCTGCAGGCAAGAACGTCTCCTAGATTTTTTGCTGAAATCGAAAATGGCCAAAACAGCCCCAAACTTTGCATGCTGATTTGTTTATACCTGTAGAAAACTGCCTTGCACTTATTTCCCCTTGTTTCTGTTGCGTATTCCAGAAATAAAGTATGCAAAAACACTTGCATGTCACAGTCCGCATCTTTTGGAACTGCTCTGATACACAATACTATTAGCGTTGTTTTTGTTTTATGTTTTTTCAAATGCTAGGGTTACGAGTTCCCAGTTTTATTAGAGTTAGGGTTAGGGTTACCGCTCAAAACTTGGGATAGCATTGAAGGTTAGGTTTACAGAACAAGGTCAGGGGTTAGTGTTTGGGTTCAAGGCTAGTGCTCTGGGTTAGGGTTATTGTTTAGGATTAGCGCTAGCGCTTCATGTTAAGGTGGATTTCCACTGTTGCATAATTTTTACGTGCATACGGACGTAAACTTTAACTGGCTTTACGTGCATAAATAAAATAGAGACGATGTGTGAAAAGCCGCGCGTAAACCTAAAAGTTGAACCTCACTCAACTTTTACGATTATGTCTGACCTTCCATACATCGTCTCTATCTTATTTACGCACGTAAAGCCAGTTAAAGTTTACGTCCGTACGCATGTAAAAATTACACGACAGTGGAAATCCACCTTTTAGGGTTAGCGCTTCGGATTAGGTTTGAGTTAAGCGGTCAGGATACGTTAGGGTTAGCGCAGTGTTAGGCCAAGGACAACAATCTCAACTTAGGAAATCTATTGCACGAATCAATACCTAAATCAAGTCAAAAAGTAGTGCCTAGAGAGAGAGGTTAAAAGTTTTGCAAATCGGCTAAGTCAGTGATTTATAAAATGTTTCTAGGTGAAACTATTTTTTTGGTACAAAACTGCTCGTTCTATGAAATGATTATTTCTGACAACACAGAAAGAGGAAGCCTTAAGCTAACACACTGCTCATGCCGAAAAAAAGCGCATAAAACGGAAAATTTATCAGCAAAGGAACGCTGAAATACAAAGCAAAACTTACATTTGAGCTGAAGTTTTCTTCTTCCTAACCTGCAATCAGACGTTTGTTCTTTGTCTTTTTTTCTTCGCGGTGGGCTCGATCCTATCACAATTCAAAGTAATCATCTGCTTGGAAATCTACCATACACACTCAGGGAACGCTTGCTTGCCAATTTAACCGACCTGCGTTCTTTTTGGCCTGTAGAAACGGCTTTGAATCTGTTTAAATTAACTTTTCACCTAACACAGGTCAAATTCAAGGACTTTGCTACCTGGCCGCCTTTCTCACCAGTTCTAGGCCGTGTTTGAGTCACGTTATAAGTCACACCAAGTCACACACACTTGCTTTACGTATGAAAGATTATTATGGGATATCCCAGAAATTCTAGGAGCGAAGGATGCTAGATGGCTGATTTCAAGAAATAATAAGAGTCTAGAAAGCAGGACTGTTTTAATTTCCAAAACTGACACACGCCGAAGTTTAGCAAATGAGCCCTAAGTCCACGACAAATGCTTTGCTTTGGAAGAACAGGGCATCTGACAGGATGCGGTGGTGCGGATCCGCATAATTCACCTATTTCCGTATCCTCCGCATCCTTGGGGCATTTTTCCGCATAAAACTAGAAAATTGCTACATATATGCGAGAAAGCGAATGCTTGCCATCCTCAGTAGCAAAAATAGCGAAGAGATTGATCATTTTGAAGAAGCTATTCACCCAAAACAGCAACAAAAACACACCTTTTTGTTCGTAAACAATTTTAATTAAAGTGCCCCTGTGATAGAAAAATCACCTCCTTTTTTTCTTGAGATTCTGAAAGTGTGTCTGCTTAACACTCGACTGGCAAAATCCGTACCTTTCATTTTTATCCAAAGGCCGTTTACTTTGAGTGTGAGGATTTCACGATCCGCCATCACTCACGTTCAAACCTGACCGATTTGACCTCAGAGGGTTGGATCCAAGAAAAGTGACGTCAAAGGTCACTAGCTTAAAATTTCTGCGTGTGAACGCAACTTATTATGTATGCAAAGTGCGAGTTTAAAAGTGTGAAAGCCCAAAACTCCCGTGCTGCATATTAATTCTGCAGCGTACACACGCATCACATTCTTAAACTAGTGAGCCTTTGACGCCATTTTCTCCTCGATCCAGCTCTCTCAAGAACTTAAATTTAGTAATGGCAGATCATTAAATAGGAAAGTTCCAGTTAAAATAAACAGGTGCCTTTTTTAGATCAAGGATTAAAACTTGGGCCACTTAGTGTTTAGTTAACATAGTTTTGAAATCCAAAGGAAAAAAATAATTTATTTTTTGTCACAGGGGCACTTTAAACCTCCAGGCGTTCCATAGTCTTTTGATGAGCCTGGGTTCTAGTTTGGGACTTCCAGTGTCCAGTTTCCCTCATCCGATTTAATGCCCGATTACTAAGCTTCAGAGAAACTCAACTACAAAACTATGGAATGAAACTGCATTGAACGACGAAATACCTGTCCATGAATGGCAACAAAAGGTCAGACATGCCATAAAGGACTAAAATTCTCCGTAAGATGTTTAAGTGTATTGTATACATCGAAAAAAGCCAAGGGAACAGTTTTATTAATTTGAGAAATTTCCGCATAATCTGGCGTCTTTTCCGCATAATCGTCACTTTCGTCCGCATAATTTTGCCGAAATTTTCCGCATAATTTTCCATTTTTTTCCGCACCCTATCAGATGGTCTGGAAGAAGAAGCGTTTCCAGACTCTTACCGCCTGGCTCACTTGTTCCTGAATGGCTAAGTTAAACCATGATCTGGGAACAAAAACACACCTCGGTTCTTTGAGGCATGCTGGTGACTCATCGAGGGTCAAAGGCTTAATAATGCCAAATCTCTTACCAGGCGGGCACAAATATTCCTCGAACAAGCGTTGAATATAGGTGGAAATAACAAGCAAACTATGCTTAATGAACAGGTAAGCTCTGAATTTGTGTTACTGCTTTGCGCGCCAAAAGCGTACGTCACAATTCCAGCTAAAAACATATCAATACCAGATCCTAGCGAGTAAAAACAGCAATTCAATTACAATAGATATATTGGTTGAAATTGAAAGAATTAGAGAAACAGAACGAAAAAATTTAAATGATTGACCTCGTATGGACTCGAACCAGCGTCACGACAAAACAAATTCGAATCAGCTTCGTTCAGCACTTATCCACCTGAGCCAACGAAACAACAGTGAGAAATCATTCATACTTTAGCCAAACAAAAGGTTTCTTTTGTTTTTCGTTTAACAATAGATGCCGCTTGGAAAACTGGGTCAGTTTTGCATACGTTATTTCTAGACAACGAAGAGAGACCCAGAGAAACAAACTTCAGAGGAATGTTTCTAAGGTAAAACGAAGCCCACATGTCAAAATTCAGCTACTTTTGAGCACTTTGAAAATGGCCAAAAAATCTAGGGGACGTTCTTGCCCGTGGCCTTTCAATTATATGTCAAAATAAAGAAAGGAACAATTAAAAAGCTGAAAGAAATTGAGCTATATTGACCTACCGATTGTTGAAAGTACTTCAATAGATGACGCCACATTCAATGCTTCTTCAATGTTGTTAAACTTCAGTTTCACCACGTCAAAGTTCTTACAATAGATGGTGAGTGTTCCGAGTTGACCCCTTGCTTTCTTTTCAACATGCTCCACTGCTGAGTGCAAAAGCTGCAGGAAATGAAGTATGTTTACTTAGTAAGCACATGTTCGCTTTGTTTGTATCAAGGTAGGTAGAAGTAGAAAATCAAGCCTGGTATCAACTTCTTCTGATTCTGAAGCAGAACCTTGCACACTCCAAGCTATCATTATTGTCACACAGAATAGCATAATACCGGGACAGATACAAGTAGAACCCCTATTGCACATTTGCACACCTGCCAACCCAAATAAAGGAAAATTACGATAATCTGGGAGTCTTGTCTTTCTGTTGGATACTGGGACTTTGAATGCATGACAAAAATGGATGACATTTGAATTTAATTTCTTTGAAGTGATTGTCTGTGACAGATAAGTAAGAATGATATTTGTCTAAAAGACCAGATGCTTACTTTTAGCCCGTGGGCATGCAATCTTAGTCTAGCATAGGAGCGCTTTGTTTTGTTTTGTCTGTTGGTATGTTTTGGCGCCATGATCGTAAAATGTGAGTTGAGATTGAGTTGAAATCTGTGATTAACATCTTTACTGAGATTGTACCAAGAAGCCCGTAAATTTATAAAGGTGGCTCTGAACACCCCCTACAGAATTTTTTTAAACTTTGCCAAACATTACACCTTATTACATGTGTATGCTACTTATCAAAAAATTAATGTTGATCATTTAAAAACAAATTACTGTGCTGTTTTTTGAACTGAAGGGTTTTGGTGGTAAAAAGGCATTACGTTTTTTACTCAAAAGTGAACTTTGTCAGAAATGCTCCACATTTCGCATGTAGTTTTGTTGAGGTACATTAAAGAATGTTCTGTATGTTTTCTTGCTGAAGTCTGCCTCGTTTTCGAAATATTACGTATGCAAAAA
>CM042758.1:10152222-10162222 GCA_022496165.2 Catalaphyllia jardinei | reverse complement strand
AATGACTGTTATTTGACAATGACTTACAATCAGCTCATCTTTGTGTTCGGTCCGAGAAGAAAAGATCAAGTGATGCCCTGTCACGCACAATGTACCGTCCAAGTAAGCACGCCCTCTTCGCTTCAGAGAAACCTCGTCAATACGCGACGATTTGATATACTCAACGAACTCCATGAGGGGCAAAGGTTTACATTAATAAGAAGGTAAATTACTGAGTGAAACGCTGCGAAACAACACAAACAATCAACTACATTTTTCACCGGGTCTCCACCGGGACACAACTGTGATCCAGCTAAGCAGCCAAGCTTTTATGGGCCTGCTGCACTGTATCAGCGGAGTTATTCATTAATCCAATATGGCGTCAAAGAGCGCACTCGCTCCAAAACTTTACAAGAGGTTTTTGCAAGTTTGTGAGCAATGGCCGGTTGACCAAAATCGTTTAGGAAGAGATCTTGGAGAACACCTCAACAGAAACCTTGTACCACGTATAAAAAATGCTCAAATAGACGTGAGTTGACGGTTTTCGTCTCTCGTCGTAGCCAGCTTACGTAAGAGCTATTTTTCGTGTGTTCGGAAATTAAGTGCTCCCTCTATTAAGGTTTTTGGTTTTCATTTTCTTTTAGCCCAAAGAGGCCGAGAAGATGCTTGACAGTCTTATAAAGATAAGCTCGAATTACTACCGAAACAAGGTAATTGAAGCTTCGAAAATTAATGACTGGTTTAGTGTGTCTTTGTACTGTGTTCTTCTATCCACACTAAGAAAAATAGCTAGAGTGCAAATAAAAGAGTATGATTTGTACTACAGAATTTCCCAACTCATGAAAGACTCGATAACAATATGTAGTCATATAAATAAACATTAGATTGTGTGAAAATATGTATAACTTTAAGGATCAAAATTGGTTATAGTTGTAAAAAAAAATATGAAATAATAAAATTCCTCTTTAATTATTTTTTACCTACAGTACCCCCGTAAAAAAGAAACAGCCTTCACTGGAGATAATTTGCAGACTTGCAAAGAAGCAGCTTCATTTTATTTATCATCAGGTAAATAACAATTAGCCAAACATGCACAAGTCTCGTATGGTGTGGTGGAGAACTTTGATTTCACATTTATGCATCAGTCACTTCCAGCAGTGCCTCGTCTTTCCCGATAAACTCATCCATCTTTCGAAAACATGTGAGTCAAATGCCCGGGGGCCGCCCTGGGGTATGCTAATGCCCAGCCCCCGGGCTGTGATGAAATTTGCTAATGCCCCAATCCCCGGGACTGACAACGTGAGCAAATGCCCCATGGTTGCCCATTGGGGGGGGGGGGGGGCCCACCGTTGGAATTGATTGATGCATTACTCCTACCAGAATCTTGCATCTGGCTGAAATATTTGATTTATTACAGCCTTAATTAACACACATTTAACTCTGACAAGGGAAGAAAAGTTGAGTCCATTGCAAAAGATAAATTGAAGGGTTCAGTAGTGGAAGAAGGGCGTTAAATATTTTTATTTATTCAAAAGTGAACTTTGTCAAAAATGCTCCAAATTTTGCATGTAGTTTTGTTTAGGTGTTTTAAACAATGTTCTTCATGTTTTTTCCCTGAAGTTTGCTTCCTTTTTGAGATATTACGTATGCAAAAAAACACATTTTTCCAAGGGCATCCTCTGGGGACCTTTCAATGAACGAAAAACAAAAGAAGCCTTATGTTTCACTAAATGATGAAGTCACTATAATAGATTTATCTCTTACTACAGCTTTGTTAGCAGAAGTGGATAAGGCGGCTAAACAGGCCAGATTCGAATTTGTTTTGCTGTGACGCCGGCTCGATACTAGGTCGGTCCAGTTTGTTTTCGTTCTGTTCCTTTACTTCTTTTAAAGTTCCTATGAAATGAAATTTTCGCCTACTTTTTTATTCTAAAATATTGAAGTCCGAGTCTATGATCCTCTGATCCGTAATTTTCGAGTTTGGGCTTCGGACAAGCACGTATTAATTTTTTCTCGAGCTTCAAAAATGGCCAATTCAGTTCAAAATGTGCGACATTCAGTGCACAGTCAAAATATGCAAATTAGTACAGCTGACATCATAAGGTGTCTAAAACCGTCAAGCATCATAGCATCTGAGAGGAATAAGTGAAGTAGTGGAAAGATTTTTCATTACCGGAGGGCCTGTTTTAGCGAGCTGTAAAACACCACTTACACAGAAGGCACTGGCTTGCTTATATTTTTGAAAGACGAAGTCAGAAGAGCACACCGTTAGCGATTTGTTTGGATACACCGGCCCAACTGCAAAGTGACGAATGCATCTGTGTTATGTTCCCTCCATTTCGAACAAAGTTTCTATCAACCGCTTTTAAACAGTAGAGATCCTCTGCAATGGAGATATCTCAATAAAGATTTAGTGGAGGTACTCTCAAGTCTTCACACGAACAGGAACAACTGAAAGGGAGTGAAGATTTTGGCCTCGCACCGTTGTGATTTGTGTGATTTTGCAGGCACACATGATTTTGGCTGATGATTTCTTGCAGACTTGTAATATAACATTAATGTTATTAGGACGTGTTAGCACTATAATCCTAATGCGAGAATGCGATAGCAAATGTAGGGAAATTTGTTTCAACAGAGCTTTTATAATAACTCAGAGCCAAAAAATAAAACAAATCCGTGTTTGCCTCGGGTTGCTTCAAGATGTCTTGTCCGGCGTTCGTAACGTCTTGTCCGGCGTTCGTCAAGATAATGTTGATATAGATAGCATCTACTGAGGGAGGGAGGGAGAAAGCGAAAAAAACAGCCCATGTTGATAGGATCAGGAAAATAGTACACTGCATTTGAATCGAGTTTGGTTTGCCTTATAACTATAAACCAAATTTATCACTGAGGATGATTTAAAAGCCATTTGAGCCAAGCCATTCGGTTAACGCGATGTCTGTTGCATGACAGTTTTGCGATGCAAATCTGGAGTCACGTTGCAGAACCAGACACATTCATATACAGGACATTGTATCGACGAACAGTAAACGTGGTAAACAAGGTGACTTGAAGCAATCTGCAGTATATAACAGGGAATTGTTTTACTTTTCGATATGAGTTTTCGAGACACCCAACAAGCAGGTGAGTTTTATCATGAACGAGCATGTGAACGAGAGTATCTCCTGGAGTATCTTGCATGCAATGAGAACTGGTAATGGATTTAATAAAATAATGGGAACTGGCAGTGAATTTAATAAAGTAATTATGTATATTCTCCCCTACAAGCAGAAAAGGGAAATACTGTTTGAAGCAGCTAAAACATGCGTTTTGATATCTTCACTGGGGCGTTTGGCACGAATCTGGCCTCGTTTCAATGTGATTATGGTTTAAGCCCTATCGCACGCTGGTATCGTTTATTCTAAGTCCCCAGGGCATTAAATCTACTATTTATATAGCCTGGCTCAGGTTATTTCGATCTCATTTCGCGGTTTATTTCCACGGTCCAACGTTTGTGTTGTTTTACTCTTCCTTTCGTCGCCGAAGTCCGTCATGGCCGCTCCGGTCCTACCGAATCCTGACGCTCTGGCTGCTCTCGCAGCTCCGCCTCCCGCTCCGCCTGTTATTCCACCAGCACCAGCGCAACCAGCTCCGGCAGCCGTCGGCGGAGTCGCTCAAGCAGCGCAAGCGGGGCCAGTTCAACAGGAAGAGGTTTGTAGTTGGCTTGTAGCTTTTTCCCCTATTCTGCCTACTTTTCTTGTTACGCCGTTTTTTCCTTCTCGCTAGTTTTTTACTTTCATTCGTCTGTTTCATTTTGCACCACGTGTTCTTTTCATTTTCTCTCGTTAGCTCTGGTTTGTCGCCCATTAGCGTCCCGTTTCCTGTTTATTCTATCATAGCATGTCAGTTCGCCCGCCAGTTCTATTCCTATTTATATCTGGTCGTGTGTTCTGCTTAAATTTGGTACTTTGTTGTCCGTTCGACCATTTACAACTGGCTGCGGTGCATGCTTCCATTATTAGTGTTAGCCGTGTGTTCGGCTGTTACAAGTGTTTGGCCGTGTGTTTGGCTGTTACAAATGTTTGGCCGTGTGTTGGGCTGTTGGAAGTGTTTGGCTGTGTGTTTGGCTGTTACAAGTGTTTGGTTGCGTGTTCGGCTGTTTCAAGTGTTTGGCCGTGTGTTCGGCTGTTTCCTAGTGGTTGGCCATGTGTTCGGCTGTTACAAGTCTTTGGCCGTGTGTTCGGCTGTTACAATTTTTGGCCGTGTGTTCGGCTGTTTCCTAGTGGTTGGCCGTGTGTTTGGCTGTTACAAGTCTTTGGCCGTGTGTTCGGGTGCTACAATTTTTGGCTGTGTGTTCGGCTGTTACGAGCGTTGGCCGTGCGTTCAGCCATTTCAAGTGTTGGTCGGTTTCGGTTTTGTTATTTTCTTCATGTTTTTATTTGTACGCTTTTCTACCTGTTTCGGGCTTTGCCCATTCATTTTATCTCTCACGCCTTCTTTTTCCTAGTGGGACCTTCCATTTTGTTCATGCATGTTTCTCGGTCATTTTGTAGTTCTACCCATTTTTTATTATTGTTCGGCTCTCTTTATGTATTCGCCTTTCTTTTACATTCTCCGCGTGCTTATTGTTGTTTTCGTCGTGACTTTTTTGTTTTCTTTTGTTTCCCTCGTACTCTCGTGGTTTGTTTTGCCTTGGCATGCATTTGTTCTGTTTTCTTATAGTCGTGGTTTCAGCTTTCTGTTCTATGCAATGCCGTTTAGTTTCACATCACCTTAGTCTCATCCGCATTTCTGTATTTTTGCGCAGTCATATTTAGCTTTTTACGTACTATCGTCAAGCGGATTTCTCTTAGTTCCCTTTGTCTCATTTTTTAGCTGGCCCACTTGGTATTACGGTTTTTAATAGGGCATTGTTCACTTATCAATTTGCATTATATTTCACCTTTGTGGCATTGTATTTATCCATTTGTTTTCTTCTCAGCCATACGGTTTTTATTTTACTTTTATTTTACTTGTTCTCAGCAAGCCGCCCCTGATGCCATTGCTGACTTAAAAAAAGAGTTACATTTGTTACGTCAAAAGCACGATGCTGGCACTGTAGACTCGGCCTTGGGCGTTCTTCCTCAACTCCTAGCCCATCCCGCCGCAATTTTTGATCCACATGCTTCACTGGCAGCATTAGAACAGCTTGTTGATCTTGCCCGTGAGAAATGTGATGAAAGAGCGAATCGTTTTGGCATCGTCCTGAGGCAGACGCGAACCCTGCTGTACAAACCCTCGTTCCAGCACCTCCTCCTCAAGTTGATAGGAAGCAAGGAAGAAGTGGAAGTAGCCAAGGAAATTCAGAAAGCTTTGAAGCAAAGCCCGCCGACTTATTTGCCTGGAAATCCTGTTAATTCTGGAGGTCCTTCGTGCCCTTTCCCTAGGCTCAGGCTCAAGTTTGTTTTTCGTGTGGCAGGCGTGGCCTTTATGCTAGATCTTGTTGGGCTAAGCAGGGCCCATACTACGATGTCAACCGTAAATGAGTCTCTTTTTGTGGTTAATAAAAAAAACTTGTGGTCTCCATGTTGTCTCCATGTATTTTCGTTTTCCGTTTTTTCCTTTTCATTCTTTTTCCCTGTCCACTGGCTTAACTGTGTCCAGAAGGGTAATCTAAAAAAACACGCTATAACTTGCCTTCGATGGGTTACTGGTCCGGTTCGGCTAGTGGGTCTGGGTCCCTCCCTGTTCCACAGTTCCCCTGTTCTTTTTGCTTTTTGGGATCATTTTACCTTTCGCTTATTTTAGTCTTTATTTCTCTTATTTTTGGAACTTTAGATTTCCTCCTATTTATTTGCCCACACATTGGCTCAACTTAGATCCCAAAGCGGTAGCGAAGACTGGTGTGATTGGGAGGGCAAACCCGCTAGCTGGGCCGGACCACTTCCGTCGGTTCACATGGTATCGTCCGGATCCGTCTATGCGTCCCCGTCAATGCTTGATTTCGAGACCCTAAGAAATTTTCAGCTGGAAATCTGACCAACTGTTTGCCTGGCTGGGAGCCTATCCTCCAAAATTATCCTAAAAAGTCCGAGATCTACAGCTCCCTGTCTGAAGGCGTTAACGTTAAGCAATTTTTTGTTCCTTTTCACGGTACCCTTCAAGGCCGCCACTTTAGCAGTAGCGATCCACCAAGTATGGTGTTTCCTAATTCTCCATCGTGCGAGCACTTCAAAGATTTCATTTCTCGCACAATTCTTGAAAGGGTTTCCAACGGCTCCCTGCTTGTCTGGGGAGAAGTGGGTAAAGTTAACCCGCCGCATCTGGTCATGCCCATTACAGTGGAGCCCAATAAACCACGCATGTGTCATGATGAAAGATTTCTTAATTGCTGGATTAAGGACTGTCCATTTACGCTGGATCATATCACCGATCTTCCCCGATATGTCCTCCCTGGCCACTTTCAAACATCTTTCCACAATAAGAGTGGCTATGACCACGTGCGCCTCCATCCCTCTAGCTCCACCCTTTTTGGCCTACAATGGAAAGGGTTGTATTTCGTGTTTACCACCATACCTTTTGGTTGGAAAGCCAGTGCATTTGTATATCACAGTATAGGAATGGCTGCTACTAACTATATTTGTTCCCTTGGGGTGCCCTGCTCACAGTACATTGATGACAGACATTGCGGCCAGCTTCGTTTGTCGTTTACACAATCTTCATACTCTGGTTTCACCCTGGCAGAGATGGCAGCTTTCATTGCTTGCTCAGTCCTCATTTCCTAGGGATGTTTCATCGGTCTCAAGAAATGCATGCTCCAGCCCTCTACTGCTCTCAGATTCCTGGGCTATATTTGTGACTCGCTTAAGCAGGCATTTATTCTTCCACAAGACAAACGCGCCAAATTTGCTTCACTTTGAGAATCCATCCTCGATCACAAAACAGTGTCGTTAAAAAACTTGCAGAAATTTGCAGGTAAAACTACATCATTTCCCTTATTGGTCCCTGCGGCCAAGCTATTTTCAAAGAAGCATACCAGGCTATTTCCTGCTGCTCCAAAGCGTCCACACATCCAAGGTCTGTATCACCAAGGATCTCCGCAAAGAGTTGTTACAATAGGAGATTCTTGGAAAGGTTTCCTTCCCTGGAGGGACGAGCGTCACTTTCGACTTGGGTACTGGGACGAGACCATTCGCGGATACCATATTGTGGCCAAGGAAACCCAGGCCCTTTTAAAGGCTGTTCAGTGCCTTCTTGCCCAGTCCTTCAACGCCAGAGTCGACGTCTTCGTGGACAACAAAGTTCTTCTGGATAGCTGGGAAAAACAAATTTCCAAATCCCTGATCATCTCAGATACCCTCAAGGATTTATTTCTTTTCACCATGGCTCACAACCTTTCCTAATCCTTACATTATGTGCCATCTCATCTTAACCCGGCAGATCAACCCTCGCGAGTTTTGTCCGACCTCGACTGCACGCTCAGTCAAGATATGTGGAAACTGATAGACACCACGTTCGATCCTCACACCATCGATTTGATGGCCCTTCTATCTAACCTGCGCTACAATCGGTGTGGGAATCCCCTCCCTTTCTTTTCTCCGTTCCCGTGTCCACAATCAGCCAGTACTAATGTGTTTGCTCAAAACATCGCAAAAGACAGGAAAACGCGTATGTGTTTCCTCCTTTTTTGCTCATTGGCCCACTGGAGTCTCAGTCCTGTACTTTCACCATTATAGTACCTGACATTTCTCCTAGGAAGTACTGGTGGCCCCTGGTTTTTCGTAGAGCATCATGTGCGTACAAGCTAGCCTCCAAGGGCAATAATAACGTTCTTTTATTCCCGACAAAATCAGGTTCTTCACCTTGGGCATCACACCCTCTCCAATGGGATCTTTGGGCATTCCGAATTCATGGTTCATGAACTATGTTAACTTCGTTTTTCTCGTTTTCGGGGTTTCAGCCACTTCCGGAAGTACCTCGCATATGGAAACCAGCAGTACAGTGCCCGGATTGCTCATATCCTAATGATACCAGATTTCGCTTTTGCCAAGCCTGTGGGTATAAGCGCAAGTCGTTAGCGCCTGATTATATTCCCCATCTAGTGTCCCTGAATCTCTCCTCTTTGGACTACCATTTAGAGACTTTACAAGCTGTTAACGATCACAAACCGTACCAGGTACAAAAGTCCAAGCTTCGAAAAGAGTTCGAGAGTTTTGTTTCTTCCTTACCGCGCCCCAAAACGTTATTGTCAGCCTCTCCTCATGACGTCACTCATTTCTTAGTTTGGAAAGACAGCAAGGGGAAGACCAAAGTCCACGTTCCAACCTGTTCTTTGTTTGCTCCCAAGAAGGCCGAAGTTTGTCCATGTCCATCTACCCTTGCGGCAAGGACAGTTGCAAATCTTATTGGAAAACTACGTTCGCTCTTCGTAGAGTCGGGCCGAGGGGGTGAATGGAACGACTTATTGGG
This sequence comes from Catalaphyllia jardinei, assembly GCA_022496165.2. NCBI lineage: Eukaryota > Metazoa > Cnidaria > Anthozoa > Scleractinia > Caryophylliidae > Catalaphyllia > Catalaphyllia jardinei. The sequence goes on along the minus strand of CM042758.1, from coordinate 10,153,816 downwards.
CATTGGTAACCCTGCCTCTCATCACAGTGTTAAACAGTACCTCGTTTTAATTCGTGAAGAACAGGCTCGTGCTTTACCCCTAAACAGGCTGTCCCTCTGTTTTTCGATAAACTTTTACGCTTATGCCCCTTTTTGAAAGAAAACAGTTTCGCGCCCAAATATTACCTTTGCAGCGTTATATTTATGTTAGGGATCTAGTCTTTTTTGGCTCTACACAGGCTAGTACCCTTTTTTATTTGAACATTGATTTTATTTCAAATCAGCAAAATGCGAAATGAACAGTTCGCTTGTTTTTAAGTGAAATCAACATCCTTGCTGTCGCACATTAAGGTGAAGTCAACATTTTAACCTATTTAGGCCTGTAATCGGCGTTTTTGACCTTACGCACAGTGTGAAATGAACATTTTGTTCATTTTTTAAGTGAAATCAACATCCTTGCTGTCACGCATTAACCTAAAATTAATCTTTTAACCTATTTAGGCCTGAAATTGACATTTTTAAGCTTACGTGCTTCGTGGAATGAACATGAAGTCAACATTTTAACCTATTTAGGCCTGAAATCAACATTTTTGAGCTTAATATGTGCTGAGTGAAATGAATGGTTTGCTCGTTTTTAAGTGAAATCAACATCCTTGCTGTCATGCGTTAACGAGAAATCACCATTTTAAGCACTTTTGACCTGAGATCAACAAAACTGAGCATATACATTGCTTGAAATGAACTTTTCACTGTTCTCCAAGTGAAATCAAAGTCCTTGCAGTGGTGCGGTAATGTGAAATGAAAATTTTAACCGACTCAGTAAATGGCCTGAAATCAACATTGTCTAGCTTGCGCATCGCATAAAGTTGACATTTGGCTGTAGTTTGAGTGAAATTGAAGTCTTTTTGATAGCACCTTGAAGTGCCACTATGACGAAAATTGCATCTGTTCTATCGAAGCCAATTTAAAACATAAACAAGTACCCTGCATGAGAAGAAAAATGCCGTTTATTATTTTCAAATATCTCTTTTGGTTCCAGAGATATTCAAATTAGCCAAGTGATGACGTCATACAGTCACTCAACCAAATTTTGATCAAATATGATATATCTCAGCCCATTTGAATCAGAAATTGGCTCTTTGCAGTAAGATTCTACTAAATGTAAGTGAAGTATGATCCTCGCAGTAAATTTTCCAATTTAAGCAATTGGAAAGAAGAAGCCTAAAAAAAATCAGGGCTTCAACGGGATTCGAACCCATGACCTCCGCGATACCGGTGCGATGCTCTACCAACTGAGCTATGAAGCCACACATTGGGAGCAAGGTCAATTTATTAAGTTCATATCTCCCGTAAGGAGTGAAATGATGTAAAGTGTATATGAAATAATTCATATTTGAACTGCGGTTGTAGATGCAAGTGAAGTATGATCCTCGCAGTAAATTTTCCAATTTAAGCAAATGGAAAGAAGAAGCCTGAAAAAAATCAGGGCTTCAACGGGATTCGAACCCATGACCTCCGCGATACCGTTGAAGCCCTGATTTTTTTTTCAGGCTTCTTCTTTCCAATTTCTTAAATTGGAAAATTTCTCCCAATGTGTGGCTTCATAGCTCAGTTG
>CM042758.1:10129577-10132718 GCA_022496165.2 Catalaphyllia jardinei | reverse complement strand
ATGCTCAAAAGAACGATTGAACTAAAAGAACCCTTTGGGACCCAAATCGCCTACTCACAATACTGCCGGACACATTTAATTTAGTTGGACCCCTTAACGAATGGTCTAAAATCATCATCGTGTTACAAGAACGCAGTTCCCGTTTCCCCCTCCCCTCCCCTCCCCCCGCAATTCAATGTTGTGTGAGAATAGCCCTTATGTGTGATGACATCAGCCTGGCAAAAATCATTACAATAAAATCTAGCATGTCTGTGAGGCAATTTCGGGCTGTTTTGTAGTTTTAGCCCGAAATTGCCTCGCATCCACGTTGGATTACATTGAAATGCAAATGTGAAAAATTAACCGTGAAAAGGGCAATTCCCGAAGCAGTCAAGATGAAAAGAATACCCGCGTGAAAATATCACGAGGACAATGAAAGTTTGAGCAAATACCGCACAAACGAAGCTTGGTGGTGAATTTTGAGCATTTGACGTAATCGCGCATAAGACCTATTGCACCGATTGAGGTATCCCCAAGATATTATTATCCACCTTTTGAACAAGTGGGACCTGCATTCCGTTTCCCGAGCGTCCCGAAACGATTCGGGTGTCACAAGTTTCTCACTAAAAATATGAATAGCTTTTAAGTCATCAAGTGTCTCAATCATTTTTCTCCTTGTATAACCTCAAAACAAAATCAGCTTATCAAAATAATCAGACGGCAGTTTCAAACGCAAATGGCTTTTCCGGTCCCAAACCGAATTAATGAGATGAGGTTCGTTTGCCCTCCAGCCAAGGAGGGGGCATATATTGATTTAGATGTAATGTTTAAAAAACGAGCAGGAGTGTTTTATCGGGTTTAAAACCAGGAAGCGCAGCCTAGTGGTTTTAGACGCGATAAAACACGTGCTGCGAGTTTTTTGAACGGCTTCAAAAACATTCCTGAAAAATTGGGTGTCTTGGGAGTCCGAACAAAGGTTCAAATTGTGAGGGGAAGATATTAGCATACAAGAAAAACAAGCTATGCCTTATCAGTATTCTTTATTTCTTTATATAAAGAATACTAACGAGGAGTGTTTTATCGGCTGTTCGGTCATGAATTATTAATGAGTTTTTGAAGAAATGAGATTAGTTTAACCAATTTGTGGTTTGGTTAAACATCATTTGTAACTCTTAAACTCTAAAGTACCGCCCCCCTGGTGGGGGCGGTACTTTAGGAATTTCTGGGTGTGGATGGGGGAGAAGCGTTGCGTGAATACCCCAATAACGGCTGCGAAGGAGACTAGTGCCACTGGGACCCTTAGCCTATACCAGAGCTAGTTCAGCTGAATTTTGCTACCCTATACTAGAGTAATTAAACTTCCCAAATCACGCCTTTCCTAGATTAGCAGTTTTCAGAATCTGATTTTTGACAGTTAATAATATCCAGTAGCATTTTATGATAGTCATCTATCAACGCTGTTGAGGCTGAGTCGTGAAAATCAGTTAAACTTGCCGATTTCATATTTTTATATTTTTGAGAAGCAATTCCCAGTTTCCTTAGTCTAGATAAAATCTTCAACCAACTGGTCAGTTTCGTCAAAAATGATACCCTATTCTAGACCCAAACGCTGTGATTTATATACACTATGCTAGAGTAAACTGCTTGAAAACCATACCCTTCACAGCGGCACATACTTATATAGTCCATGTGTGGCAGTATCCTCCTACCATCCCCCCCACCCCCACCCCCGGTGCAGCACCATATATGCTCAAGATACAAACCTGTTCATTCGCTGGTGTTAAATGACACAAGGAAATTATCTACAGGATCGCGGCATGCACACTTTGGTATGAAAATCTGTGGCATGCCTAATATCTTAGTGTTAAGGAATTATTAACTACCAAGGCGGGATGACCCAATGCGTCCCTACATCTTTTTCGTTTATGAAAGTAATTTTTTGCCTTTTTCATCAGTTCGAAAGATACGTTGAACAGGTCCAGGGTTCAATAAAAGTGCAGAATCATTTGGTGTTAACTTACAAACGGCCATAAAGGCTGTGAAAGCCACGTGTATTGTGCTTCCATGCCACGTGATCAGAGCGTTTTTGACCTACAAATTAAAAACAAGACAAAACACGCCTTGATGATTATGGAGAGAAGATCCTAACTTTCCCATCCGTCAATTCGTTGAAAACTCTGTTTATACAAGCCTCACTGTGGGACACTTCAATGATTTGATGAATTGGTAAGGTGCTTTTTTGTTGTTATACCAACGAATAAAAACCTTCGTTCGTCATTTAATTGGTAGATGCCGGCCTCCACATTTGCCCCAGCATCATTCGTCAATCACATTTGGAGGTAAATTTTTGACAGTTACGCAAATGGAAGGACAGGTTGCCCGAACTTGGGCAAATTGTCCAAAGATTTTTTTTAAAGAATCTGTAGTTAGCAAAAACAAAAATGCAGGCACCGGGCTTCATTTTCCGAAAACTAACTAGAGGATAATTGATTGTGACTGTGGCATATAGCACGCGTATGTCATGCGGTGGCTCGGCGTCGTTTGCCAGATTACCTGTTTTCACTGAGAAGAACCGAAGTCTTTTAAACTAGTGGCCTTGAAAGAGTATGGATATCATTTCGTTTTCTGTTGGACGCTTGCCTGAGACCTGTTGCTCCGATCTGAACTTAACTGAATGGGTTTGAGATTGAAAACAGGTTTTACGCCAAGGAATAATTCACATTTCGCAATCCAAGTAACAAAACATAAAGTTTCGATGATGGCAACAAAACATGACTCGTAATTTAAGGTAGCATTAAAGCTTTCGCGGTGGCGCTGATGTAGTACATAAAGGACAATAACAAAACACTGGATCCGGTATCGGTACCCCTGAACGTGTTTCTGGTCGTTGTATCGCAATGATGAGCTCGAAATTTCAGACCAAAGATGGCTTACACCAGATCTTACTTAAGTTTTAGATGTCTCTACACTGCTTTTTGTGGGACGTCCTACAACAAGCAGTGAGGGAGACACCGGGAAATGTCGATCCCTAGCACGACTCTGTGTGACCGCTGTCTGGATTGATCCGTGAGTCACCTTTTCCCGAGTAGAGTTAGTCTTAGAACTTCTTTCCATTTGATTGTTGTCGCGTAGGAGGTCCATTAAGACTCGTTCTAAAACAAG
>CM042758.1:10114577-10119577 GCA_022496165.2 Catalaphyllia jardinei | reverse complement strand
CTTTTCTATTTAATTATTTTTTACTATTAGTTATTAGTATTTTTAGCCGACGAAATTTTGACTGTGTTTAAATAAAGATTACCTTACCTGTCTTACCTAACTGAAACATGTTTGTACTGCTATCTGATTCTTAATAGGAATTTGACAGCTGACTATTCCCTATGCTTTACCTTTTCTTTGATTTTTGTATACTTTCTTTATCTACAACACCTTGAAAAAACTGAAATAAATAAACTGACATGCATTTGTACAGCTTAAGGTTACTGGAAACAGGGCCGTAGGCTGGTTTTGATACGGGTAGGTTCTTGTTATCTGTGTTATCTTTAAACGGACCAAATAACTCTTACTAGTTGTACTAATCATTACCTTCGCAGCCTCAAGTTGACTAGGATCTTTTTCCTGTTTTTCTCCCTCTAGTAAGGCGCAGGGGTTTTATCCTTCCACTTCGGGCCCATGTGCAGTGGAAAACGGCCACCAGTCGTTTGGGCCTTGTTTGCGCCTTGCTCTGGAAGAATCTTCTCGGTTTGGGTATACTAACAAAACACTCAGCATGATCATTTCTGAGGTGTAACCTGCAAGGTGAAGGCTATGATCTCAACTGACTAAATGCCCGACAGAGAGAAATTGTTTCACATCGCGATCGAATTTCAACGATATAACTAACTCGGAGCACTCGTGGATCCCTCGCCCACTTCGCATGTCCTCGCCCTCAGATGGCAGTGATGTGTACGAAGCCTACGCACTAGAGCTTGGTTACTGGTTAACGGGTTGTTTCTCTGCATACATCTATTAGGTGCTCTAAAATACAAATACTTCATAAACAACAACAACAACCGTTTATTTTGCTTTGTACATAAAAATATACAGCAAGAAAAAAAATAACTCAAACTTAAATAAGCAAAAAACTACTCAGAATAGTAAGAACTAAACGAGCTGAGTAGATACAAAGAATATTATGTCTTAGATCGGTTGTAGAAATAATAAAGAAAAAAAGAGGGAGAAGAAAAAAAAAAGAGATATAAATATAAATATAAAAATGAAAGTATGAAGAAAAAGAAATTTAAGTAGTAATAGTACCAGTTGATGACAAAGCATTGTTTACATGACTGTAAAATAATTGTCGAAGGCCTTAGGTAATAGATTATGGTAATACTGAAACATAAAAATCCAGTTTGCATAGTAACCAAATCCATGAATTTAATTAAGCCTAACTGAGAAAATATAGGGCTGGACTGAGCATCTCGTTTCGAGAATGTGATTATACGTAGGGCCTGCTTTTGCAAGGTAACAATTGGTTTTAAGGTTGTGGCATAGGTATTTCCCCACACAACCAAGCCATAAGCAAGAAAAGGATACACTAAGGAATAATAAAGCTGAGTGAGAATGTCATTAGTAACAAAATGCCTGAGCTTAGATAGGATGCCAATACCTCTTGAGATTTTCTTACTGACTTCATGAACATGTTTTTTCCAATTTAAATGACAGTCAACAATGAGACCTAAGTATTTGACATGAGTTGTTTGCTCCACAGGCGTACCTGAGATTTTTAAACTGAAAGATAGAATTTTTCTTTGAGGAGGGTGAAAAATCACAAAATTTGTTTTGTCAATATTCAAATATTTTAAAAATTGTAGCCATTGATTAAGTAAACCGAGATAAAGTGGTCTCGAGAGTTTGTGGATCACAAACACAAGAGAAAGACAAAGCGAAGAAGTTTCGTGGTGATCTCTAAGTCTGAAACAACACAGAGTCCTTGAAACCTGCGTTCGACAAAACATTCCAGAACATTTCATGCAAAATAAGACTGCGGTAGTACTAAATATTTTACATGCTAAATAGTACAAAGTTATCAGTTTCTAAAGAAACAGTTAGGGTTGCAATTTCACGATACGCACCTACCAAATGCTAATTAGATCAACTTACGTCCACACTGCAGCTTGGAGGAGGAGGAGGATCAATGGCCCCATTCTCCACGCGGAGAGAAGGGATCGATGATGATGATGATGACGTCAACACTACGCCGGAGAAACTGAAAAACGCAACAATCAGCGGTTTTTTTTGTGTTTGAGGAAAACCCGACCAGGTTAATCTCTTGATTATCGTGACTTAGTGTTTTCAAGATTTTTCCACACGAAGAACACAGAAATAGAGCTTTGTTTTCAGATTTTTCTGGTGCAGTGTGGACAGCGCCTAAATGCTTACGATGTAGCTGTCACTTTATTCTGAAATTAACCGCAGTCATGTGCTTGTAAGTCTGACTTGTTGCCTTTTTACGGAAGGACAGACGCACGCAAAACGCGTGACAGGAGACAATTGGAAAAATCCAGAATATCATGTCGTTGTCCCTGTCCAGTTTGTGTCTGTCCGCAGTTACATGATATTCTGGATTTTTCCAATTGTCTCTTGTCACGCGTTGTGCATGTGACATTGGCCAATTGGCAAGGATTTGGATTTGAGTTTCATCTGAGGTCATCACCATCTCAGTGAGTGTATGAATATCAGTCGACCAGCTGATTACTTCATAGCTTGCTACACCGTGCTGATGAGACCCTACAAGGTCGAAACAGCTGTCCACGGTTGCAATTGTTGGCTTTCAGTTTGGACTCTATCGTGTCGTTGCCCCGTTGAGCGTTTTACGCAGTATCAGCCTTGCATCATTGTTTGTTACTTTCTGTTTTTGGCTGATCAGATCTTTTACAGATCCTGCGTTCACAGGCAGCATTTTCGTTTGCGGTCCTGTGCATCATCATGTTTCACTGTCTAGAATTTTGTGATTTTTCTTTTTCTGGCCAAAAATAGATATACACCTTTCATCGCAACATACTCAAGGACCTTGTGATGATTACCAACTTGACTTGTTTTACTGTTTATTAATTCAAAGCAAAGGGGAAATGTTTAATGTTGTCTGCTCAAGAGAAATCGTCTCATCACTAGCACAGTGGTAACTATGTATAGATCTCGTTGACATAATCTTTTCAGTAAAAAACCGTCCGTTTTCTCAGTTTTCGTATTACGCACTTTGTATGCATGTTTCTTCTGGAATACAGTTGAAGATTTCACATGTACAAGAAATTTGACATGCGAGCAACTATTAGAGACGACAACCGCAAAGAACAAGAGACAATGTCTTCATTCATCCAGTTTATTTTCTACGTTTTTTCCTTGTCTGGTTCTCTTGCTCTCTCAGGAATCCATCTCCTTAGCACAACCTCCTGTGAGTAACAATACGAAGAAATAAGTAATCAGTCAAATAAAAGAGTTAAAATTCTTTGGATTAGGTTACCAAAACCCAACATAAACCCAAACCGAACAAATAGATTATTGACCAAGCATGAGGTAAAGATGGCTGGATATTGGCCGAGTCCAGGCCAATATCCAGCCATCTTGACCGAATAAACTTGGCCATTAAAGTGTATATGAAATGGAAAATAATTTCTGCTTATTTGAAAGGCCTTTCAGAATACAGAAGAATGGCGTCTTTCTTTTTGAAATATCTTTTTTCGTTTTAGATATATTGACGTTTTCCTATTATGCAAATAAGATCAGTGACGATGTCATACTGAGGGAACTGAAAAGTGGTAAAATACTGAATAAACGATGTCTCTGGAAATATAGAAGCAGTGTTCTTGAAACTTGGCAAAACCACTCGAGTGAAAGTTCTTAAGCCGTCACTGTGTTAAGCATAGCAATGCAAAACCACAGCACATGCTAATTGCTTTCGACACTCATTTTCCATTTTAAGCTAATTACACCGCTTGAAATAATGGCAAGCATAAACGTTTTAAAACAGCCTCTTAGTCGGAGCTAAGCGAAAACGGGTAACCGTTCCAGATATCGCCAATTATTGTTACAATGGGCGACAAAAGTAGCTGAGACACTTTTAGAATATGACACTCTTCGATATTGAAGCACCTGTTCTATTTTATTTGCACCTCTGATAACCCCGGCGCCTCAATTCAATGTTGTGTAGGCGCTGTGGTCTGTGCTGAAGCCCTGATTTTTTCAGGCTTCTTCTTTCCAATTGCTTAATTAAATTGGAAAATTTACTGCGATGATCATTCTTCGCTTTCAAAATCAACATTGTTTCCAAGACGCTCGAAAATCGAATTTTACTGCAAAGTGTCTCAACACTCTTGTCGCTCATTGTAGCTATGTATGAGTAGCAAAGCTTGCCTGTAATTTAAATCTTGAAATACATTTTGGGGAGGACATTTCTCCTTTTGTCATATCTGTAATAAAGAAAAAAAATCGGAAATTTTACATGTGCATGAGTGTATGGACTGAGCAATAAAAATTGCAAAATTATAAACGAGGAAGCATTTCACTGGGAGTGGGGGAGGGGTATGGATATTCTCTGGAACCACACGATAAGATATCAAAAGTTAATACCTGGTGGCTTAATGATATAACATATCATCATTTCCTGAAAGAGAATAAATATTAAAAAATATTTTCAATCATATGTGCATGTTTACATCAGCCTTTTATAAATTTGCTTTCTTAAATCATGCTTTTTTACTTCCATCAGAGTTACAAAACACAAACCAGGAACTGATCTACAAGAATAGACATGCACTGTAAAACTAAATTGCATGCGTTCTCAGGCTGGAACTCGTTGTTCTCAAAAACCATGTGCAACTGTGTACAGAAAGCGACAAAAACCTTACCAAGGCAAGTGTTTCCTTCTGTTTTATTCTTAACACATATTCTTTCTGGTTTTTCTAAGTTCTTGATACATTCTGTGAGTTTTTTTCCCCCAATCCATTTCTCTTATATCTCCACGCATTTGTGCCATTCTTTATCTTTTGTCAAAGGCGGTTGTACACTAAAATGTCTTTGTACACTAATGTCCTTGTACACTGTCTTGGTACACAAATGCCTTTAATTCTGTTACCCGTCATCTTCGGAGACCCAGGGGCAGTTACTGGGGGTGGGAAGATGTCTAAACGGGCGAGAAAAAAATTCGGGCGAAGAAAAGTCAAGAACGAGGAGAAGAGCCC